>LR546057.1:168257-345821 GCA_900536305.3 Caenorhabditis sp. 40 LS-2015 | reverse complement strand
AAATATTTTTTTGAATTCCCGCCTAAATATTTTTTTTTTGAATTCCCGCCAAAATATTTTTTTTTTGAATTCCCGCCAAAATATTTTTTTTTTGAATTCCCGCCAAAAATGTTATGAAATCAAGATGCCGTTCCGAAACATTCTGGAACGTTCTCGATTCCTCTAGAATGTTCTAGAAGTCAACTTTCAGATAACTGTAACTACCGTCTCTCTGAACAGAAAATTGTGAATTTTCACAGGCTCACTCTAGATGTTCTAAGGATGCTCCCAATTAAATTTGGGCTCATCCCGTTCAAAACTGGTCATTTTAGAATTTTCCGGTTACTGTAGCTACCGTAATCCGACAGTAATCGGACCATTTAAAAGTATGAAATTGAAGCGCTCGGGTGATCATGGGTGTTCCCCAAATATGACAGCAAACGGTCCAGTGGGGAAAAAGTTATTCAAGGGACAACGCAGGACAGACGGACAGACAGACAGAACTATTCCTTTAGTAAGGAGAAGATGGTGACACTACACTTACGGCGAAAAGTCCCTAATAATGAAAACTCTGAGACAGTGAAATGTTTCGACTTCGAAGCAGATTTGGGACACCGGTTTCTCTAGTTTCAAACTTAACACCTGGATTGGATATTGATTGAGGAGGAAATAACGCCAAGTCCCAACATCACGTCGATTGAATTCTGTTCAAAACTTTCCTGCTTCGTACACAATGTGAAACGGAACATTTTCAACGGATTAATGTTGCGAAATTGATTATTGCGGCAAGAACACCATGGGGAAGCCATGAGGGACGTTCCATTTTAATGAAATTGGTGAAAACCCCTCTTCATTAATGAAATTTCCCCTACATAGCTATATTGACAGTGGTTTAGTTGAACAGAGTGGTCAGAAACCACGGGAAAGTAGAGAAAGCCAGTTATTGAACTTCTTTCACCGCCTGAGATTCCGAACGGGCCATTCTAAACCTAGAGATGCCTGTTCTGATTGCGAAACAGTCTGGGTCCTGAACTTTTGGGGTCCGAAGCCCATCAGGCAGCTGAAACCCTCCCACAAAAACAGGATATAAATCCACCAAGTTTCTGGAAAACCCAAAGTGTGCGTGCCAACCGAAAACTTAAGCTGGTTTGTACTTCTAATAGTTAATCAGAAAAAAAACAACTATAGTATCGTTATCGGGACTTGTAAAAACATAATGCTCAGAAGCACATTTTGAAACACGAAAAGTTCTCAGTTTCACAGGTTTGGTAAAAATTTGTGCGGAAACTAACTAGCCATTACGTTTGGCGCGTCTAACAAATTTTGTTAAGATTCTTTGTTTTCCAATTACAATACAAGTGAAAAAACTTTTAAATTCCCAAACCTTCCTTTGAGTTCGGTTCCTTTAAAATGTCCCAGATAAAATGGAAGCGAGAACAGGGACCGAGTTGTGTCGCACTTGTTCATTAATTAAACTTTTGTAAGAGTCAACGTTGTGCTGGGACATCATTCCAGTAAGATTAAAAGTCTTGAAGGACTTTCATCGTGAATTAGAAACTGTAATGGGTGTGGAATCTAAATGAAAGTCGCTCGTGCCTAAATATTCGAACTCGGCCATTGCAAAAAAACGACAGGAAATTTTCAGTTTCTAAATGGAAGTTTAAGTGTTCGAAGATCTGACCATCTCACTGTCTGAGGAAACTATTTTGAAACACGAAAATTTTCAGTTCCAGAAACTTCACAACTCTCCGAGCAAGAGACACTCAACAGTCCTCCAACTTTCAACCACATAAAATTGAAACTTCCCCAATTAAAACAGAGCTTTACCTCAAAGCTAGTAATTCTGTCCTACCGATAAGCCACTCAAATTAGCTTCAACCCTCCTCAAGAAAAAAAAGAACCAACTGACAGACATCGGACATTTCGATAAATCATACGATATGTGTGCGGTACACAAATGAGAAAGTTTCATCGTCGCCATCGGGCAAGCGCCATGATGGTCACGGTGGTCATAATTCGATTAGTCCTCCTTTTTTCTCTTCGCTTTCTTCTTCTTCGTCTTCCGAATGGTGAAGAGTAAAAAAACGAGGAAATGTGATCGCCTTCGTGTTCGAAATGGCTGCCGCTGGTGTCCTGCAACAAGTTTCTCTTTGTGACGTGGCAAAAAAGAGAGAAAGTGATTATAGAGCGAACGTCAAAATGACCTAGAAATCTTCTCAAAGAGAGCAAGAAACCGAAAAATGACGATGAGGTTCAAAACAGCAAACAACACCAAACATGGCCTAGGAATCCAAAAACTGATCTCGAAGGCCTAGAAATCTAAACATGCCTAAGTTTTGAAAAAAATGCTTTGGCTCAAAAGTTTCCATTCGTGGCTTAAAAGGTTCCATTCGTACCATATTCAGTACTAAAAATGCGGAAACCTTGAAACGTTTTAAAAGTTCTTGGAACCGAAACCATTTGAAACTAGGAAAAAGGAAAACTAAATGAGCCACCATTTCCTTAGCAAAAATGACTAATAAACAGGGAATAAGAAAAAAACAGGAACATGAAAACAGAGAATAAAAACTACTTCTACCACCACCAGCAATATAATCGTAAAGAGAGTGGTGAACAGGAAAATCTAATTTGCGAAATGGGTGATGTTTTGGTCTAGAAGTGGGTCTACATTGGGGAAGGGAATTGAGATGAGAAGGGGAGTTTCGATGGTGGTCGAGTGGGGGGATCGGATGTGAGAGGATTTCAGGGGGTAATTGAGAAAAGTGGAGGCTGAAGAAGAAGCAGGAACTGAGGTTTACTAGTAAGTTTCTGGATTGTCAGAAGCAGAAAAGTTAGAGGTACAAAATTTCATGGGTTTGAGCCGAGTCAACATAGAAACTTAATGAAACTAAAATCTTCCTTGAGAATCTTCGGACACTCAGAATCTTCTAGAATATTTCAGACTTCTTTAGCATTCACCTAAATTCTTGAAAATCTTTCGAAATATCTCAACGTCCATCAAAATCCTGAACAATCTTTCATAGTCACTCGGAATCCTATTGAATCCTTCAGAATGTTTCAGAGCCCTCTAGAGGTCCCCGCACTTTTCAGAACTCTCCTAAACCTATTCTTGGAACTCTTCCAAATCTTCTGGAATACATCGTTTGCTTCCGGACACTCCCAAAAACTAAAAATTACAGTTTCATCTGATTGACTTCATTGATTGGAAATTCACTAGAGACTAATTGTAGAGATATCAATTTGAGAAAACAGTCCACAAATTGAAAATCTAAACGAATCACAAAAAACCTTCTCGGTTTATAGTCATAGGGAAATCGGAAAACTTTTTCGTATTATTCAGTGTCAAACATCCTAAAACAAATACAGGGTGGCTTTTAATTACTGCAACGGATTCAAAGTGCTGTAACTTCTCCGAAAATACTCCAATCAACTTGAAATTTCGTTTAAAGTATATTGAAACAACCATAATCAAGATGATATTAAAATTTTTTCATTGTGACTTTGCTGTCTCTTTCAAAATCCATGAGTTTGTTTGAAAGCGGACCCACTACGGCACGGTGGTACTTTTGAGATATCCAGGTCCATCCTGACTCGAAACTTTTATTCAATGACTTCAAATTGGGATTCGGATGTGCCCGAACTGTCGACGAAACAATTCTTATGCAGAAAAACCGGGTGGATTCGAGTCTGGGGACAAGACTAGTCATTCAAAATTGCTCCCGAAACGAGTAATATAATCCGAGGAACCGATAAAAACAGTTTTTGACATGCAAATGAGAGCGGAATCCCGTTGGTATATCCAAAGATGATTTTTTTGGTGTGATTTTGTCTAAGAAAGCGTTTGATCACATAAACATCTCTCATCTTGTTGGTTTTTACCCCAGAATTCAGGAAAATGAGCCAAATCTCACTTTCAAAGGCATGTCCCCAGAAACCATCCCTATTGCTGATGAAAAGCTCGAACAATTATTTTTTTTGTGCTCTTTCAGTACCTGTGATGTTGGCGCAATAACTGAATCACTTTGACAGAAAAAAACAGCTTACAAAGCTGAAAACTTTCGACGTTGAACAACGCCTTTGAATATTTATTAGAATGCGTGCCAACAAATAAGGATTTCCATTTTTGTATTTGATAAAACTGCACTTTCACACTAGGATCTCAAGCTTTTGAGCACAATATAGGGTCAGATTGAGCTTACTTTTAACAACTTTATTTCTCAGATATGTCTCAAATGTGAGCTGGAATNCAATATAGGGTCAGATTGAGCTTACTTTTAACAACTTTATTTCTCAGATATGTCTCAAATGTGAGCTGGAATACCTGTTTTCCCTGCCATTTAGTGAATTTTGCCTGTCTCTCTTTCTGATCTTCAGGATCCTACCCGGTAGGATAAAAAGTCGTGGTTTTCCACATTTTCAGTAGTTTGGAACCCAGTTCGCTTATTCGTAACTTTTGGTGATCTTCCAAAAAGTTTTTCAAAAAATATCGAGAGCCGTTACCTGGTAACTTTGATTTAGCTAGTAATATTGGTTTGATGATGATACCTCGGTGTACGGAATTCGCCATAACTTTTTCAAAGATAAAGCTGGCGATTAGAAAATTTGGGGAAATAGTAATTAAAACATGCTGAAAAAAATGATCTTAAAATTGATGGAGCAAAATCCAGCCAGCGCCTGCCAGCTAGGTCAAAACTTGCGTTGCAGTATTTAAAAGCCACCCTGTAAATCATCCCAAAATAAATAAAAATTATTATATCGAGCCCAGTGCTAATTGTAATGTGAACCAAAATTTATTACCCTTTCGAATCCGAAATATATCATTCACTACTTTTGAAATGACTCCTACCGTGAGGACTACTGTCTTTCTGAAAAGCAATTTATCGGTGATTTTCATTGATGAATGCCTGTTTCCTTGAGTAGTTGAATCTGGATAAATCAAAAATAAAATGTTGGTTTTCTTCAAATATACGAATGACTCAAAATATTCCAATTACATAGATTTGACTGTTTTCACGAACTAAACGCAGAACTGTAGCATAAATACATAGATAGAGCAAAAATGTTGAGAACGTTTCAAAAAATTTGGACGAATCGAAACAGAAATTTTTTCGAAAATACATTGATTTGGGAGCTAGATCGGCGGAAACTTTCAGTTTCATCATGAACATGTATGGTCAGAATACAAAATGAATTAGTGAACGGTTAGTTGAAATATGTGGTTTCTCTGAGCAACTTTCGAGTACCAGAATCACATCAAAAGCTGTTCAGATCACGTGTCAAGTTAGCTTAAAACTGTTTCTTCCCCAATAGAAAATGACGCACATTCTTCCCTCATATGATACATATGACCCCACCCCTGGGAACGAGCTGGAAGAGTATTCAGACGAGGAAAAAAAGGCAAACAATTTTTATCAATGGTTTCATTTTCTTCCCGAATAGCAGAAATGTCTGGAATGACGGTCTTAAACAGATTTTTGGTCAAATTCTGGACTTTGTGATTGAAGCATATCGAGTAGTAGAGTGTCATCGAACGGGCTATATATATCAAAAAAAGAACCCAATGATAGATAAATGGACAAGAAAAAACAGAAAAAAAAACTATTCGGAATGAACTAATTGACCAAAAACCGAAAGAAAATTCAAATCGTCGAAGAGTTCATCAGTTCGAATGAAAGGTCAACTCCAAATGAGACCGCCCATAATTGGCAGGTGTCCACTATTTACCGAATAGCAACACTGTGGATAGCAAGTGACACCTGGCAATTTATGGGCGGTTCAGAGAAAGAGAGAAGATGAGAAGGGACTATTTGTCATTCAAATGCGAGAAATTCGAATAGATAGGGTTCGAAAATCGGGATGGCAGATGCAACTTCTTTCGATGGTGCAGCTGGCTGGTTCGCGTTTTTAGGGTGGGGGTGGACGGCTCAATAGTGGGGTGAGAAATGGGTTGATTTATTGAAGTTGAGAGATTCACAGAAAAAAAAGATTTCGAAAATTTGAAAAGTGGGATTTGGATTGCGACTAATGGAGGTAGGATAATAGCTTGAAATGTGTGATTGGCTTAAGTGGGCGGGATGTTGGCTCAAGAATCAAAGTTTAACAAAAAAATGGAATCTAATACAGGAACCTGAAAACAGTAAAAATTTTCAAATAAAACTAGTCTCAAGTCAATTGTCTCTGAAAATCGGATCACTGTTTGACACTAAAGGGAACCTGAAAAGTGGAAAAGTTCACTTCAGTCCTGATTTTCTGGTTCAGATCCTGCGACATCAGAGTCAATTTCACTTTGGATAAATTATTGGATTAAAAATGTCAATTAGAAGAGACAAGGAATTGTGATACTTCGTGAAAACTGGAACGCTCGAAAATGTGAAATTCACGAATACAATACGCATAATTAAAAGTATCTTGTTACAATTAGATATTTCCGTGCGCATCGGATAAATCTAGATTTTTAAACAGGTATCTTTCGAAAAAATGCTCACTGTTTTATGATTTTGATAATTTTCTAGAAGTTCTCTCGGGAGAATCGGCATCTAAGCGTCTTGCACTGATAAAATCGTCTTCAACGAACTTATTAGTGCTAGATCCCGAAAAGAGCCTAGTCACATGACCGTTCATAATGAAACAGTGTGTCAAATTTCTTCTACTGAAAAAAAAACTGATAAGAGACGAAGGATCGAGACGAAACATGACGTGTCACATTTTTGTATCATGCTCTCCTTACAGATGAAATTGAAACCTTACAAACTAACAAAAAACAACTAACAAGACAAAACAAAACGAAGAAAGAGAGAAAACAACAAAAACAATCAAACAAAGAAATATGGAGAGAGATAAGAGACGCAGACAACGAATTGAAAAAAGAACTCGAAAAAAGTGAGAGGTGAAATGATTGATAACGATGGAAAGAAATCAGTGAGCACAAACGCGTGAAATATGATGGGAAATGGACAGGAATAGAAATGGAGAGGAGGAGGAGGAGACAGTTGGCAGACACTGTGTTCGAACTGGAAACTCTGGGGAGAATTTAGTCAAGAAGGGATTATTAGAATTTGAAAAGGATGACTTGAAAACACTGATGTGAAACAGATGAATTAGAGGACTTGCCAAAAAAGGAAGACCATTTTCAGTCACCTTTGAGAACTTCAAAAAGTCACCCTGACTTCCGTTATTTCTGATTTTTTTCGAGGGTTTTAAGCATTTCTAGATCTTCATTTTTCAGTCGACAACTTTTCAATAAAATCAGTTTTAAGACAGTTAGATAGCGTATAGTGCCCCTACCCCGACATTACGTTAAGTCGTTCATCGTTTATTACGAACACCTACTTTTGAAACTGTACTATTTGACTTGTTTGTGGTTTTCAGAAACAAATTGTGGACTAGAAAGATATAGAGATGCTTGATTCAACCTTAAATTCACAAAGAAATCTAATCCTTGGGAATCGCGTTTCTATCATCTACTAACTATGATTGTGGACAATATAGAACTTTTGTATAATTCAAAGTGCGGAAACAGAGAAAAATCTGAATTTTTTCGAGGGTTTTAAGCATTTCTAGATCTTAATTTTTCAGTCGACAACTTTTCAATAAAATCAGTTTTAAGACAGTTATTAGTATCCCTACCTCGACATTACGTTCAATCAACAGTGCGTGTTTTGTACGAACACCTATTTTGGACCGTGTATTATTTGACTTGTTTGTGATCTTCAGAAAAAAATTGTCAACTAGAAAAATGAAGATCTAGAGATGCTTGACTCTTCCTTAAAGTCACAAGGAAATCGGATCCTTGGGATTAGCATTTTCGATTGACTGTTAGAACAAATCCCGAAGATTAATTGTGAACAAAAAATACTGTATATTCTAAAGTGCGGAAACAGAGAAAAACTTGGAAATATTCAAGAAAAGTGAGAACTGTGTTCACGAAACTTTTTCAGATATGACCGTCTATCTTTCATCGCTAAAAAATGTTCGAGCTGGGAAAACTATTCTGGAACAATGAAAAATCAAAATTTTGAACTAGTTTTGAAGACTACTAAACAACAAGTCCAGGTAAGCGTGCATCTAAAATGTTCCGCTTGAAACTGTCGACGAAATCAAAAATCTGTCTATTTTTGAGATTCGTTTTGAGCAACGCTAGTTTTGGTTTCACGCAAAATAATCTTGTCAGTGAAACTGAGATTTTTCGGAAAATCTGAGTTCAAATGTCTCAAATTGAAGCATCAATACGACTGCAACCATTCTGGTTCTGACTCTTACCTCATTATTTGACGGTAAACTGATTCTAGAGAAAGATCACCAATCCAAGATAGTTAAGCGAAACTGAAATCTTTTTCAACTTTTGGATGAAAATCCAAAAAAAACTTCTGAAAACCGACAAGCTCGCCCGAATTGGTAATGATTTTGTCAAGGGAGACAAATCCAATTTTTCATTCTAGTTTTCTCCGATTCTGAGAATTCAGAAAGGAGAGAAAAGAAATGAGAAAATAATAATAGTTCGTTGGTCAAACTCTTGGTACAGATTTACAGATTTTCCGTTTCCCAGAATTCAAACTTTCCTCTCTTTTTCTCTAATCTCTCTCTCTCTCTCTCTCTCTTCCCCCACTCAAAAAGTAAGTCTAAAACCAATCATCAGGGTCATAACCACTTGGTCTCCCCTCACTCTTTTCTTGACACCTGTCCTCCCTCAATCTCCTTCTCTTCTCTCCATCTCCTTCCGACAAAACGGGACAACGGCGGGGGGTCCGGCAAGTGATTTGTCTGTCACAAAAAGAAGAAGAGAATTGTTTGAAAGTTTGCTCTCTTTCTCTATCCATCTGATGGAGAGACGTAAAAAAACAAGAAAGGGGTTCCCAAAATATCAAGTTTCCTCCCGTGTAACTTTGGAATCGAATTTCACAAGTGTTCCAGAATTTTTTAGGGAGAGTCTTGATGACGTGAAAAGTCAAGGGAGATATCGACAGTTCAACGTTGGGAAAATTAATGTTTCAAACTTCTTATATGAGTGAAACTGAAAATGGAAAATAATCATCTTGATAGACATGATGAGCAAGCGCGGAAAAGTTTGATGAAAACGATTTTGAAAATGTAAAGATGATTCACTTCCCTATCTTTTGAGGATCCGAGTTCTGAAACTGAGTCCGGAACATAATAGCGTCGAAACAGTAAATTAGTTTTCCAGACGTGTTACGTTTCGGATCTCACTGAAAACGAAGCATTTCATGTAACTTCTTACTGGGATCTTAACAAGATCAAATTCAGACCCAGAGCAGCAAAATTGAGCTGGAGGCAGACGATTTCAAGTCAACTGATACCAGGGGGTGCAGAAGTATGGGGCTCCACAATTTGAGCTCTGATACCAGTCGTTTTATGCTTCGGATCTCAGTTATCAGAAAGTAATAATTTCCAGTTTCGACAAGATGACAACACGTCATCAAAATATTTCTGCTTCAATAAGATTATTGCCCTCAGTTAAAGTGTTTGAGAGAGTTTAATACGAACTGAACATGATCGAATGTTCAGTTTCAGATAGTCAATATAGGTACTCTCAGATTTCGAAAACTCAGTAATACTAGATGAAAAAGCAAGAAGAAAACTCTCCATCTTCCTAAATTGAGCTTGGAAGAACGATTCAAGAGCATGGTTGTACCACAGGGAAAAAATTGAAACGTTTGAATGAAGATTTTGTAACAGTGAAATTTTCGATCAACATTATTTGGATACTGTAGAAAATCGTTGTCAGTCGGTTTTCAAAGGCGCAAGGAGACTAAAAATCACGATTCTGGGGATTGTTCTCCAACGTTTGCCGTTAAAATCAACAATTAACAGACGAAAAATTAGGAGACTTTACTGCTTCGCAAACTCAATTTAATTTCCATTTTTGGGACAAAACAATCACTTACAACTTGTCATCTAAATAGACGAACAAGGATTGAAAGACTTCCAAAATCATCTACTACAACAGAGGAGCAAAATTCACGACATTTTCGATTGAGAAAAACTCCAGTGTCTCTTCAAGAAACAGGTGTGTATGTCTCGTTATTGAAAAGTTCGCTGAAATTTTAGAGCGAAAAAAAATTTGTCAATGATTATATGCTACATGCAACAATTGGCTCGATGAAAAGTGAAACTCGTTAAAATGAACACTCAGAACAGTAAAAACTAGGCCGGAGCGCTCTAACTAATACTTTCCCAAAACAGTAAAATTCCATTAGAAAATACTAAAAACCGCTAGGAAAGTTATTCATTTTTCCTTCGCCTACTCCCAGACATCCCTCTCTCTCAAAAATTTCTCCAAATGAAAAATCCATTTCCCACTTTTCCCTCCATGAAGACAAGTTGTCTCCTTCTCCCCGTCATCACTTATTACCTCTCGACATGCACAGCCAAAAACGGAGAAGAGGGGCACCTCCTAATACCTTTTCAAAAATGCGTGCAAGTTTTTTTTTTCATTTTCCTTCCTCCGGCACAGAGAGCACGGAAAATGGGATGAAGATCGGGAAACGAAGAAGGAAAAATGAAAAAAAGAACTGAGGAAGATGGATTGTGAGACACTGGGAGAATGGAATGGAATATTCACCTGGGAGCTTCCGGGATCAAAAAATGAGCCTAGAAATTCAAGAAAAAAGTTTGAAACCCCAAAGTTCATCTAGGTAGCCTAGAATTCAAAACAAAATTGCCGAGGAACTCAAAAATTAATTCTGGTGAATTAGGAATCCAAAGATTGTTTTGGTGGTCAGAATGAAAAATGGAAACACGATTGAAGTTCTGACTTCAGAAGAACTGAAAACAAATTCTAGAAACTGTGAACTATTTAAATTAAAATGAAAGTGATCTGAAAAAAGACTCCAGGTGTTCAAGGGAACCCTTCGAAACTAAAATTCTTGGAAACTCTTGTGGCAAAATAAATCTGTTCCGCACTGATTCAATGACAATAAGGACTCCATAAACCAAAGGCGACCTAGAAGTTTCCAAAAGGTGAAGGAACTCAAAGTTTAATATTGGTGGCATAGAATCACCAAGCAACCTGAGCGAATTAAAAAAAAAACATTAGGCACCATATCAGTTAACGGTTTAACTTTTTGAAATCGAAAAGTTTACATCAGGTACATGTATCATGTTAATGTATCATGAGAACATGATGATAGCGGGAAAAATGAAAGTTTTGAAACAGTGAAACTTTTCGCAGTTTTCCTAATTCTTCAATCATTAACTTTAAAATTCAAGCAGTGATGTATGGAGTTTTCGAGTGTCCGAGAACACACGGAGATAAAAAGTGAGCCGAAAAGTTCCGGTGCTCGATTTTAAGTGGAAGCCCGTACTTTAACAAATAATATTCTAAAAATTTTTTACGTTTTCAAGTAAATAGTTTGAGCTGAAAAATTTCCAACAGCCATTAGGTTATCTACACACATATTGGATATTCGTTCCAGAAAAAAAAGGAGCTTCTCGAATATTCTCGATATATCTCATCCAGAAGAAAAAAGAACTGGGAACCGACATTGCATGTCTCTCCACTTCCATTTTTCGAGAGAAATGATGACCCCACTAAAAACGGACAGAAAAAGAATGGAGAGAAGAGAAAATGAGTTGAAGCGAAAAAACCGAAAAACGAAATAGTGTGTAAGAGGAAGAGACGCAGAGAGAATGTTGGAAGGGAACGACGACATGCTGTCTTTTGTTCCAGAATGAAAGAAAGAGAAGTGGTCTCCGAGAAAGAAAATGACTGGAAACGGAGATGGTGACGATGATGAGCAGCGGGGGGCGGAGCTTTGGAGGAGCTGAAAATTCGGAGATATTGAGAGACGGCAAAGTTGAATACAAGGAAAACGTTCGGAAGATGAAATAGGGGATGAGAAACGGGAAAAAAATATGGAAAGGAAGAGCAATTTCGGAAACAATTAAGCTCTCGCTAAACACGTCGTGTTCTGATAGACCAAAAAACGATGGGCGGTAAACAACCATGAGTACTGAAACTCAGTTACTGGAAGAAAGCCTCTGGACCAAATAGAGACGTTCTGCAATAACAATGCGTACAGTAAAAATTAAAAAAAAATTGTAGGTAAACGGTAACAATTAATAATTGTGAGAAATATACGGATGCATGAATGCGATCAATGAAACATGCAAATATTCTGGGAACAATTCTTCGGAAGTCCACAACTTTCTATCTTTCAGACTAGAAAACGAGTCGGTAGATAACTTATCATCAAAACTGGAACAACCAAATCCAGTATTTGACCAGCCGTATCATTTCAGAACATTTTACGTCTTGTCACAGAACATAAATGTTTTCGAAGGGGGCTCATCATACAGAGTTCATCTAGATCAATCAATTGATACTAAATTCGATTGAAAATGTCATTCTGAAGCTGAAAACAGACAATAGTTTGCACACTATTCAAAAAGTGTCCAACTCTCCTCTCATAGCTTATGGGGAACAGAGAAAAATTATTGAGATGCCCGAGATATTTTTGAAAACAAATTGCGGGTATTTTTAGAACTTTCGTGTTATATGAATTCTTCAGCAGACAGGATCCCACTACCATCAATTACAAAAGTCACTGCAACCGGGAAATGGTTAGAATTGAAAACCTCGACTGGAACTATCAAAATGACCTAATTGGCAAAACGAGAGTTCACATTTTCACCATTGTCATAAAAACTATTTGAAACTGGAAGACCTTAATCAGAACTCGAGCACAACCTTAATCACAGCTCTACTTTGACCAAATTTATCTCGTTTTCTGTAACAGGTATCAAAAAGTGGTCAACTAACAAAATGTTGTCCATGTTAACCAAACAATTTTATTAGTTGACCACTTTAGGATATCTGTTACAGTAATCGAAATTGAGTTGATCCAAGTAACAATACAGGAATTAGGGTGCAAGGCAAGTATAACCAAATCAAGAAGTCCAAAAAATCTGAAGCTAGACCCCTTGTCTAGACACTCCATAAAAAACTTTACATAAATCACTCAAAACTTAATGTCCTTGAACCGAAAAACAAGTACCCAGTCTGAAGTTATGACACCCCTCCCCCCTTTCGAAATACAAACAACCTTCTTCTCCCATCACCATTGACACTTCTTTAGACAAACTTTGCGGTCTTTTGATGGGGAAGAAAAAGTAGAATGCGAAACCAGTTGGAATGATGCCAAGAAAGGGCATTTCCTCCTCCTTCTCCTCAAAAGATACCTCACGTGGAGGAAAAAGAGGCAGAAAGGGGTGAAAAGGGAAACCATGTGAGAGTTTCAGACCACGTGACTGTCTCGAAACAAGGAGACAGACTGTATTTCGTGAAAAAGTGAAAAAAGAAACCTAATCAGGTGAGGAAAGGACATGTACAACAGATGAACAGTGGGAAACCAGAAACCAGTTGAGGGACAAAAATGATACATTGAGAGAGAGGAAGTACCCAAGTGAATCGGAATTGACACGAGGGAGGGGGCTATTTGTAAATCATTCATTCGTTTTTTTATGTCCACTTTTTTATGGGGTGCTAATGTCAAACGGGACAGTTAGTTTGGGTGGCAGAGGATGGTAATATATTCAATAAAATATTCAAAAAGAGATCAATAAGAAGAGGGTTCAATAAGAGAATATTCAATAAGATATCGGTAAGATTAAAGAAATTGAAGAGATTTCAAAGTTTTGAAACGGAAAATATTTGGGGGGACCGAGCAAATTCCTTGTTCATCGATGCTAGAGCTTATATGCTGCTTTGAGGTAGTGTAACCAGGCTTCGAGCTGTTTCAGCCTATTTTCCGCAATTTTGACAACACAAGAGTCATTGTGTTGTCGATTCTGGCCTAGGCTCCTAAGGATCGATTTTCGTTTGATCAGATACCCAAAGCATTATGTCGTGAGAGAAAGGCGAATCATTTATGATACACGATTGCATATAAATTAACCTAATGGAACCGATTAAAAATTGAAAAATAGAACATGTGATCTTCATAGAGTAAAAACTTTTTCCATCGAGATGTTCGAAAACTGTGTTCCTATGAGTTTTTTGATACTTTTTTCGAGCTTGAAAATTCTAACTTTTACAGTTTTGAATACATCATTTCAAAGGTCGTTGTAACGATCATATTGATCCTTGCTCGTGTTTTGATCGCAGCTAAAGAACAACCAGTGATCCTCAAAATAAACGTGGTTATGCTCAATCGAAAAAGGAGTACTAAATTTTTAAGAAAACTTGAACGAAACTGAAAATGGAAGACTAGTATTTTGAAGATGTTTTCGGTCCAACATCCGAAACACTTTCAAGAGAAAACGTCTCTTTTCAGCTGAATCAAACGCTGATTACTGTAACGAACACAAACAATGCAGTGAATTAGAACCCAAACAGAGAGTGAATATAACAACAGTGAAACAGAGTTGAATTTTGCTCTCATCGTTCAAAATTAACGGCTCCCGGGAAAAATTGTACTGGAGTTATCAGAAAACTGAACTTGAGCATATGAGCGGAAGAATGTAAAAATCTGCATTCTTTTTGTGTGAAATTCAAAATTTTCGATCCCGCAGAAGCCACTAATAACGAGACGGCCTTTAGGATTGCACTCCCTCGTCTCTAACTTTAACGACATTTATCTCGATTCAGATCAAGAATCTCAAAAAGCTGTCAACTACAAAAATGTAGCTCTTATTATGAGTAACATATCATTGGTTGACAACTTTGTGAAAACTGCAATGCGGATGGAGAGAAATGTGTTTGAAGTGAGTCGAGGTGTGTGCAATTGTACTCTTCAGCCTTCACGGGCGCAAAATTATTTCGTCCGATAATTACAGTGCCCAAATTTTGGAAACTTTCAGCAATAACTGAAACAGTAAGGATTTTCTACTTGTTGCCTAATAGTAAAGCAATGGAACTTTCCAATGACCAAAAATCAAACACTGATAAGCACGAAAAAACCGTGTGAATCAGAATCGGGAAAAGCAAAAGAGAACATCTGTTATCAGCAACGGAGGTGATGGAAGAGTGTGAAAAGGGCAGCCGGTTTTTCGTTTGGAAATTGAGAAGGGGAAAAGCGGTGATATCAAAAGAAGGAAAATGTGGGAATGTGAGTCAATGGGTTGAGAAGAAAAAGAGAGAAAGTGATGTGTACACTTGGAGAGAGAGAAATGACACGAAATGGTTATGATTACAGTTATGGGGAGGCGATGAGGATATGAATCAGAAACAAAAAGTTGGAGAGAAAGTTACTGTTTCAGAATGTTTTCAATAAAAGAAGATGTAAAGAGGGTTCAATGCAATACTGTCCAAGAGGTAGCAGTCGGGCTCAAAAATGCTTCAAAAAATCGAAAAGGTCCAGATGAAATTTATGAAGAACTTGAGCTAGTTCTTGTTCAAAACTCTTATTACCTTTACTAGATGTTAAAAACCTGGTTAGATCTGGATTTCAGCAAACTTCGAGGCCACACTCGGAGATCAAAATAAGTCAAATGTTGGAAAGTGACAGTTCCGATCTCCGGAAAAGTCAAAGAACGAGTTACTGTTTCAACAGGTCTTGAATTTTAGGGGATGATAAGGAAGACTGATAGAGATTTTATACCTTGTTCTAAAACTACAGAGCAGAAAAAAGTTTAGAAAAATTGAAAAGAAAGTTATTATTCCAGAATGTCTCGAATTCTACTAGATACGAAGAGAATGCACTTATTTAGGCCGTTTCCTTCAAAAGTTACTCATACAAAAGTTTTCAATGTGGGAAATTTCGAACTAAATTTCTGAACTTTCGCTCTTAACAGCTTGCTAATCAAACGAGGAAGCGAAAATAGAGAAAGGAAACATGATACTTTCATCATAACGTACGAGTCAGAAGAAAACGATATTCAACCATAGCCTTTGAGGGAATCCAGACGTCCGACCTGAAAAACTGCCTATTAGTGTTTTTGATAGATTTTGAAAAGAAGAAAAAGAGCGTTATTCGAATTTGAATAATTTGTAAAAAGAAATTCCAGTTCCAAATACGGATGAGATATATAGAACTAGCGGAACAGTAATGAAATTGTGGAAATGGTACGATAAATTGCAGCAACGTTTTTAGAATTTACTGGGTAGCAGTATTTTTATCACTAGGTCCATGAGCACAATATACTTTGTCACAAATCGTTTTTCAGATTGTAAGCTTAGTTGGTATCAATGCAGTTGAATACATCATTACAGTATCAAGTTTTAAGTTAGTACCGAGCGACAGGGAAACGATTACGAAAATATGAAAATCCAGTGAGAATTGTAAATTAATTTGATGCGCCGCGATCCAGTTCAATAGAATACTCAATTTCCAAGACCGTTTTCTTGAGACTCAAAAACAGGAAATTTTCGAAAATTCTTACACTGAAAATTTGATCACAAAACGCCCAGTTTCCAGACACAAGATGTGAGTGCTTTAAGTTACTTCTGACCGAATCCTGACCGAATCGAAGAGCCCACACTTTTCTTGATATTGAAAAAAAAAAATCTCAAACCACGCCCACTATTCTTTCCATGGTTCACCATTTCTGACGCCAACGGAACTCAGAAATCAAACTCGAAGACGTAAATGGGAGATCGGAAGAAAAATAAGGGAATGGTTATGAATCGACAAAATAAGAGGAAGAGGGGTCATATAAGTGCCTCCGTTTTTCGAAAATGGTTTTGTTTTTCTTACTCTCTATTTTTTTGGGAACGGGGAACGGGAAGTTCGAGAGGGTATGAGTGCACACGAGGGAGAGAGAATTGGCTTGGGGAAGGCTGGCTTCAACTTTTTGGAGAAATAAAAAATGATCACTTACTGAAGAGAATTCCAGGGACACAATTTGAATTAGATGAAAAACGGTAAAAATTGAGCTAAAATTTGGTGGAAATTTTGATTTCAGCAACATCTCGTGTTCCTTGCTGGATAATCTAGGCAGTTGTATCAGGTATACAGAAAAAAATGTGCTCGACTGAAGTCAGATTTGTTGAAACCGCACCAATGTATTAACAGTATTGAATCAAAATACTATGAGCTGTTTCAAAATGGAGACGAAACTGAGAAAAAAAGTTTCACGAAATTAGTCGTCTGGAACTCGGAGAAATGGTATAAAGATGAATTGAGTGCAATTCAACTTCGTGCTAGGACCCGAGAGTAGCTTGCCATTTTAAAGAAATATGTTCGAAATTCAGAATTGCGCTTTGATTTTTGGTGATTTTCAAACTGTCTTCGGGCAACGATAGTTTTATTCCACAAAACCAGAGTGGTTTGAAAATCTAAAAGTCTTATGAATCCAGAGCGTTCTCCTTTCAACTATTCTCATTTGGTGGCCGAGCTGTCGAATTCTCGTCCAGAACTGACTTTTGGAACACATCCTTGTGTGCACATACCAGTCAAAAACCAATTACTGTTTCTTTTTTTGCCCAGTTTCAGCCTCATTTTGAAACAGATCAACATTTACTGAAACAATTCATCTAACAAAACCCCCGATTTCGAAATGAAACACTTGTTCTGTGTCTTACTACAAGTGCAGCACTTTCAGCACGCCACTCGTCTAGCCGGCATTCATCTTGTGGGACCATTTGAATGGTCACGTGGTGTTCATTCATCATCACTTACAACAAGAAACAACATGACTAGACTAGACTGCTTGGAGTCATGTGACGTGAATTTCAGAGATAGTTTGAGAGTTACATTGCGGTCAGAGAAATGGGTCTTGATGAGATTGAAAGTTGGAAAATCAATTTACAATGCATCAAGAGAATTAGAAAATGGATAATCTGATAGAACTCAAGTTGAAAGTGAAACTGAGAATTTTAGGTTTAATTCGAAAAAGTCTGAGCTGTGGCGGATTGAATGTCGATTTGGAAATATCAAGAGTTGGGAGAAACATTTACCAAATAAATCAAAAAAAAATCGACCGATCTTTCAGTTATCTTGCCTCTGAAACATTGAATTTTTCAACCACTATTACACACAAAAAACACCCCGTACAGAACGTATACATAGCTGCGCCGAGCTTTAAAAGTCTTGGACTACAATTGAAGATAGAAAACGAAAATCCACTCAACACTAGTATAAATAGATTTAAGATAAAATTATTTTTCGGATGGAACATTGATATTGGAGAATATCACTCGGACTTTGGCAAGAAGTTGGAACAGGAAAACTTTGGTGTTTTTTTTTTAAACTATGGGACGAATTGTGACGAGACTGATGGAAAACGGCACAGTAAGATAATTGAAGGTGACGGTCGGGAAGAATTGAATCCGTGAATCAGAGATCAGAGTCAAATGGAAGAGAAAATCACTTGGTGACCTAGTTTTCCCTTCCGGAAACAAAATATTGATAGGTCTACAGAAGCAAGATGAGCAAGTTTTCAGAAAATGAAGGTGTAATTTTGAAACAGAAAACCTTTAGAGTTATGTTTTCCCCTGTTTAATACTACGAGGACCTTTTGAATGCTAATTCGAGATTTCAATGATCAAGTTATGAAGGAGAAACTGGGATTTCTTTTTCAAGAGCGAAAATCTCACAAGTTAATTTCAGTACACAATCCGAGAATTCTATTGGAAGATTGAGAAAATGAAATCACCAAAACTATGCAAACGAAACAGAGAAAAAAGACAAAGCGGATCTGTCGAAAATCACAGAGAAATGGAACTCGTACCATCAAACTAGCTTTAAACTGAAAAGTTTGTCATAATTTGGAAACTGTGAAAGTTTGAAAACTTGAGAACATTCAGTTGACCACTACACTGAAAACAGACCAAAAAACATTGCACTTTTTGTCTCCCCATCGGACCATTCCGGTCACATGGTATGCATCTCTCTCTCTCTCTCTTTCTTCTCCGAATCGAAAGAACCGATGGAAACAAAAAATTAGTCGTAAATGCATGTGACTCGTTTTCTCCGCGTGTACTCAACAAAGAAAAGGACCCATTTTTTGTCGGTGCCAGCGTGTTGTCTTGTCTAGTCTATAAATTATCCCTCCCTATCTTCTTTTTTCTTCTCCTTGGTTTTGCACTTTCGTGGTGATGGCGGCGGCGGCCATCAGGGTGCTCCAAGGAGGAGCACGTGTTTCGGTCATTTTTCATTTTCGTGTGACATCAGTGAGCAGAAAATGAAGGAAATCGGAAAAAAACGGGAGGAAAAGGGAAACAAGCGCAAAAATTATTCCTGAGCTATGGGTATTATGGGTATTATCCAATATGGGTAGGCGTATTATCCAAGAATCACTTTTTGAGCCTGGAGAAAAATTTAGAGATTGAGGGAAACTGAAATTCACAGCACAGAAACAGCCAGTGGCCTAAAAATCCAGAAAGAAAGAATATCAGGTAAAAAAATTTGGGAAGCCTAAACGTTTTAAAATTGGTAGTGAGTTCTTCAAAAACCTATTGTACAAGGCCGAGCACCGCACCTCCAACCTTAGTCTTTCATCTCGACTGTTAAAACAGGAAACTTTTTGAAAATTTTCCGATTCTCTCAGACTCTTAGTTTCAGATTCTCGAAAGTTCTGCAACTTTCAGATTCTCAGTTCACCAACTAATCAATTCGCGCCAAAGTCACCCCCATTCCCGAGCACAAAAGATGAGCCAACTTGAAAGAAACCAGAGCAAACACTCGACGGCTTGCCACGTCACAAAAAATTCCCCCGAGAAGATTTCGAAATCAAAGGAGAAGAAAAGAGAATGTGGAACGCGCACACACATGCAAGTGAAATCAAACAGAGAGAGGGAAACAGCTGTTCCAGAAGGAAAAAAAAAATGTTCATGACGGATGGAGGATGGACAGAAAAAACATAGATGTGGACAGATGGAGATGGAAAGAGGAGAAGATCATAAAAATTGTTGAAATGTTTTAGTGTTCCGATGAAAGAAAAAGAGAGCGAAGTTCGGAATGAAAATCGAAGAGAGGGATGATTTTTGATCATGTACCTTTATGCGAAAGAATTGATTTTCAGAAAATGATCGAAGTTGAAATGATATTGAAGCAGATATTTTCGAAGATTCAATTTTTTTCTAACAGATCTAAAAAACTCCTAATGGAGCTCACAGTTTCCCATCTTAGATGAGTTAGTAAGGTAGTGAGAATGAAAATTTTGGATTTTCAAAAATTGTAGTGGAACTATTCAATGGTGGATATTCAACCAATTGACTTCTAGCTGAAACCGAAAACAACTTTCACTAGATTATGTTTCTTCTCAAGTTCAGTAGTTCCTGTTTCACAAGAACATCCGGTGCTCAAGGATCAGGGAGACTAACCATCAAGAAGCAATGCAAAAAAATAACGAAGAGTACTTTCAGATTATTTCACGCTCGACTGGCTGACTTTGAATTCACTTATGCCTTGATCTCACTTCCTTATTTACAGCATACAGTTACAGGACTGATCGGAAAAAAGTAGCAGAAATTATATGCTCATGCTGAAAGCGTTACAGTTGTTTCTATATCGTAATAATAACGCAAATAATTTCAATGTTGGGCTTCATAGTAGTCTCGAAACAGTGCAATCCTCAGAACTTTTCAGTTTTATCATGCCAGTTTGATATCAGTTGTTTGGGTGACAATATTTCTTTTGGCTTATCGAATGAACATTCCAGAACTATGTAATTACTATTCTTTTTCTAGAATCATTCTAGAATCTAGACAAACACTTTCACACAGGTTAAACAATACTGAAGAATCGAATGAAACGAATGGAAGCACCTTGAAACTGACGAAAAAAAAGTATCGAGGTTCGATGAGAAATTGGTGGAAGAATACTTTTTTTACGAAGAGCACTCCTACTGTTTCAGCATTGTATCAAAGTTCGCGGATGATATGCGTAGACACTAGACGAATTGCTACAGAAAGGAGAAACTTGAAAAATTCCATAATTCCAGAGGATGGTCAGTGAATTTTGTGAGATCCTGTCAGGAGACACGTACCAGTATAAAGTTCAAGGTTTGAATGTTCAGATTTCAACTTCACTTTTTGTCATCAGTCTTCTTGCTTCGAGAAACTTGGTTACAATCTCAACAGAGGAATTTTTGGATCCAAGAGAGTAAATGCTCCATGGAGTAAATGTCTTGTTTGAAACTGGCAACTGAATGAGCTTTCCAGAAGTGCTGTTCTCCTGGGAAGTTTTCTAGAGCTACTTTGACTATGACCCGGTGATGCAAAGATCATGTTTTTAAAAGCGAACTTCGTTTTGTTGAGTGTTAACTTAGAATTGAAACTTAGAATTGAAATGTTAACTTAGAATTTAAATTCAGAAACAATGGTAGACAGGGGCTTCGAAACATGAGGATCGTGAAAATAGAACGAAGGAAATATTTCCAGTTTCACAACGCCACTGTTATGCTAGATTTGAGCGGCTCAAACAATTCGTACTGAATCCGAAATAGTTCAAAACATTCAGCGATCGGAATTGAGTAACTCTGTAAAACCACAAATACATACTGTTACCGAAAAGTTAGCACCTAATGGTTTGATGAAAAGTCATCTCAACTTATGAGAACCTTTAAACTGCAAACTGAGTTATTCTTTGCTTTAAAATATTTCTCATGAAATTCAGAAGAGGAGAGGCCAGCTATCGACGTTTGGCAAAGCGTTGACAACGTAGCCCATGTTAATCGATACATGATTTGCGCGTTTTTTTTTTGTTAAAAATCCGACTCTTCAATTCCAAGTCGTGTTTGGTCTACCAGAGATCAACAAATCGCTGTAGAACGTTTCCCTGGAAGACTGATTCCAGGATTTCAATAATCTCGAATAAAAAAAAACGTCCCAAAAAATTCTACAGTAGTATACCCCCAAAAAGTTGTTAATTCCCTACAAGTGTGCGTCATTGAGCAAGGAGATGATCTGGGGTGGAAGAGCACAGAAATAGAGAGAGAGAAAAACGGTGTGCAAATCGGCGAGCAAATAGAATTGGGAAATGGACACACACAATAAAATTGTGGGCATCACTTTTTTGGGGCGAGTCGAAAACCAATAATATCGTTTTCACTTCAAAATGAAAAGTTTCATGTCAAGGTGAAGCCAGCGGGTGATTTGAAAGAACTGCTCTGCCTTTTCTGAAAAAAAAACCAATTATAACCAGGACTGGCAAGAGATAAAAGAGATTGAAGGAGACGCAGAGTGGGAGAGTCAATAGAAGGCCAACCGAAAAAAAATGGGGGCCGATGATGGAGCCGAAAGCAACACGAAAAAAACGGGGGGACACACACAAGTCGGAAGGGAAAAGAGCAACTGGAGAGCAGTGGGAAAAGACAACACAAACAAACAATCACAAATTGGACAGTGATATGGGGAGAGAGGAGAGATATTCGATGGAAATAGACCTGAAGAAACACAATAGCTGGATTAAGGATTAGGATCAATCACTGTAATGAAGACCCACTGAAACTGTTAAAGTAGGGAAGTACGAGAACAGCGTAGAGATATCATTTCGGGAGACGGAAAACCAAAAACGGAGCTTCGCCCATATATGGTGATTTGGTAAACGGTCAGGATACACTGTTTTAGCCTGTTCAGGTCGTTTTTGCTCATGAGGTGGACATCCGAACAAACATATAACCTTTCAGATGCATCTGTCCTTCAAAATACGCGTTTCTATAACTTCATGCGAGCCAGAATTAGTTCCTTTCATGTCTAACCTGCTGCCGACAAGGCTCCACCCCCAAATACCTTGAGCCAAGTGCAGAAGTGTGATTTTTTGGTAGGGCTAGCTCGTTTGGTTTTTTAGAAATCCGACAAGAAATTATACAATCCCTCAAATAAAAGCAGAGAAAGTATTGCCAAAACCTCAAGCCAAACATTGAAATGATCGATTCGAAACGGTAAAATTTTTAAGTTCGTACTGTCTGTACAATAAGACGTCGGCGCGCCGCACTTTGCGCAGCGACACGCCCCTTTTTGCAATGCGTGCACATTCAACTTTTTCCACAGGTTTCATAATGGGGCGTGTCATTGAAACGCAATTTCCAGCTGCGGCGCGCCGACATTTTATTGTATAGACAGTACATACATGTCAAGCAACATTGCAAACTCTTCAATGAGTAACTCTATCAAAAAGACAGAGAAACTCAAAAAACTTTCATGAAACTGAAAACTATTTTAATAGGCCGGATTTCATTGCGAAAGATTAGGATTAGCTACAGAATCATGGGGAACTTTCTGTATCAGACATTCATATGTCTCTCTTTGCAGGATTAATATCTAGATTTCGCTCATCATACTTTTATGAGTATCTCAGAACAGTAAGCTTTGGGAATGATTTTGTTTGACCAAAGCAGGTCGTTTTTTTATTGGAGGTGATTCGAAGTTCATTTTCAAATTAAGGGTTTGCAATGGCGAAATGCGTTGTATGATTTTAATCTGAGCTCACAATCACTTTCTTACAGATCAGAGGTGTGCGGAAGTGATTTTTGGAAATGCGGAAATGCGGAACTCGGAACGCTGAACAATGCGGAACAACTTTTCAATTGCATCTACTTTACTGGGTCGCTCAATTTTACCCATTTTTATTATTACCCATCAAGAAACTCTACCGAAATATAATACCGCACATCTCTGTTAAGAATCAATTTTAAGACAAGAACACCATTCCCTCGAGAAACTTTTTTAACCGAAAATTTGAAACTGACTATGAGAAAATTCTCCAGTTTCCTGAACGTTCTATGTATATGAGAATAGCAGAGATTCATGTTTTGAAAATTCTTCGAATGGCTGTACAGATTATGTTAAAATCACAAGTCTCATCGAAATTCAAAACATTAACATATTTTGTGCCATAGTAGAAACTGGAAAATTGATCTGAATTTCATGATTATCTATAAGGTTCTATCGTCTATAGAACACAGATAAGAAAGGTATGGTGCCATTGAAACTGAGCTTTTCTTGAAGAAAGTAACGACTACTCATTTATTTGATGACTTCTGAAAACTGAGTAAAATGATAAGAGGTACTTAGAACTGCGAAATATTCTTTCAGTTTCTCATTCTTTTGATCTACCTCAAATTTAAACTCCTACAAAACAAAAATTGCAGTTTTTACCCAAATCAAAAGTGAGAGAGATTTCTGATCTTCCGATCTTCTCTAGACCTCGAAATTTACTCAAAATCCTGATCACAAAATGGCAAGAAAACGAGAAACATGATATGAGTGGAAGGAAGAAGATGGACAAAAGAAGCACCGACAGAGATGATACATGAGCAAAAAACACAGGAGGGGCGGAAGGCAAACAAGAGCCGAAAAGAGAAGTGTTCCAAATCGGGAAGATTATTGTTTTTTTTCCCTTCCTCTGGACATGAAGATTCTCTTCATGAACATTTTCGAGGTCAAGGAGATGTGGAGGAGGAAAGTATGAGGAGAAAATGCTGGCTAGTAGGGCCAATTATGTCTATGTGTGTGTACATCCCGATGTATAAGTGTCTATCTATATGGGGTGTGAGAGAGGACATGGACATGGAAAAATGACCAATGAGCGGACGTTGAGAAGATTACACTCAGTTTTTTTGGAAGAGACTTGGGGAGATTCTTGAAAGTCCAAGAATAGAAGAAGTATGAAGAAAATACGAAACATCGAGCATCTAGAAACGAAAGAAAAATCAGCTTTCAGTGTCAGTACCAAAGATTTTGAATTTTTTGTCCAACGTTCTAATATCAAAACTAGCAACGAAGGGTAGTTGATGTAAAATGAAAACTTGTCGAAACTGCAAAGTTTGAAAATGGACAAAATATTCCCGTAGATGAGAAAATCAGTCAAGGAACAGAATCTCGGAACTTAGTTGTCGCACCAAGTTGAGTATCAAATGACATACTTGGAGGAGCTCTATTTTACTTATAAGATTCTGCTCAGTTTCTGGCTCGATAGTAAGGACTAGACTATCAAAAGAACTGATGAAATTAAGAATGAAAGCTTGTAGAAACTGTAAAGATTTTGGGCATGATAACATAGATCAAGTCTATGATAGAGCACGATGGCAGAATCGAAGATGCACGATGATAGTATAGACACTGAAATATGAAATTTCTGTTTGTAAATTTGAAGCCGTTGAGAAACCGATTTTTCCCGAAATCTCTTCAGTTTCATCTGTGTTTTAGTAACTTACTGAAATTGTTGATTTGTTGATTAGTCTGAAACGTTAACATCTAGATTGGGAAACCTCACTCGACCTTGAAAAAAATGGAATACTTGACACCTGAATTTTATTTTTTTCACAACTTTTTACGTTTCGAAACCTTTTTTTCCTATACTTCTGCGTCACGGTGATTACACACTATCTCATCCCACAATCTAAAAAAAAAGCTGAAAACCTCTGAAGACCTCACTTCCGAAGCGTTTGACTAGTTTAGATTCACCGATCTGTATCCCGTTTTTCATATTTTCGTTTGTTAAATAAAGTGAAACCATCCATCCATGGTTAGTCTAAATTCAAAAAAGAGGTGAAACAGAAATTTCAGAAATTTCGGCTGAAATTTAAGAGTTCTTAATTTTATTCTCTTTTTCATTATGCTTAAGAGTTCTGATTCGTGCTTGAAATACAGTTTGATGTGCGGAAACAACTTTTACAACATGAACAAATCTATTTCCAGAAACTATGCTCTTTTAGTTTTTGCCTGCGTCCATCGACCTCTTTTTCACTGTAGTAAGTAGCTGCGATTTTCGGTTAATTTTTTCTCCTCCTGGGCTTCTTTTTTGACAATTCACGGAATCAAGGGAAAACGTTCAAGTGCAGTGTCAAAATAGGAGAAAAAATCTCACTGTTTCCGTGAATGCTTTTAAAGTACTTGTTTGAGTTTGAGCTGTTCTTTCAACAATAAACTCAGAACACAAAAAAAACGGATGTTAGAAAAATCAGCACTTGAAACGATTTTTCGTTGTTTCTATGCACCAAAAAAGCAGAGAACTTCTGAAAACCCCACTTCCGAAGCGTTCGACAACTTTAGACCTACGGATCCAATTTTTCATATTGTCTTTATTCTGGTAAAAAAAATGGAGACAAATGGAAAATAAAGCTCGAAATGTCCATCCACGACCATCCATCAGTCTAAATGGCTAAACTCAAAAAGTTGGTGAAACTGAAATTTCTGGTTTCAGAATCAGAGTATCAGAAACTTTGACTGAAATTAAGAACTCTCAGATTATTCTCTGTTTCATTATGGTTACAAATTCTGATTCCTGCTTGAGATACAGTTCGATACTAGGAAACATTTTCCAAAAAAATGGGTATTAGCGATTTCCAGCTTTTTTCTTTCGCTATTATCACTTTTGTTTGTCCTATTTACACCCAAAAACCCCCTTCCAAATCATGACATTATCCCATAAGGAAGGCAATAAAATATGTCGGAAACTGTGTGTAGATGGGGCATACTCTCTCTCTCTACACATACTCATAAAAACTGATTAGTAATGAAAATGGGAATGAGAAGAGAGAAGAAAGAGAGAGAGAGAAGGATGAATGTATGGAGTAACAAGTGAATGAACGGAAAGGAGGGACTGACCAAATTGAGTTACTTATAACTGCATGATGAGTGAGATGATGGAAGTTGTGGGAAGAGAAATGGAGAACTTTGAAAACCAAAAACTGTCAGAGGATTCAATTAAAACAATCTGGGTTTCAGAAGGATCATGATTCTGTTTATCGCTTGTAGCATAGCTCGATACATATCAATTGCTAGAAAAAATTCCCTGAGACCCATATGCACTAAATTGGTGCAGCTAAAACTGCAGACGGCGAAAAAAGCCAATTTTCCCCGAAAATGTCCAGTTTCAACTATACCATATTCAACCACTCCTCATTTTGTATTAATAACTTCGGTAATTAAATAATTCCAAAAAAAACTAATTAAACAAAAATGACACAACAAGAAGAAACAATGATCGGACTGATGTAGGGAAGAGGAAGAAGAGAAGAAGGTTATAGCGATGACAGTTAGTACAGTAATCCATCATCTTCACACCCCCAACCTAAAAAGAGAAATAGAAGACACAATGACAATCATCAATGACGGAAGGAGAGAATCTTCATACTATTAACAAACGATGTACGTCTCTGTCTGTTTGTTACAAATCCCTAGCGAAGTCCCCACTGGACCAAACTTTATCAAGTTTTCTCACTAGTCAGGTTATTGGAATTTTAGTATTAAGGATGCCAATTTTTATTCTATTTTAGATTCGTCAAAAAAAAAAGGTCACTAGGGCTCAAAAACCTTTTGATGAGGATGAAATTATAGTTTCAGTTTTGAATGGGGAGAGGGACCTCACGGAGAGAAGGCAGTAGGCCGTATGGCCTGAGACAGACTCTGAGACTACAAGAGAAGGGCCGAAGTTCACGCACCGTTCTGATCTCTAATCAGCCATTTGTTCTCAGCTTTCCAAAGTAAAAGCTCCCGACAACGTAATGTCTCTGTAGAATAGGCTAAAAACTAAATGGCAAACCAGAAACAGCAACGAAAGTTCAATGGATATGTTGTTGCTGTAGCGCAGTAACTAGTCTAATCAGAACATAACCTTCACAAGATAAAAAACTGAAACAGTTAAAAATAACCTCAATCTTCAGTGCAAATGTGTGCACTGCAAGATCGAATCGGATTAAAAATTAATGCGTGAAGAGCTTTTGATCTACCCATGCTTTTTGCACCGAAGATTGAGATAGAGCGCGTCGTCAACTGATGACTTGTGAGAATTTGAGGAAATTTAGGCCATTGGAAACTAGGCAAGGGTGGGAGACTTAGTAACCAACAGACTACAGACACGTACTCAGATTATCGAACTTTTCCAAAGACATTCCTAAAACAAAGGTTTGAAGCTGCAAAACTTTGGTCATTTTCTTTGCTCCACCGACCATTCCTCGTTTCCATTCCCTTATTTCCTCTAACGCCTTTCAAATTCAATTTTCACCCTAATAAACTCTCACCAAAACAAAGACAAAAAAGTACGAACAAGTTGTCACAAGAAAGTCGGAATAATGTGAAACGTACGAATATGTAGATGTGGAGTTCATGAAAAAGAGGAAAGGGGAATTCAATTATAGTGGGAACTCGAGTTCCGACGATGGAATAAAATGAAGAAAGAGAAAAGAAAAGTGTCCTTCTTCAATCAAAATAATGGGGAGGGAGAACGGTCGAACTGAGGGAAGTGGGAAGGGATTTGAATCTGATATCCTGCTGTTTGGGATGGAATTCGAATGGATAGCTGGATAGCAATGGCAGATTTGAATTCGATGTTTAAGTTTCTACGATTCGAAGAGGTTTCTGAAACCTTTAGTCTGTGCTCTACTCCCAGACTGAGGAAAGGGCATGTCAATCAAAGGAGATTCTTTCAGGGACTCGTCACACCTGGAGAGGGAAGTATCGATTTCCAGATTTCTCCTGTTTCATGTGGCCTATATTTCCATGAAACTTCGAAAGTTTTGATTCGCTGTTCGGTCGGTCGTGGAATTCGAAATGAAACCTTTTTCAGGTTACCTTCAATCTGTGAAACAGTTCATGAGGATTTTGTTTTTGAGGTGCGGAACGGTAGTTTTGCGTGAAAATCCCCGGACTTTCCAGGTCCTCTTGAAAAAACCCGGTTCGTCCCGTTGCGAATCTGAAAATCAAATATTTTCCAATTGCAAAATAATCTCCAAAACAATGAGTGAAGAACAAATGGATCTACGAAAATGTATGAGTAGATACAGAGAAGTTTCCGAATTTCAGATCAAACTTGAAATTTTAGATTGAATTTTAAACATTAACAGTTGCAACTCGGTTTTAAAATTCAAATTGCCACCGTGAATTTTATCACATTCTCTCGAGCAGTATCTAGTGTTCATCACCTGATGTTGAAAATGTACATTTTGTCATCATCTTTCAATACTTTCCATAGAAAACGGCTGAATTCTGTTGGGAAGAGTTACATTGTGTTGCACAACTATGTTTAACTGCTGAATTAGATTGAATCCATTATAGATCACAAAACTTGGTTCAAATTTGAATTGTCCATATCATGAAACGGAACAAGTTTTCCTGTTTCATATTGTGCATTTTTCTGTTGGAATGCTTCACCAATCCAATCTTTAATCGATTTCTTAATCTACCGACGCTGAAAAATCGAGGGAAAAATTATGCACCCAAGATCGAGTTATAGAAAACGATTACTAAATGAATACATTTCCACTAAAACTATGCCAATGAATCAGAAAAAAACTTTCAAAAAACTAGTAAATGGGTCGTAAGGAAGAGAAGAGAAATCTAGTCTCATTTTTCCTCAAAAAAAACTGATAATTATCTTTCATTCTTCCTCGCACACTCTGTCTAATTGTCCTCCTCCTCCAAAGAAATAAAGTTGAAAAAAAAGGATTCGAGACTTTGAAAGTGACTTCCAATTGACTAAACAACACCAACATCTGGTCACTTTCGATTCAAAATCCAGGTCATTTTTTCTCGCTTTTTCATTTCAGGAGAACATCTGGTGTTGAAAATCAGAAGTTTCGAATTTCAACGAAATGAGAGAGAGGGTAAATGTTGTATAGGCTCGTGAAATGAGAGGTTTTCGCAGTTTCGAACGGCGGGAAGATGTGTTTTGAAAAAAGTTCTATGAGGTGCCGATTGGTGAGATTTGATGTAACATCATGTTTTTGGACCAAGAAGAAGATATCAGATAGAGATAGAGAGAGTGGAGGAGAAAGAAACATTGAAAAATGAGGAGGGAAAGATTAATTGTAAGGGAGTTTTTCGATGATTAGTGAGTTCGTTTGTTGGTGATGATAGAGGAATGAAAAATTGGACTCGAGAAATCTCGAGAAACCACTCTCGAGGACAAACTTTGCCTACAAAGACTGAACATGACGACAATGGAAAACTTCGAAACTTCAAGGATATACGGCAGTGTAGAAACGGAAAAGTTGGCGAGATTTCGCTGACTAGGATAGAGATACAGGATCCTGCAGGAGACTGCCAGAATTTTGAGATTGAAAATTTCTACAAGCCGATTTCGTATTACAGGCTCATAATATTAACACATTCATGAAGGTTATGAAACAGGAAGAATTTGGGGCATTTCTCTCTGGTTTTGAAAGTTTAAACTGGGTAGCACGTTCTCGTGATTTTCACCGGTTTTAGCAGATTTCAAAATGCGTGCAACAGCATTGCAAAAACACAAGGGGCGGAGCATAGGGGAGCGTTGCGTCGTTGTTTCTTCAGTTACTATTGCAAGTGGAACCAGTGCGTTGAATTGTGAAATTTGTGAATGTGGTCAAAAAATACTGGTAATGAATGACAGAAAACACTGTTCCAGATACTCCATTTTTGAAACCGAGATATTTTTACTCAATATTCCCACATTCTTAAACCAAAAAAATTTAGTTTAAAAAAAAAGTACAAATCGTATTCCCAAAATTCAAAGTTTTGGACGACCTTGCGTCTTCTATGTTTTGCCTCTCCATCGAGAGTCAAGGAGACAGAGAGACGCAGACGACGAGAAAATCAAAACATTTGGAGATGGAGGCTTGCAGAAAATTTGAACTTGATTGGTAATAGGAGACGGCCTTATTTTTAGAAAACCAGCGACCATATTATGTGGAAGAATTGAAAGCAATTGAATAATTTGGGGATGTTCTCGAGGATCTGAAACTGAAGTTTTTGAATTGAAATTTTGAGCATGTTCCCTTAAAGTACTGTAAGAAGCGATGACCGAGTTCTGGAATCTTCGACCAGAAAAGACTTTCACTGTTATTAGATTCTTTGAAATGAAGATTATAGACTAATTTATAGTAGAGCAAAATATTGAACGAGATTCTAGGTGAAAAAATGTGAGGATATTTTCCTGATGAATGCATCTCTCTGGTAAGAGAAGACGTGTTGTGTGTTGCATGTTAGAGCTCGCCCAAAAAAAACAGCAGAGAAATAGTGTGTGAGGCGAAGAGACGCAGATATAGAAAGAGGAGGGGGAGAAAAAGAAATGTCGCGCGGATAATCACTCGAGTTTTTTAGATGACTGCGTCTATTTTCTCGCTTTTCTAGAAAATTCTTCTGGAAATTCGATGATACAGAGGATCAAGTCTTTTCGGGGAGTTTTCGGAAACTCAAAATCTCAATAAAACAGAGAATTTTTTTCCAGAATTTCACAATTTTTGTGAAAGTTGTGAAGTAGAGTTGTGTTGTCTGTGTTGTATGCGTAGTTACTCATCTTTGTGTTGTTTGTAAAAAAAAAGTTGACTACTCGACACTGCAGAAAAAGGACATACACACACGGATGAAGAAGAAGTGACGAGATTGACAAAACGAAGGGAAGCGGGGAAAAAAACATGCATGTTTCATGATGGATAATTGAATTCGAACTACTACTCATTTTTAGTTATTGCCGGCAAAAAAGGTTCAATTGTTTGAAGTTTTCAGTGTTAAATTGTTTAATTTTTTTCGAGGACTAGGGAAATGGTTCCAAACGATCAGATTTTCTTGAAAGTTTGTGGATGTCTTGAGCAACTCTGGACCTTCATTTTTGTAGTTGACAACTTTTTTTTGAAATTTCCATTCAACTGGGTTTGAATGTGTATAGGGAAGATCTGAACAGCTATATAACGTTCTGTCCAACCCACTCTCCTTTCACACGCATTGCATAGTGACGCGCGGAACCCGTGAGGTGTCCGCACACAGTCCGGTACAAGTACCCACACCGCACTGTTCTCGTCAACTCTGGTTCCTCTGCATTTGACCGTGAAAATCTTTCGCCTTTTACTAAAGATTTCCGTGCAAAGGAGCAAACACTGAGTATTATTACCAATTTTTGGAGTCCCCTCGAGAGAGCGGGACAGAAAAGTGTGAAAATGTTCAGGTATTAGGCAAATGGGAAGAAATGCGACCGCGCTCCACCGAACTAGCCCGTTACAACTCCCATGTAAAAACTGTCACACCAATTTTGTAAATTTGGGAGATATGGATTATTGCGAATGTGAGCGAAGGAGACAAGGTAAAAAATTCGAAGATGATGGAAATTATTTAAAGGGGCATGGTCGTGCTAGTTCGGTTGAGCGCGGTCGTACTTTGTTCCACTTTGCCTAGTACAGAAATTTACAGTGAAAATCTGAAAATTAGTGGAGACAATATGAAATTTAATTATCCACAAAGTGAATTATTGGTCCTAGGGGGACAACAAATCAAAACCTTTTAGAAACAGTGATTTTTTTGCGAAAATTCACAACAAGTGAATTTTTCTCTCATAAAGAAACCTAGACTGGCTGGAGGAAGCCTCTTTTTCCAAAAACGGGAACATCTTATTACTACGAAAAGGAACGTCCAAAAGAAGAAAACATCTGGGAATCTCCCAAAAGAAGGAAAAGGCGAAAAAAGTGGAGTCTCTTGGGAGAGACCATCGAATATACATATATATCCATCTTCAGTTATCATTGTCGGGAAAAGAAGAGAAGGAGACCACTCCAGATGTGTCTCTTTTGTGTTCGTTTATTCTAGCGTATGTGTCATAAAAAATGAGAGAGAAAGAGGGATGAGGAGGGGACGGCGAAAAGAGGATGACGTAAGGATTCTTGACGATGACTTTAGATAGTTCAAGATCAAATCCCATTGATGAAGTTGGATCATTTTTCGAATTATCAGTAACTTGAAACAGTAAAACGAGTTGGTTGAGTAGTAGCAATGAGCAAGATTTCCAAAAAAAATTACGGTTCAATATTGCTTTGAAAATTTCCGAGACAAAATGCACATTCATTGACGACTCGCTATAAGGTAACTTTTTGACAAAAATTTGAAAAAAAGTGAGGAAAAGGGTGATTTTGCTGGATAGATCAAGTGCGATGATTGTAAGGATCCAAAATAATGTAAGGTATCGGAAGCTGTGATATTTTTTTTTATCAACTCATTTTTACAGTTTTACTAGATTTTCATATTCCGCTTTTCACCAGTTTGTAGATTGCACGATTGAGTTATTTTTCAAGAAATCTATGTCTGAAATAATAGCGTAAACAACATTTTTGCGATAAGCCATGCCCCCTGCACGGTTCCTCTTTTTTCGGAAAAGTACCTTGCCACAGTTAACAAAGCTAAACAACATTAGAAATTGACCTCATCAAAGTGACCATTTTGAAACGGATAAGTTTTTTGCATACTTGCAACGGGCCGGGCCGGGCCGGTAGGAGGATTTTCCCGGCCCGGCCCAGCCCGGCCCGGCCCGTCCGGCCCGCCTCACTCAACTGAAATTTTTTTTTTTCAAATTTTTTATTTTGTCTATGAAAGAGAACGAAAAAATTTGTGCTATTTTTTGAGAATCTTTTTTTTCAAATCAAAAAGTACAAAAAGAACAATTTGGTTCCAGAAAAGTTACTTTTCAAAAACTTTTTTCCGAAAAATCGGGAAAAAAATCAGCTTCAGTAATGACCCCCGGCCCGGCCCGCCGAAAATCTCAGCGGGCCGGCCCGCGGGCCGGGCCGCGGGCCGGCCCGTAATTTTGCAAGTATGGTTTTTTTGTTTTTAAAACAAATAAACTGACATTTTCAAGATCATAAATTGTGAATTTGAAATCCGACTTCAGAAAAAGATTCACCGGTTTCAGAGAGGCTTTGAAGCATATAAATAGTATGTTTCAAAATAGATTCTCCTTTTCAAGTCAAAGATTTTACAAGGTTTCTCTTAAATGCTTCGGCTTCTTGATTCCAAACAGTTTTTTTATTTTCAAAAAAAGTATCTTAGACTGGTCATTGGAGAAACTAGCCGATTTCCTTTTCAGATTCAGAAGAGCCAATTTTCGGAGGAAAAGTGCGACCCAAAGATCCTTGTACCATCAAAAATGCATGAGAGAAAAATGACAAATAAGGAAAAAAGGACGAGAAGAACATCTTCTGGAGGATTAACGAATTCTAATAGTAGGATTCAGGACATTCTGAATGACGTCGCAAAATGAGGAAGCAAAAATGGAAAAGAAAGATAATCTTAAACGAGTAGTGAGGATCAGAAAAAGCATACAATTATTTTCTGCTCAATGAAACTGTGATCATTTTTTGAGCCCAATCGGAACTTTTTCTAGATTTGAAGAGGTTTTTTCTGAGACAAGAAAGTCAATTCAAGTACTATGGTGCATCGAAAATTTGCTTTCTGAAAAAGTGTCCACTTTGAAACCGTAATTTCAAAACGATCATAAATCTTGTTGAGGTGTGAAATCTCGCGGATAAGGGGGAGGGATAAAAAGGTGAGAGGAAAAGTGAACGATAAATCGGCAAGAAAATCGAAAAGATAACATTTGGATAAATCGGAGAGAATATTAGGATAAGCGTGTCCATCTCTCTCGACCTTTTCTCTCCGCGGAGGGAGAGAGAGAGAGAGAGAGAAAATAGAGAGAAGAGAGAAGAGAGACGGTACGTAAATAGAAACGAACGATTTGATGGAAAATGACAGCAGCTTGATCATCCAGATGAAAAAGAGGGAGAGAAGGAGAAGAACGTCATTCGGTGTGGGAAAGCTAGAGGTTCAGCGGGAGGATTTTGACAAATTTCGACAAAAACGCAAAGCAACGAATATCCCAGATATGTCTAGAATTTAAACATTTCATCGAATTTATTATAAGAGCAATATTTGGAAAAGGTTTCTGAACGACATGAAACACTGAATACTGTAAGATTCTTTTATGATTAAAGCTTTCTGGGGAAAACGAAACGAAGAGAAACGATGATTAGAACATTACTAGATATTGAGAGAGAGAAGACTTTAAAAAAAGACGGTTTCTGAATACCATGAAACACTGATTCTTGTGTTCAAGTCGATATAGGGTTGTAACGCTGATGAGTCCACTTTAAAATGAGATACTCAGTCAGTTTCAGTATCAAATATCAATTCTTGTAAGCTCTTTCTCAACTTCATGATGTGAGCAGGTTTCAGATGTATTAAAGCCACGGATAGGTTTGAAATGGGAGAGATAGTCAAAAAAAAACTATGGTTTGCTCTAACCGGACACCGACATAATCGGACACTTAATAAAATGATATCCTTAAACTGGAAAAAGTTTTATTCACCTCGATACTACAAACCGGATGGAAACATATGTATAAACAAAACGATTCATTTTCTTGCGATTTCAGAAGTGAATGAAACATAACTTTTTCTGTAATTTTCACGCCTTATTACCACTCTGACCAACTTTATTTTGGTTCCTGCAACAGGTATTAGAAAGTGGCAAACTAACAGAATGTTCCTCATGATGCCCTAAACATTTTTTTAATAGTTGACCACTTTTTGATATCTGTTACAGAAATCGAGATAGATTCAGTCAAATAAATGGTGCTTCTATGACAAGAAAAACACAATTTTTTTGTTTCATGAAGTTCTTATCTAGATGATAAACAATTATAATGTTGATAGCATAGCTACTTCCGTGCCCAGTATGAAGTTGGAGGGAGGACTTCGCAGAGATATCCAGTTAAGCGAATAGAATAGATAATTCTAGAGTTTACAAGTTTGCTGAAACACCAAAAAAAGTCATCTTCATCATGCCGTCAAACATTCCAGACAATCTTGGTCTTTTGTTAATTATAACTCAGCTCAAAAATGAGCTGTTCAGTTCACTTCATTATCAAATGACAGACCTCGGCGAGCTCTTTCTTACCTTTACCATACAATACACTTTCAGGTCCAGTAACGACAAGCCGACCTATAAAGTCAGATCCCTGTTCGACTAACGACTAACAGAAAGCTTCTTACTTGCAGCAACCGAGGAACACGGTACAAGCGCCAGTAGTTCTCGTAACAGTTATCCAAAAGTGGCCGACTAATAGCTTTTGTCATCTGTTACAGGAATCCAGATGAGTTTGGGCAAAGTTATGGAGTTCTAAGAAACAATTTACTGTAGTTGAAACATTTCAGTTTCATAAAGTTCTCATATGGCTGAAAAAAATGCTGTGCTTATTCGAACCGTGCAAGACTATTACCCACAACTCCAAAAATCCAGAAACTCATCCATTCATCTGAAAATCGAAAATCCCAAAGATCAAGAAACAACAACACCAAAACAAGCCCGTTATATAACGAGAGAGGGGGGCGCGGTTTCGTTTTGCATTCTGGTGTGAGTATGTTCAATTTCCGAAACAGGAAACCGGCGGCAGTCGCATCGAATTACCATCCGTCCGAGAAGAGGAGAGCCCTCTTCGGAAGGGGTTTTGAACTGAGAAAGAGATACATCTAGAGAGGGAACATTTTGAAATGAATTATTCATGTTTTCCCTAGTTAACAAGAAGGACTTAGGATATGCAATATGTTAGAAGATCCTTTGTCTGATGGAATTGTCTTACGAAACTTTATCCCAGCAAAACTGAAGACGCCAAAGACTCGAAAAATGAGAATCTGAAACTGCGAAAATCTGTACTCGAAAGTTCAAGCCGTTACTGTTTTGGATAGTTCTCAAACTCCAATATATTTTGGCAAACTATTGGAATTGAACTATTAAAAAAAAAGAACTTCTTTCTGGTTGACAAGTTTTTGATTCCAAATCTTTTACAAGATCAATTCACACCTCGTATATTTGCTCACCGCCGATTTGAATAATTTTCGAAATTTTCACCGGGGGGAGCATGATGATTCGCATAGTCTTCTTTTCTTTGTTTTGCATATACAGTAATCCTTTGTTTTGACACCCATGAAAAAGCAAATAAGAGGAACCGGCGATGAAAAGAGACCGCTTGGATGATCCGAAAGTTCCCCTGCATTTTTGCGTCGCGGTGTTTGAGCGAAACGCTAAAATGCAGACAACCGTTAGGCACGGAGTAGTTCTTTACATTCAGACCATAATTTTCAAAAATAGGAGAAAACATATAAACGGTTTAAACGTACCGTAATTTCTTCAATAAACCGGCATGCCAGTTTATTTTTTAATGTGCACATTGAGGGAAATACGGTATTCGCAGTTTCACCTTATCAGTTAGTGGATAACAGAAACTATTTTCCGATTGATCGAAAATGTAATAACTCGAAAATAATAACTCGCACGAGGAAAAATTTTAAGTTATTTTCCGCCCATTTCAGGCTCCTCCCATTGTAATGGAAAAAAACAGTTTTTGCCAAATTTTTTTTTGATTCTGCGGATAATTTTTTAGATGAACTGAGAAACGATGAGAATTCGTGTGAAACTCCGCTAAACCACAAAGTCTGCTGACTATTGCTCCTTCCGTATGCTGTGGAAAGAGCCTTGAAAATGGGCGGAGTCTGAAAAGTTTGCTTTTGTGTATGCGATTCATTCGAAATTACGATACATTTGAAACTAGTAACTGAAATATAGTAATGGAAACAGTAAAATGTGAAAATCGAGCAATTTAGAGTGTAATCAAACCAGAGAATTCGAAAAAGCAACACTGAATGAAATCCTATATTAAAAAAGGAAAAACTAGAAACAAGTGCTCACCACTTGATTAACGACCATTTCGAAGCAGCAAATGTCGGTAAACCTCAGACGCAATTTCAAGAAAAGAAGAATCAATCAAGATTCAAAGATCCAAGAAAGAAAACTTTAACTTGATAGAATGAGAGGTAAAAATGGAGAAGTGACCGTCAGGTTCAAAGATTTTCAGCTTCAAAACACAGAGTAAACGGAATACAGAAAATTCAGATGATGAACAAGATTAATAAACCAGAAAAACTCCTTCAATAAGCGCCGGAACACTGATAGGCAACGAAATTATGGTGTCCCAGAAACCGAAAAGATTTCAAAAATTCTAAATCTTATCCATTAGTTTTCAATTCCAAAGTCAAGTAAATGAAATCACTGAACCATGAACACAAACATTAGCAAAGTGAAACTGAATATTTTTCGACCTAATAATACCATTCAAAAATTCGTAAAGCTGAAAGCCATGACCAAAATGACTATATAATCGTACAGTCGCTTTCTCTTCTTCCGGACTGACTCATGTTTTGAATACAATTCAATGTTGTCCCCCCTTACGACCCCCTCTAGCGTTTCCTCAATACATGATAATAGTCATCAGCATCTGGGGGTCTATATTTTTGATCTACATCGTATTAACCATTTCTGAAGTCTCAGTATATTGGCAGCTGTCCAGTTTGAGATTGCGACGTTTCGAAACCGAAATATTTTGTAACTGGTAAATTTTGAACTGGACTGTTTCAAAACTGTATGTTGTTGCACCCAATATCAAGATCCATAACTTACCATAAGCAAAGTCTTTGAAAAAGCACATCGAATGAAACCGTTGCGAAACGGCAAAGTTTCGAAACGTCGCAGTTTCAGAATGGCCCGTTTTGAATCGTCCGGTTTTACGTTGCCGTCCAGAGTTAGAAAAATTCAAAAAAAGTTGAAATATAATAGTGCGCCTAGTTATTCGTGGAACAAAAGAGTGGCTCGGGGCACAAGCAAGTAGAACATCTGAATCCGAAAATTTTGTCTGAAGGGATTTATCCCCTCGACGGCCTCTCTAATGGACCCTGATAGGCAATGAAACTCTGTTAAAATCTCAAGGAGAACAAGAGAGAGATTCCCTCTCTCTTCCCCTCCGGAAAAGAGCACTTTCTGAGTGTGTCAAGTGCTTTCACTCTCTTCATTATCCTCTCTTATTCTTCAGTGTTTGTACACACAAAGACACGGTATCATCCCATCCTTCAGACCCCGATTACTTGTCTTTACTAGTTCACTGTTGATACTTGTTCAGAAGGGGGCTGAATTAGAGATCAGTGGGGGAAACAACTCGAAGAAATAACATTGAATAAGATCATAGCTTTTCTACTTATCCGAAATCTGAAACAGAGAAATCGTTGAGAAAGTGGAGAGAGGGATGGGCTTGGTTCTTGTCTCAAACTAGAGAAAATCTGCTTTTTGAATCCTTACACTCTCGCATCTGTTTCTAGTTACAGCTTGTAAGGGCTTCTCTCTGAAAAATATGTCCAAATTGGCTAAATAACTAAATCCAAGTTAAAAGTTTATATTGTTTCAGGTGTAGCAAAATGACGCGTCTGAAGACTTCAGATCCTCCAGAGTCAATCTAGCTTTGTTAAATTGTCCCCTACCGTCATAGTGTAACCAGTCGGTTAACGTCCCGCTCAGGTGTTCCGTTAAACCTGTGAAATACCTGGGCTTGGCTTTGTGACTGTATTCTGAACTCCATTAAAACCGTATTGCCGTTTCACAGTTTTCCCATTCACAAAGTTCACAAAACGTTTTTAGTCTTGCAAAACTTTAATGGGGGATTCCGGGCAAAAAGTTTTTTTTTTGCTCTAAAATATGTAATCAAGCTTTTGACATCTAGGATTGTGAAAAAATGTTGGGTAGAAAACAACTGTGCAAAAACAATTCATTTCAGAATCTCGTAATAGAAACCCGTGGCTCTAGATTCTCCTGAACAAGCTCATCGAACATCTTCCTCGTCGGAATCACCTCGTTCTCGTCTTTCGGATGGACTCTCGCGTCGATTCCGTGCCTCTTGCACGTGTCACACCGATCTAGTCCACGAGAGATAATCGAGACCACTATCTGAAACATGGAGGAATAGTCAGAGAAGTATATTTCCTCAAGGCTACAAGTTCACATTAAGCAGAAGAAACAGGTTTAATTATCAAGACGAGCGTGAAAGAATTGGTTTCCTCTGAGCATTCAAACAAACGTAAAGGGGAAGAAACAGTTAATTTTGTTTCTCACCTCATCATCAAACGAAGTGCTGTACCGACAGGGTCTCGGGTGAGACACCGGAGCAATATCCTCGGGGCGAGTTGGCTCTGGAGGGGGTAATGGGATCACAACGTCCCAATCGGACTTGTCGAATCGAAATGTTAGCCAGAAGAAGACCACGGAGAGAATGAGCAGAAGGGATATCGCTGGCCAGACGAATCTGAAACAGTGGAGGAAATATGTATTTGTTTTTTGAATGACAATGTAAGGACGTTTTATTGAAACTGGCTTGAGCTTTCGGATCTTTTTGAAGTAGACGTTTTGAAATTGTGACAGTTTGAAAATTTTCCTGCATTTTTATGTCGCTGCTTTCGAATTTTCACAGTTTCAAAGCGTGCATATCCAAAGTTTGCAAGAGTCAAGGTTTGCTCCACAACCTGCTACTGATTCAGAACTCTTTAATATTTTTTTTCCCTGATTTCTGGCTTCCCTTTCCAAAAATTTCACTTCCGCGGAAGTCTAATGGACGACAACCAATTCGCTAAACATTCAACTAGCTACGCGTTTTTAAGAACCGAAAGAGCAAGCTGAAACGTCGGATTTTTGATCTACCAGTTTTTAAAAATCCCGCGAAACACTCAATGATTGAGATAGAGGGAACCCGTAATACTTGTACAAATATAGCTTCAGAACGTCAAAATTATTCAAAGTTGCTAATGTTCAGTGACACGATCTGGAATTTCAGAGTCTCTCACCTCCACTTCTCCCACTTTTCCTCTCTTCCAAAAATCAACGGAAACATATTCGACATCAGCCATCCGAAATAGAACAGAATGATATGAGTACGAACCATCACCGGGAGATAGTACTTGCTGGAAACTTCAATTTCGTTACCCCAGTTTTCAGAGGGAAAACCCACTTGCTAATAATATGAGAGCTCTTGAAAATTGATGGCCACGATAGAGAGAGAAACGCGAAGATGGCAGTGTAAAGAATGAGTTCGATGTCGAAAAGGAATCTGGACTTAGAAATTGATTTTTCTAGAATCAACGCCTGATCTTACAAATAGAAACAGAAGCTGATCATGATGAGAGAAGAGCCTGTGAAGCTAGCGAAGCAAAGGAATTTGATAGAGTGAGCGTTGGTGAGCGGTGGATTCTTCTCGAAGATTCGAGAGATGAAGATTTTGAGGACGAGGTGGACCATCTGAAGTTAGAAATGATAGGTGAACGCAGATCAAACCTCGATCTACCAGTCATAAAACTAGGAGGAGCAGACTTGCAGCATTAGACAACTCGACCTACCATAATCAGAGAAACAGTCCATGCGGTTTTCTCCAGTGATTGATCCACGAGATTGTAGAGGTAGGAGGGAAGGTATTGGACGAAGAAACTGATGACCAGGAAATAGGTGAAGATTGAGAAGGAGACGGATTGGTATTGACGGCAGAGGAGCATTTTCTGGAAAATCTAACTGTACTTTTTCCGTTTCTGGAGCTTCATAACTCCTAGGTCTTAGCTTCATATCATTAGTGTTCGCTCTGCCTGACTCAACTTCTTTTTTGTGCAATCCGTGGAGAGAATAACCATCAGTCAATGAGAAATAGTCAAATGACTCAGTTCAAAATTCAGAACGATCTTCACTGTTTTAGATAACTCACAATGGTTGGAATCGAATTCAAGAGTATTAATCCTGTTGTTAAAGACATTCTCTGACATTGCCCACACTTATCACTCTCCGCGGGTTTTTCTGGATGTTTTCGAAGTTTCGTTTTTTTTTTGTTAGAAACTCAAAGTTTTTCAGTGCAATCGCCTATGAAGAACTGCGAATTCCTGTTTCCCACATCACAACTTTAGAAAAAACCATACTGTTCTTAAATGGTGAAAACATGTTCAATCAGTTTTCCAGTTTCAGTTACCTTTCAGTTAGTTGGAGGGTTGCGAATAAAAGTTAACTATCCCAAAAACCGAAACTTGAAAACAGGAAATGTGAGAAACGGAGAAATCTAGGATTTCGTGAAATCGCCTCGGAATGTTATACGAAATGTTGCTTTTCAAATGACATTGAATTCAAGAGAAGAGCTCATTTTTGACATAATCATCAGCGGTGAAATCAATAACATCCGTGAACACACTGCATCTCTAAAAAATCACTACAGTATATTGCTATAGTGATCTCTGCTGTTTGCTCGGACCAAAATGCGCAGGGCTTATTGAAGCTCTCTTATTCTTATCTATTCAGTAGATGGGCCAACAAATTTTTTCAGTTTCTGTGAAGGGAGATAGTACTTTGCTCATAAACACAGAGATTCTTGAATGCCACCTACTAATTCTCTGTGAATATTCCACATTCAAACTTATGGGTTTCAAACTATTCTTAAGTTATTATGGATATTGTCTCAAATAGTTATTACTCTTGACACACTAAAGTTATCGACTTTTAGAACAATCGTCCAGTTTCAGAGTTTTCATAAGTTACCACTAGAACTGGTTCAAATTGATAACCCGGTTTCCCTGTGTGGTTTCGAGTTTACCTCCTTCATTATTAGTTTTTTTTCTCAGTTTCTATTCTTGCATGAATGTTGGAGAAATTTTCGCAAGTGATCCGAACATTTTAGGCTCCTTTCATGTTTTCGTTCATTTTTTCCTTTATAATAATGTTCTTCTGAAACTTTTTCATCTACACCAGAGTATCGCAAGAAATTGCGACTCTCCAGCCCCAAATTTCTACTTCCTAACCGCTCTAAGCTGCGGCATAAATACTGGCAATTTCCAACACAGTTTCCCCGTTTCAATTACACCACTTGTCCGTTCCCCAAAACTTCAAAGGAATTCAATATTGTCATCTCATGTTCACCTTATAATCCAACTCCCCGCGAACCATTTCCGTCCTCTGAATCTTCTCCAACTCATCATCGGAAACATTGGCATGCCGAACCGGGGTTTCTCTGGAAACTAAGATCGTTTAAAGTCCTGAAAACTCGATAAAACCTTACTTATAAAAATAGAAAAATGCCACTGTAACCAGGAAACTGACAATCGACTGGAAGTAGAAGACAACTGGCCATCCGAAGAAACTTTTGGAGATGTAGGCGGTTGTTGGGTAGAGGACGGATGGGGAGAGCTGGAAGAGTTGTTTCTCTGAATTTTTGAGTCAAGGCTTTTTCACTGAAAGTTCAGATACACCGCGACGCAAAAATGCAGAATGACTAGTTTTTAAAAATCCACACAACAGATGGTTCCACATTGAGTTATGATATTTTTCCATTGGTTTTCTTTCTTTCCTGAAACTGAATTTGTCCAAAAGCCCTCCTAGAATTTTGAGAATTCCTTCTTCTCCTTCCCGTTTCCGGATTCACAATATTTACCCTCTATCTTGACCCCCTCCCCACTTCAAAAACGGAACCAACTGACCTGTTGAAAAGTGGACAGAACGAGGAAACAAAAGTGGTCGTTTTTTCGGGTCGACCACTTCCGAATGACACTTGGCACCAGAAGAAGAGCCGATGGGGCGGTGGCACCGAGCAGCAGTTGGATTACGGAGACGAATGGAAAACCGTAGAAGATGGACCAGGGTAGGAAGGCGCAGAGCAGGGAGGAGATGAAGCATGCGGTGGAGCAGACTCGACGATAGCCATGTTTCTGGAAAAAATTTCGGTTTCTCCGTATTGCCAATACTTTTGAATTTCGTTTCGACTATTATGGGTTATCTAAAACAGCGAAGATCGTTCCAAATTTTGAAACGAGTCATTCGACTTTTTCTCGTTGACTGTTGGTTATTCTTTCTCCGGATGAAGCAAAAAAAATTATAGAGAAAAAGTCGACAAAGGCGTTGTGGGCACTAATAATGTACAACTATGACCTAGGAGTTATGAAGCTCCAGAAACAGAAAAAATAATGTTAGACTTTTCAGAGAAGTAACCCGATTGAATAGTCAGACTCCCCGTTTTCACTGTTTAAAATGCAAAACACTAGGGTAAAATGGTCATTCTTCACTGAAAATGGACTTAACAAGTGACCCAGATTTCGAATATGAAGCAGATGCCTAACCGAGCATTAATCATTAAAAAAGAGAAAACTTCAGCACTTCGTGAAACGGCATTTAGTCATTCCGGCACATTTCAAAAAAACACAGTTTCCCATACATTTGAAATCAGAATTACGAGACAGACTTTGTTTCATTCGGTGTTGAAGTTGTATATCTAGAAAATCAAGATCTTCTTTTTCCAGTTGGCAACATTTGTTCAAAATCAGAGTCAAGACAGTTGTGTCTCGTTGCGACATATATAGTGATCTGGAATCCGGGGTTCATTCACAATTCACAATCTAGCTGTCTTGTCTTGGATCAGACCGAAAAGTTGTCAACTACAAAAATGAAGATCTTGAGTTGGTTGATACACTCACCATTTTTTAGAAAAACCAGACGAATGAGAGTCATTTTTCAAGCGCTCATATTTATTGGACAATTCGTTTAAAAAATTTTCAATATCTGTTTCTAGAAGTGCTGAAACTTCCGTTTTTTTTCTAATTTTGTTTATGAACTTCTGGCCACCGTGTTATACAGAAGACTATTCCAGTATTTAATCCAAAGAAGTTTTCCCAACTTTTTACTGTTTCTCGACGTTGCCATTAATCCCATGCTCTCCTTCGTTTTCAATGAACCCTCTCTTCACGAAACCAACTTACCATAATCAACAACCAGGTCGGATAAATCGCCAGCAGTGCTCCCAATGGAGCCATCATGAATATGATACTCCGCTGAAGACCCGAAAAGGTGAACCAGGAAGAGCGAAAGTCGTTCATACTCGATGCCACTGCATCTCGAAGCGTCTCATCTGTAATTTAGAGTTGTTTCTAACGAAGAACGTTTCATCTATTCCACATAAAAAGTCGTAAGGTTTCATCTCCGATTCCTTGGACTTCGTTGTCTTCCTACTACCCACAATCATTCTGCGGTCCATTCAGCACTTTCTCCAGACTCTCCTCCGACATGCAGATCAATGCGAAGTTGATGAGGATTGTGTTACTGTAGACGATCGAGTTGAGAAGAATGATCAGTAGAAGGAGAAGGAAGCGAGTACGGTGGAGGAAGGACTTGTAGGCGGGCACGAAGTCCGTCGAGCATCGGGTCGCCGAGAAGAACGGGCTGGAATTGGGATGCATAATGTAGGGAAAAGTTTCTGTTTCAGAAAAGTGGTCAAGCCTAGTCTTGGCATTGCAATCTAGTCATCTCTGAATTATAATCTAGATAACTTCTTTAATTGTAACGCTGAATTTCTACTCAATTGGTCCTATTTGGTCTATTTTCGAAATGAAATCTGACAACGAAGCACAGAAATCAGAAAAATGGCTCAGAAACCATGATGGTCGAGTTGTCGGATTCTAGGCCATGACTGACTTTCATTCCGATTTCGCCAGCTTTTCGAAGTTCAGAATCGAATAAAATTTTTCAATCCAAATTTTTTTCCGTTTCACAACAGCATTATGAAACTTGTTCAGTTTGAGATGAGCTTTTTACATTTGTTTTGATACATTTTTATGAACTGACAAGTGAAAGTTGAAACTTCCAAAAAATTGTATGCTGTTTTCACTTCCTTCGTCTGATACAAGTCAAACGGGGTCTGAAATTTCCAACTAGGGAAAAATTAGAACAATCAGTCGAGCTCCGAAATGGAATCTGCATCAATCGAAAGAAGATATTCTGAAGAACTAGAGTATCGCAACAATGGTTCGAGTGCCCATGGTGTTAACAGTGCAAAATATACAGACCATTTGAATCCGGAAAAAGGTTTCCGCTGGAGCTCTATTGGATAATTTACGAAAAATGACCGTATTTCTGTAGCACTATGTCGTTTCTTCTGAATTAAAAATCCAAATTTTCGGATAACGTGCTTCAGAATGGCTTAGTTTTCAAGATCGGTCCTCATTGACCAGCAATCGAATCATGAATTTGAGAGCTACGCGGATATTGATGTTAGCAATAAACATTCTTACCGGAAGCTCAGAGAACAGTTTTTAGAAACAGTAAGATATTTTCTGTTACACAAATGTATCAAAGAATTATTAGCCAACTTGAGACCGTTGAGTGAGGCCAAATTTTACAACACATTCAAAAAGAAAAACTCACGCTTTGAGACTATCCGCCGTGATCATGATCCTGTCTCATTTGGAACCCTCTCGGTACCCAAAAACCATCAATAGTTTCTGTCCGAAACCTGAAAAAGCAAGCATTTCGAAATTTCCAAAATGTTCCCACACGGGAAGAAATAACAGAGATGATGAATGCATGTGTGGAGCCTATTGAAATGCCACTTTTGGGTTCTCTCCATGTATGTTTGAATAGACCGCCTGTTTTTGCGGTATTTCGATATTGAGTGAGAGAAGCGGAAAAGTGACACATGGGGAGAGAGAGAGAAAGAACAGAAAATGAGAAGAAGAAGAAGAATGCGTAAAACATGTAAATGTGTGTACAATAATTCATTTCTCGTCCCCCTCTCCTCTCGTCCGGGATGATGATTCATAGACTCTGAAACAGAGTCTCCCTCCTCACTTTTTCTGTGTTTGTTTTGAAAAACTGTTGCTTCTTTCTTTTTTTGACTGTTTCAATGTGATTAGATAATGGAGGAAAAGAGCAAGAATGAATCGCAATTTTGGGTACGCAAAACTACAGATTTCGCTGATCACAGAGCTCAAAAAATCTGTTACTTTGAGAATCTCTTTAAGAACCTCAGGCAAGAGGATCTTGCAATGATTAGGGGATACGGTAACACTCTTTTCAGATTTGACAAGCTATAATCTCTAGGGTCATCCTGGACTGGTTAAACATCAGGAATGGAACAGCTTTGACAGCAAGCACAATCAAGAGGACGTGAAAGAGCAAAAGCTGCTTGTCTCATCTCAGGATGACCATAGTTTTCTTACACCCGAAATCTTATTATGCTCCTTGAGAAACAAGTCTAGTTCGTTTCGAAAGTGATAACATAAATGTGATCTAATAACCTTGAAGAAAACTTCTCGAAACTGTAAACTTTTGACACTATCAAAAATGTTCCATGAACTTTAGGTTTCTCGATTTCAACAGTTGAAATTCTTATCAGGACGAGGCAAAATCAACCCTTTAAGTTCAGGTTCCAGAATTAACATCAGCAAAAAGCTAACTGAATTCGAGCAGATTAGACTCGCTACAGTTATGAATACCAGGATGTTTATGAACCCTTTCTCGAAACGTTGCTTTAATGAAGTAATCTGGGTAAGAACACCCGAAGTAGTGAATCTTACAACACTAGCTTCCTGTATCTAACAGACTCATTGGATGCTACAACTACCTCAATTTGGGTATATGTAAAAATCAACTTTACAGATTCAGGATCCTAAATTGAGCTCAACGTAAAAATGTCGAAATTAATGTATACAAGCATGGCCACAGTTTTGAAAGTGAGGGTTTTTGAGGAGGACATCAGAGAGCGAAGCAAGCCCTATAATATACATCAAACAACAAGAGGTTCTATCAAACAACAAGAGGTTCTCTGATTCTTCCAATCTGGTCGAAACGGGAAACATTTACTGTTTTGTAACTTTGTGTTACAAGAACATGCAAAGTGAAAAAGATTCGGCTGACTTCTCCCGTTTTCAGTTCTTTCTAGGTCCGTGGAACTTTTGAGAGCTACATAGCTAGAGCTCTCTTTGACTTTATACTAGTGATTTTTGAGTCTCCCTTTCGCGCTCCACCGCAATCTTCAATTTTTTAACGGGGACCAAGTGAACAAGTTAAAGTAAATGAGCTTTTAGTGTTTTTTTATAGTCGAGACCTCGAAAATTGGAAATTAAACAGTGGAAACCTTGTTTATTTTTACTTTTTCACTTGGTCCGCGTTAAAAAATTGAAGATTGCGGCGGAGCGCGAAAGGGAGGCCTAAATCGCACTAGTAGCTGGAATCTAAATTTCCAGTTTCTGGGGAATCAAGAATCGGCAAAGCTGTGGAAAAGCTGAGCGATGGCTTCGAGAGCATTAAAAAAAGTAAACTAATTTCTAACATCACAAAGTTTAGCTTTGAGCTCGACTCTAAATGATTATATGAATTTCGAACTTCAGAAGATGGGAATTTCATGAGAAAAGTTAACGTTTGGTACGATAAATAAAAATTATTATTGTTTTACTGTCTTGCGAGGTTCATAATAAGACAGAACAACTGAAAAAATATTACCTGATTGATAGTAATGTTTTTGAAAAACAAAAAGATTACAAGGAAACATGGCTAAGGAAATATTTCCGGAAACACCGAGAAGAACTTTGAAAACGAGATTGGAAAAAAGTGTTACAGCTTTTCGTGTGGGCGGGGCTTATCTTCAGATTTGCTCTTTCAACAGGGAACCCGGTTCAAAAATCCGAAATTTATGTACGAGTTTTGAGAAGTGGAAATATTTTCTTCGAAAATTGAACACTTTTTGCACACCCGGCGTAAACCGTGTTTCTAACCTTCTTTCTTCGCGATTTTGACAATTTTCTGAAGGTGGATAATAGCAAATTTTAAAGCCCAGATTTTACACATGTTCAAAATTGAAGGCCCCGCAGAGAATCAGAACAAAAAATGAGCCCAAGAGAATATTACAGTTTCAGAAAACTGTTACAATAGCTCATTTATTGTTAGCTTTGGTTCCTGATCAATTCGAATATGTTAACATATAAAAGTTGCACATTTCCCTACAACCCGAAATCGGAAAAAAAATGGGAAACAAAACGGAAAGTGAGAAGAACAACAAGAGAGGGCAAAGTCATCTCTGTTTCCCTCTCCAAATAACTAGTCCTACGCTCATAATCTGAAAAAAAGAGAACATCTCTATGAGTGGATAGTAGGTGAAAACGAACGAATATCGAGAGTCTAGTGCTAGTCTGCACTACTCCCAAATTAAGCGCCGCCCACTTCTTGAAAAATTAACGAAAAGACTAAATTGCATGTGGGCTCAAATTTTTAGTCTGTTTCAAATCTGACTACTGTGAAAACTTGTGGCTCAAAGTAAAGGTAACTTAAAAATCGAAAGATTGCTTTTATCAAAAATGAAATTTCGAAACAAGAAAAATAACAGTTCAGAGGGTGGACGCAGACACAAGACCCAGAGGAAAATGTGACTCAATCCAGATGGAGATTTTCCGCCATTTTTCTTCGTCATTTTTCTCTTCCTTCTGGAAGGAGGAGATCGGAAAAATGATGAAATTGATTGATTGATAAGAAATGGTTTTCCTGGTGAAAAATGTCAAACGAGAGATCATCAAAACCGGGATACAGTTGACCTGTTTGAAAACTGAATGAAACAGAAAAAGAAAAGATTTTGAATCAGAAAAACCTGGTATGCTAATAGGCGATGCCATACAACACAAGTATTCTCATTTCAATAAATCCCAAAAAAAATGTTTTTAACAGTTAGACTCCGCCCATTTTTCTGGCTCCGCTCAGTTTCGTGCAAAAAGTGCCTCTCATTTTTTTCGACTTTTGTGGTTTTGCTGGTTTTTCACATTGAAAAACTGAAGAAAGTTCATTCGACGATCTGGAAACCTAGAGAAAATATGACCAGAGACTGAAGGATCAAAACCGGGATACAGTTGACCTGTTTGAAAACTGAATGAAACAGAAAAATAAAAGATTTTGAATCAGAAAAAACCTGGTATGCTAATAGGCGATGCCATACAACACAAGTATTCTCAATTCAATGAATCCCAAAAAAAAAATGTTTTTAACAGTTAGACTTCGCCCATTCTTCTGGCTCCGCCCAATTTCGTGCAAAAGTGCTCCTGTTTTTTCCCGCTTTTTGTGGTTCTGCTGGTTTTTGACATTGAAAAACTGAAGAAAGCTCATTCGACGATCTGGAAACTCACAATCAGAGAAAGTATGACCAGAAACGGAAGCATCAAAAACGGGGAACAGGTGACAAATTCGAAAACCGAATGAAACAGAAAAGTTAACGACTTTGAATCAGAAAAACCTGGTATGGTAATAGGCGAAGAGGAACTATTATTTTCGATTCAATAAATCACACCAAACATTTTTTAATAGTTAGACTCCGCCCACTTTCGTGTAAAAGTGCTTCTGTTTTTTTTTCCGAGTTTTCACATTGAAAAACTGAAGAGGAGGAACTGTACCCTTCAGACAACACGATATTCAACTGAATAACTGAAAACCCAGGGACTGGAGAATAAAAAACGGGAAACAGGTGACAAGTTTGAAAACTAGATGAAACAGAGAAACAAAAGATTTTGAATCAGAAAATCCGCCTATTTTTCTGGCTCCGCCCAATTCCTTACAGAAGTACTTCTGGTTTCTTTCCGAATTTGGTGGTTTGCCAATAACTGAAGAAATATTATTCAACAATCGGATAACTCGGCGAAAGTTCAATGTTCGTCCGAAAACCTGCAGAAAGTCCCTCGATTTCTGATTCGAACCGATTTTGTAGCTTTTCTTCTTTGGAATCTTTATTCCATTTGAGACTCCACTAATTATCGACACACTGAATACTTTACCTTTCTGACTTTTAAAAAAACATGATATTCATCTGAATAACGATTAAAAACAAGCAGAAAAACGGGCAGAAAATTCTAAAAAAAAATAAGGCAAAACGGTAAATTATGAGAGTCTCTATGAACACAAAGAAAGCTAGGCAGATCTATGAAAAAAAAAGTTAGAGTCTAATCTAAAAACTTGGTAAAATGCATGGCCGTCTCGTAGGCGCCGAAGAAGACGAATCCGCCGCCGGAGATCCACATGACACGTGGCACGACGCCCGAGTAGAGACCGCCGAGTCCGCCGCTGGTGTAGACCTGGAATACGGTGGAATTCTCGACGTTTCTGGAATTTAGATTTTCAGAAGGGTTCTGAAGTCTGGATTCTGAACTTAGGTTTCCCATTTGAAAACCTTCAGAAAATTGTACTCAAAATCAAAATATAAAGGTGTCTTGTCTGGATTCTAAGCTTTTGATTTTTGAATCCCCAAATTTCACTACAAGTTTGCACATTCGAATTCTGAAGTCAAAAGACTTCCTTACCTCCTTCAACGTGCTCAAAATCCCTGGAGCCGGGCCGGTCTTCGTGAGCATAATCCTCGTCTTGGCCACATCCAAAGGTGTCGTCAGTCCGGCGGCAATGCATCCGGCCACACTTCCACACGCCGCTCCTTCCAGGGGACTACATCGACCGGAATCCTGGAGAAAAACCATTTGAATTTTTGTAGATTCCAAGAGTCTGTTCGGTACACGATAATTTCCCTTTGAAATTGACACAAACTTTCACTGGAAACGGCCCAAAGATGTTAGAGCTTTTGGAGTTAAAAACGAATGAAACTGGACTCAAAATCAGAAAATCTCTGGAATATTTAAGTCGTCAAAAACTGAATTTCGATTTTCGAGCATTTACTTTCAACTCAAAGAATAGAAAAACGTTTGAAGCAGTTAGGCTCCGCCTATTTTTGAGCCCCCTTCTGATTCAAGTGTTCGGGGCACTACTAGTTGAAAATACCCGCAAAAAAATGCTATCACTCACAGTGATATGACAAAAACCGTGAAAAGAGTGAAAAAAAACCCTCATAATCTTGATCTTCTTCACGAGGACTACACGAGAGGCAGAAGGTCTCTTTCTCAATGGAGCGCGATTGCAGATATAGATAACATCTCTCCCCTTGAAAACACCTATTTTCCCATGGCTCCTAGGATCCACCTGTACAAAGCACGGTGGACGGCGGGGCCCGGGAGATGTCCGCTGCATTCAGATGTACCCCTATATAAACAACTTGGCGGTTGGATCGAACCAGGGGTTGGTTGAACATCACGTGAGGTGAGGTGCGCGCTGATTGATTCAACCACGGATTTATGATACTCTGTCTTCTCAGAGTTGAAACCACGTGACCGGCTGGCAGTTCACTTCCACTATGTAATCTGGCATAGTGGGTGGATCCCGACTGGCTCACACCCTTGCTTGTCAATACACCTCAGGGTTGAACCGCCCGGACCGACCGGTCTTCCGCTTCCAACTATGATTTCAGGCATAGTGGGTGGAATTCCTAGTAGGACCCCGGGTCGACCGGTCTTCCACTTCCATCATGATGTCAGGCATGGTGAGTGGATTTCTTTTTCGGTCGCCGCTGCTTGCTTTTCGTTGGTTCCACAAGGCTTACAGAACAAGGAGGAAAGGAGAAAGTCGTTCGAAGGGTGGATATGGTGAAAAACAGGAAAAATGGGAAAAAATGCACCAAACTTTGATACTTCAGAACAATCGGTACTAGCGGGTATTTGCAACTCCCCAAGTCCTAAGTCACCTAGACTTTTGAAGAACAAAATTCGAAGCAGGTAACTTTCAGAAAGGTAGCTTTCAGAAATAAAAAATTTGAAAATTTAAAACAACAATTTGAAAAAAAAAAACACTTCTTAGAACGTATTTTTGAACAGTTTAGAATTCACTCCTGTATATTGCCTTCAAATCTGTAAATGTTTCGTGGAAATTTCAACTGGTTCTTGAGTTATATTAAAGGACCGAAAATTTCTGATTTTTGACTTCCACGACCTGAAAATTGGAAGTTTTCCTCAAATCAGTACAAGATTTTAATGGAAATGTTTCGCATTTGAAAGCCAAGTATTCACCTTCCTCTCCGCCACAATCCTCTTCAGTCCCTCCCAAATGGGAAACTGAATGATCGAGAAGGGAATCTCCCTGGCGACGGTGCTCCCGTATCCCTGATAGAATCCTCGCAGTCCCTTCGTCTCCATAATCTCCCGACAAATCAACGTGAGCCGTTGATTCTTGTTCACCTGACCTCTCTGCTTGCAAAGTTCCGTCGGCACTCGGACGGCACAGGCGGCGATTTCAGCGATACTCGCCGAGACGGCGTCGACGAGGGCGTCTCGTTTCCGAATCGACCGTTTCATCTGCTGATTGATGTATTTGTAGGTGAGGAAGAAGATCGCCGCGCCGGGGGCGGAGCCAACGAGCACGGAGCTCATTCCTCTGAAAATGAGAGTCGTATTGATGACAATCGAAAGACTGTGGTCAAATTTTGGTTCGCAAACTAGAACGTTTTCGTCAAACTTTGATCAGTTTGAGGGTATTTCCAATTATCAATCCATTCATAGTTTAACCTGCTCAAAAACCAGCCCTGGCCGGTCAGGGTTGATTTCAGCTGGCCTAGGATCTATGGAGGTATTTTCACCACGAGTATAAGACGCAGCCGTCCTCGAAAGGAACACGGTCGAATTCGAATCTAGAGTCAGTTTTTTGAAGACTTTTCGCCGATTTTTGAGCGATTTTCAAGCAATGTTTCTTAAAAGAACGGTAGCATTTGTATAATCCTAGAGAGACACCGCCGAGTTATCGGATCCTAGGCCAGAGGCGGCTTTTGTTTGGATGATCTTGTATCACAAGATCTACTCGGAAACTGATCTTGGCGAGAAAAAACACAGTTTTTCTATCGAAAATTTGGATTTTTGAGCGAAATTGAGCTGAAATTGATGACAAAATGTTCTGCATTTTAGTTTCTTGAACTTCTCCTGGAAATATTTTCCGTTTTTTTTTCAAAATTTTCAAATCTTTTGAGATTTTCGAACCGCTTTTTGGGTCATTTTCAAACGAATTTGCTGAAAATTTCAATTAATTCTTCTATTCTATTCAAAAGCCTTTCCTACTTTCTCAAAATCCTCGAAACCTTTGATGGAATATTTTCGAAAAATCAACGTTCTACCGAACAAAAAGCGGTCAAAATTTCCTGTATCGATGATTTCGGAGCTCTTTTTCCATGGATTTTTCAAACTTTTCTCTCAATTTTTTTTCGTTTTCAGCTGAAAATTTGTAGAAAAATCGAAACTTTTAGATGTTTTCCATCATTTCTGGCTCATTTTCCTAGATTTTTTCGTTTAGATTTCCATATTTTCTACCTATAGACATTTTTGAAACCTCCAGCCGCAATGAATCCCTGTTTCGACTGCATTCTGGACTTGATAGTATCCAGCGGATACAATCCAATGTCCACCGCCAATCCGGCCGTCGCCCCACACACCAACCACCGCACGACCGTTCCGTTTTCTGACATTCTGAATTTTCCCCTTTTTTCGTTGAAGCTTTCGAAACAAAGATACTCAAAAAGTCGACTAATTCAACTTTCTCATCACAATCAACGGTTGAAATTGTGTTATTTTATTCAGGTGGAGTGGTCAAAATGAGAACAAATTTTGAATTAAGAAAAAAGAATTACAGAAATTTAATATTAAAAAATTTGTACACGAATCGTTTTGAGTGAGCAATGTGTTGAGTGGAGAGCACCGTTGGGAAGAATCTGAAAAAAATAATCGATTGAAAATTTCTTCGAACATTTTCTCCCTGAAATTTAATCAACTTTGAAAGCAGTTTACAGACAGCAGGGGTTTGAAATTGTGGAAATTTTTGGGATGAGAAAAATAAAGAAAAAATGCAACATAAAAAGCGCTTACCATGATAGAAAAACATCTTTTTCGATTCTTTGAGGGTGGGGACTCTACATCAGAAAAACGAATGGCTCAACACAAAAGATTCATGGTATCATTTTGTTTTGGTGTCCAAAAGTGGGATACAAATGAGAGAATTTCAGATCAAAAAATAGTGTTTTTTTTGGAGAGAGGGTAGGGGGAGGGAGACTTCTTCTTTGATTCTCTTCTCGTTGATGATTCGATGGTAGTCGTCGGAGCTGGGCGTCCAGCGATAGTTGGCCTGTCAGAAAAAGTACAATTGAAAAATGGAGGAAAGCAGAAAAAAGAAAAAAACAAATGAGGGGTTAGATAGTAGTGAACGTTCTAATAATATGAATTGGCTAAATTGAAATTTGAATGATAAGCACAAGAGATGAACAAGTATCAAGTAAGAGTCATATGAAATTTCGCGAAGGACAGAAAAAAAATCTGAATGAACATGACTAAACCGGGAACTTTTGAGACCAATATCAGAACGTTAGAATGATAGTATGCATCTATAACTAAAACAGCTGAAATTTTAGAAAAAGACTATTGAAATGAAGAACAATCCTACCACATTTTTTGTTAAGAGAATAGACCATTGAAATCGACCTAATTTGAACGCAGAAACATTTTTAGAATTATGAAAGCAACAATGAACGTAATTATCTAGATGAACCCACATAGCTAACATTGGGCGAGAGACACTGTTAATAGCCACAGACGGCGTTTGCAAATTATATGGACAGTTTAATTGTTAACGTCCCAGTCTGAGCAGGCGAGAGCTCTAAGCCAAGGATTTTCAGGTGACCACACTTTCGCAAAAGAACCGCGAAAATGGCACAGGATCTTCGAAAATCTCCTGCCAAAAGCTCGCATGTGCTCAGATTGGGATAACATCTTTGAATGGAGCTACATTTTGAACAAGAACAGCCATCTAAAGTCTATCAAAGGCATTATGAATCCGAGCTTTAGAACACTTCCCAGCTAGCCACAGACGGTCTTCGAAACATTACCAAGCGGAAGAGTGAGATTTACAGAAAACAATCTCAAATTATATGAACGAGAAAGTGTTATAGATTGGTACATTTTCAATGGTAGAGTTTCGAAAAATTTCTAGAAAAAACAATTGAAATTTTGAGAATTTTTAACAATCGAGCTCTTATGATCAAATCCCCAACCTGAAAATCCCTGGATCATTTCAAAAACTCACTTTTGAAAGACACAATCGTATGGAGCACAGCCCGTAGATTTGGAGAATCAACGATGGAAGTTAGAAGATCAAAGTGAGAGAGCCAGTAGTGAAAAACGAAGATAGGAGGTCTCAGGAAGCAGAGTGGAAGAGGGTAGGAAATCTGAAAAAATGGAAGAGTCATTTTGAGATCGGAGACTTCAAAATTGTAAAACTCACCAAATTATGAAAAAGTGAAAAAGTGTATGTAGAAGTAACTGTTCGATCAAAACAAAGTGTGGGGAGCACAGAGAGTCGACTTAATAACGACGACGACGTGGCGATGGAGAACGCGAGTAGGAGCTGAAAGAAAAACAGATTTCAAAAGCTTGCTCTATTCCGCCAACTCACCGAGAACGAGTGCGACTGCGTCTTCTTCTCTTGCGATCTCTCTCACGGCTTCTGGAGCGGTCACGATAGGACTTGGATCTAGAGGACGACGAGGAGTGTCCCTTCGACTCCAGTCCCTTCAACGTATGCTCCAAACTGTACACCAGTTGCCGGCACCGATCGTCATGTCCGATGCGGCTGTTCTTGATCAGCGCGATCGCCGTGAGCAGTGTCTCCGCGGCTCCCTTGTAGTCTCCCACAGAAGCGTCGGTTATCGCCCGGGTTATCGCCGACGCGGAAACGGTCTGATTGCGAGCGAGCACGTCTTCGAACTCGGCTTCCGACACGGTTGGCGCTTGGATTCCCGGGAACATCTGAGACTTTTGAAGGTGTTAATGACACAAATTTCAAGCATTTTGGATAGTACCTGAGGATTGATATGAACCGGTGGAAGACCATTGACTGGCGGACGCATCGCAGTGTTCATTTGCATAAGCGGCTGCACGTTGACTCCGACGCCCATCGGTGGAATTTGCGGTGGTCTAGAACTATTCGGGGATCAATATCCTTACATTAGCATCGAGAGATGGTTTAAGCCTTACCTATTCTGGAACTGATTGGGCATTGGGGGCGGAGCCGCCATGCTCACTCCCATCGTTGGCTGCATCATCTGCTGCACACCCATCATCGGACGCTGCTGAGGCATCATCATTGGTGGCTGAGCTTGAAGCTGTTGAGGCATGCCACCCATTGGAGCGGTTCCCATGAGGCCTTGTTGTGGGACAGGCGCACGATTGACCATCGGAACTGGCTGTCCGTTGATTTGAAGGCGCATTGTGGGAAGTTGAGTTGGGGGTTGGTTGTTGAGCATTGAGCCTTGCTGGGTCATCAGCGGCGTTGGTCTCACTTGCTGCATCATGAGGGGTGGTGGACCGGATCGGCCAGTGTTGGTTGATCCGGTTCGTCCTTGCCCGCCGGTTCCAATGCGGATAGTGCCCATGTTCAAGCAGCCGTCCTCGAAGGTCTGGAACAACAAAATATTGGAGCAAAGCAACTGGAAACAAAAGAAGGAAAGAGGGGAAAAGACAAAACTGTTCGGAAGAACTTTTAACGCACATCTTTCGAAAGATGTACGCCGGTAAGACTCCGAAACGCTATTGCACCAGCTACCAGCTCATGATCATAGTTGTACAAAACACCGCTGAGTTTCATGGTGCGAGTGGGGTACGAACCCGCGGCGGCGCGCTAGGCAATCGGCCGCCCAACCGCCTGCGCCACGGCACACAACCTAGCACTTGCCACAGAGTGCGCTTATGTTGTGGTGGCGGCGGCAGCGGTCGACAGGCTACGCTGCCGACCAGAAGAGAGAGGGCGCACGCGCGAGTGCAATCAATACCTTTTTCTTGACATCGGGACGCGTCTGATTCTTGGCTTGCACCTCTTCCAGCTTCGCCTGGTTCGTCTTGTTATAGGAGAGCACTGTGGGACACTGTCCGTGGATAGCTTTGGTTGGAAGCGTCTCCATTATGGACTTCACAGCGGCATCCGAGTTCAGCACCAACAACGCGTATCCCTTGCTCTGTCCGTTGGTACGGTTTTCGAAGAACTTCATATCGGCGAACTGAGAGCGCGAGAGACCAGTGGAGGCGATGGCTTTCTGGAAATGAGTCAATTTTTTTTCTAATTTTGAGCGGGGGTTTTCGCTACCAATAAATCCGCGTCTGTAGTGTACCAAAGCAAATTGCCCACGTAGCAGCAGAACTTTCGTCCCTCGTTAGCGACTGGTTTTGCAGCCACTATTGGAGCAACCACTGGAGCCGAAGCCGCAGGAGACTCTGCCTTCACAAGGTCCTCCTGAAACTGATTAGGAATTTTCAGAGTCTGAAAAATTCAAAATATAATACCTGAAGAGTTGGCGCCAACGCCTCCTCGTAAAGATCGTCCGGGTCCTCCTCTTTCAGCACTTTTCTGTTTCAAAAATCAACGATATTAACTTTTTCCAAAAAAATTTTTGTGGCTGAAAAAACTCACTCGTCCAGCAACAAATTCTCATCGAGAGGACCATCGTGATGACCCGCTGTATCGTCGAGCAGAACCGACTCGTCCAGTTCTGTCATTTGTCTGAAAACAAAAAAAAATTTGTTAACATTTTCTTTTGATTTTTTCCAAAAATTTTGCTTTAAAATAAAATCAATATTTTGAGCATTTTTTTATCGAAAATTCTGCCAATATTATTGGTTTTGAGAAAACCGATCGGTTAACCGATAAAAACCGTCAAAATCCAAAGAGCAACGAGACGAAAAAGTGGGCGGAGCTTGGCTGCTAAACCGCGCGCATCCGCGTTTTTCGGAGTGTCGTTGGAAAATTAATTTTTGCTTTACAATTTCCATTGATTTTTTGGCGATTTTTCTGGAATGGATCACGAATTCAAAACTACCAATTCGCAAGAAGAAATTCATGAAAATCATTTAAACGATTATGAAGAGGTTGAAGTCGGGGAGCAGGTAAAAAAATTGATTTTTATTTCGACGAATTTGATTTTTCGGTTTTTAGATAATTTACGAATACGATGAAGACCCGGCAACCGAAGCGGAAGTGCCGTGCTTCGTTATGGAAAACAACTATTACTCGCAGGAGACCATCGACGCCGCCAATCAAGATCAGTAAGTATCACAAGGAGAGCTCTGATTTTATGCTCAATTTTTCAGCTCAATTTGCTATTTTTGCAAGGAGGATCTAACGAATAAACGCTTCTACAACCACATTTTTGATTATCACGGCTTTACCAAGCATCAGTGCGAGACGATGAAGCAGCAGAAGCGTCTGAAGTGCCAGAAAGTGAAGCCAAGTGTAGGAACTCAGTTTTTGGCGGCGCGAAATTCAATTGTTTACTTTTTTCAGGCGAAACTGAAGTCTCCGTACGCTTGTGACACTTGCGAGCTGGAATTTATCACCAAAAAGGGGTTGAAAAGTCATTTGAAAAAAGACGTAAGCGCTTGTGGGAGAATTCTAGCTGTGGAGACAGACAGCAATGTTTCCCTGGCTAGTAACATCGTTTGTCCCAGCTACGGATGCACCGCCCAATTCTCAACGTATTTGGAGTTAGCCGTCCATGTGGATAGCTTCCATAGGGATATGGTTCTCGACGGCAAGGCTTTCATGATTCGGCGGAAAGTTTTCGCAGATAAAGCGGCGTTTCAAAAGTGGAAGAAGGAAATGGAAGCGGCCACTTCATCGGAATTCTTTCATCGAACCTCGCAGAAAGTGGCTTTCGCTGTGCGGACCACTCTCTACAAATGTATATGCTCCAACTCTCGCGGACAGACGAGGGATCATCCGAATCGAAAGAGCGAGCAGTGTCCGGCGTTCATCAAGTGCTGTCAGAGGAAGCACGGACAGTTCGAGGTCGTCGCGTGTTTCGGGCATTTGGGGCATCAGCACGTGACGGAGACACAGAAGGCGATTGATTTTAGGATCGCTGCGTCGGAGGATTTGAATAGTGTAAGTCTCTGGAATCTATCGGATGGACCCTGAATCTCCGTCAATATTTTCACTTGATCTTGGTCACAACTCATAGATTTCATTAAGAGCTCCATTTTGTCTCTTGACACTTTCTCCGTATCATTCTTCATTTCCCCAATTTTCAGTACCAAAACGTTCACCGCATCCCCAACCAACACCGCTGCCGTCCTGTCGTCGAGTACGACAACAGCTCGCATCATCAGAACGGAATGATGATTCTGCGTCCGGAAGCCGTCGACGAGGACGACGTCTTCGATGAGGTCATCGTCGACGATGCCGACGATGAAATCGTCGGACCGCGTGTCCAGGAGAAGACGTCAGTTCCACGAGACTACATGACGTCGTCGTCGGTGCCTGCTGCTGCTGCATCTAGTCATCACTATCAGGGTCCCTATTAAGATCTCGCCATTTTTATGTCTTTTTTTGTTGTCATTTTTCAATTTTTTTCATGGTCTTGTCAGATAAACAATAACAAAGTCTTCCTCACTGTCGAAAGCCAAAAATCATGTCGTTTCTTCCAGAATGCTACTATTTGTCACTGAGTTTTTTTTTTGACATTTCGCCATTGTTGGTTTTCAAAGATTCTCTCATGAATGCGAAATGATTTCATTTCGCTTCTCTTTTTTCTCCCTCTGGTTCCTTTCGTTCCCTTCGTGTTCAATCCAATATCGGTTTCTCCCCGCTCGCTCTCAGGCTATCCGTCGTCGCCAGATGTTCTCAATGTGTTTCCGCTTTTTACTATTATTCAGGCACACATTTTCTCTCACACGATCGTTTTTGAGAGAGGGGGTTTTATTGATTTCTAAATGCTCGAAAATTCGAAAAATTGTGTCATTTTTCAACGCGTTTTTTGTTTCGTGGTAAGACCCACTCCACAAATTTTACCCATGTCCCTTGAACTTGATACGGTAACTGTTCGTGTCGAGACTCCGCGGGAAATGCTAAGGCATGCACCTTTAAGTTTTATCCTTCCGGCTACGGTGGTGCTCTCTTCGAAAGTTTTGGGTTTTTGAAAAAGTTTTTCTCAACTTTTTTTTGCATTTTCCAGCCCCTGAAAACCAAACTTGCCAGTCCTCACTGAAAAATTGGAAGTTTACTAGCTTCTTAAAGTTTTCGCAAGTTGAAAACTACGAAAAATCGTGCCCAAATCTGAAAAATCCCCGATTTTTGTCGCATTTTCCCTTCCAAATCAAAAACCGCTGCTCTCCTCCTCCTCTCAATGACGTTTTTTGTCCCATTCTTCCGCATCATCTTTTCTCTCCCCTCATTTTCTCATTTCCTTTTTCCCGACCCACAGTAGTTATTGTGTTTGTGTGCATGTTCTGTTCGTCTCCATGTTCGAATCGTCGGGCCGCCGCCGCCGTTCTAATCTTCGAAAACGTCGGTCGGTCGGTCGCCGCTCCTTTGTTTGTCGACGAGTCTCTCCTCCTACCAGGCCAATAATGCGTGTGTTCGAGAGGAGCATGCTCATGCTCTCTGTTGCTGGTGCAAAAGTGAAAAAGTGAAAAAAAAAGGTTTTCTATCGATGTTTCCGGGAGACGAATGCTTCTCGATGCTTCTCAAGGTGTTAATTTTCTCTTCGAAAATAAATTCTTCTCGTTCTCTCACAAATCTTTTTTGTTGCTCATTTCCCATTGCTCATAAATTTTATGGTCAACTGGCACGCCATTCCGATTGGAATGCTCCATCTGCTCCATTCCGCTGCTCTTATATTTTTAGTTTGCGCATCACTTTTGACACTCTTAAAAAAGCTTTCCAAAAAAGTGTGGTTTTTTTTTGACGATTAATCCCAAAAGGAAATCTGCCCCCCGAATAGAATGTCAAAATTGACACGTGCGCTTTGGAGCAACTTGAAGCCCGAAAAAAGAGCACTTTTCAGCGCCGAGATTCTTTTAATCCCGTCTCTGGATTCAGGCTAAATGTTGCTCTTTTCAGCTCTCCATTTCTATTTCCAGAAACGTGTTTTGTTGTCTGGAAATGAATGGAAAGGTCTATTGAGAAGGTCATTCTGGGGGAAAAGTAGTATAAAGTAGATCTCTTCAATGTTTGCTACACACACGAATATCGGACCTGTCATAGTCTCGGCTAGTTAGTCTGAGTGATGGTTACTAATCTAGGTGACGTTTTTCACCGTGAATTTCGTTGTTTTGAATTACGGATTCTGGAAAGTAGGCGTGGCTAGACATTAAGGGAAAGGTATGTCAAAATTTGATGCGAGATCTTCAAAATTGGACGATCAGCTGGAAACTTTCAACAGGAATCAGCTCAATCAAAAGTTTCCTGAAATTCCGACGGAATTTTTCATATGTTTTACCCTCGAAAACTTCCAGAGTAGCACCTCTAAAAGTCAGTGATTGAAATAGTCATTGAAACTGAAAATCTTTCATTGAAAAAAAACTATCGAAAAAAATAATTTTTGAGTTTTCGTCATCACCGAACCCACTTTTTGCCAGTTTTCTTTTCAAAATTTCAGAAATTTTCTAGAATTTACCACTTTTACTTCAATTTCTACCAAGAATCCCCGGAGATTCCACCTAAAATCGTAGATTTTCTCGAAAATCGGACCTGAAAACTTTCAACTTTTAAAAAGTCCATAAACACCCCTCTACGTAAGCATCAGATACGACGCCAAACTCGTTGTCTACCGTAACCCACCAACTGATTTTGAACCCTTTTTCGTCAATTTTGATCGATTTTGTCTACAAAAAAATGGCATTTTACTTCGTTTCTTCGATTTTTCCGAAAGAACTTTTTTCATAATTTTGAATTTTCAAAACTCCGTGCATTTCCATAACAAAATGTGTTTTCTAGAACGAGCCTATTTTGAGTTTCTCAGTAGATTCTTCAACATTCTTCTCATAGAATCTTCCAGAACTCTCTCCCATCTTTTGTGTGCATCACAAACTCAATTACACAAATGCATCCATATATGACAAATTCATGTGGTGCCCTTTTCATATTGGAAGAAAAAGAACTGACGACCGGAGAAGAAGAAGAGAAACAATTACAAAAGCCTCCATTCTTTGACATATAACGTTCATTTCGCAAAATAATTACTTCTGCACTTTGACTGCCCGAAGTAAATTAACTCGTCTCAGAAGAAGACCCCCTCGAAGAAAGAAGACGTCCTTCGGAATATGTACCGCCTGACTCCACCCTCCTCCTCCTCGCTATTCATTCTTTTGCATACTTCCCAATCGATCGATCATTTCACATTGCTGGCGCGTCCGAATTCGAACGTGTGTGTGTGTTGAGGTCCTGTCTGCGTCTCTCCGCCCTGCACACTGTCTCGTCTCCCAACGCGCACTGTCCATTTTCGTATGACTTCTCTGGCGTCTCCCTCTCTCTCTCCCTGTGTCATTACTTGGTCACGGTCTCTGTCGTATTTGATACTGGTCTCGAAAACCAACATTTACCGTCACTGAGAGAGGGAGAGGAGAGAGACGCAGACAGAGCCAACAACCTTTTGTGCGGACGATTTCGGACGATTTTAATTCGCCTTTTTCTCACCTCTGCCTCTCTCTCTTTTCCATCATCATCGGTTTCTTTGTTTTCCCACGGGTTTTGATAGTTTTTCGAATTTGAAAATCTTATCGAAGATGAGTAATTTTCAACGAATTTAGATACTTTCTCAATTTCTATTGTTTGTTGAAATTTGTAACTCTTCTCGACCGACGATTCGGCACATCCAAATATGGACAAGTTTCGAAAAAAGGTTTTTGAAAAATTGTCAATTTTCGGATTCTCAAAAAGTCTGAGCCTTGAAAAAGTAGAAATCGACGATTTTTTTTCCGCGAAATCAACTTTTTTCCCATAGAAAGATTCTGACAGTTTTACGTTTTGAAGTTTGTCACTGGCGGATTGACTAGAGCTTGGAAGTAGTTAAAGTCTTGGTTTTTTTAACATGTTCAATTATTTACTTTTCTGGAAATTTCCTTCCGATCCGTATAATTTTCGTGGCACTTGGTCCACAGGTAGTCGAATTACTGTCCTCTATATGTTGCTCACGAAAAAAAAAAAGAAAGAAAAAAAAATATCCAGTGGTGGCCGAACTTTCTACCTCTTAAACTTGACACCGAAGCCATAGGAAATCCTATACGAAGAACGTTGAAGCTGAAACTTCCGAAAGTTGAATATCTCAACGAAATCTACCTTTTTTCTTATCGATCTGTATAACTATCACCGAAACTGGTTAATTGCCAATCGAGTTGAGCCTTTTCCAACTGAACTCATGAAAACCTTTCAATTTTCCACAATTCCGATAGATTGCTCTTATATAAATTTCCTCTCGATCCGTATATTTTTCATAAAATTCGACCCACTGAAAGTAAAGTTATCAGCTTGAAAATTTTTATCCTTATTTTCTGTTTTACAAACATTTTTCCAATATGGGACATAACAAAATTTCAAAGTCTTAAATCCCGAGCAAAATCGCCTTCTCATTTCCATCAGCTTTCCTGAAATTTGGACCATTCGCAGTAGAGTTTTACCATATCTAGCTAAATCACTGAATTCTCAATCATTGAACTTTCATCTGATTTTTTCTCTGTTTTCACCGAACACGGTTCCATAAGACCGGAATCAAAAACCTCTCTCCGAAATCCTGGATGACTCAATACTGAGCTCAATGCAATCTCATTTCCTTCTCTCCTGATCGTCCATTCTTTCTCCGGTCACTCCCTCTCTAATCATTATCCCCTCCACACGCCACTAATCCTTTAATGAGACAACAAATTGGATGTGAAAAGTTGTTGTTTTTTCTAATCTTCTTTCTCTCTCTTTGAATATAAAGCCGACAAATTAGAGGGATTATCAATGACAGAATGTTTACGACCGCGGGGAGAAAAATGGGGGAGTGTGATGAGCTCTTCTCGATCCGAGAGAATAAAAGAAGGTGTCCGCAGAGGATTAGTCGGGAGAGGGAAGATTTTCAGAGAGATTTCCCCCCCACCTTGGCTGATTTTTTGGCTTGACTCTTCATCAAGTTTTTTGATGATGATTTTTTTTCTGTGGTGAAAAAACATGAAAACTCAAAAGTCGTCTGCTTGGCCTCGTTCGGTTTTTAAATTTTTGAATGCAAAAAAAAAAAATCAAAAATTTCCATTGATAGGGAAATTTCGATTTTGTCGAGATCTCAAAGAGATATCGTCAGTGAACCTCAGAGTTATCCAACATCCAGAAACTTCATAAAAAGGTCACAGTTTCGGTATTCTTGTTTTAGCCATTCCTACTTGATTCAGACTGTTTCCCTCCGTCAACCTAGTCCAGAGTCCTTGAGAATCCTTCTTAATACTTCAACTTCTTCTAGAACGTCTCTAGAATCCTCTGCGATTCTTGAGAACCCTCCAGGGTCCTCTTGAATACTCCGGATACCTTCTGAATCTTCCAAAATCCTTCATCATTTTTCAACATCGGCCCAATTTACTCGTGATTTTTGGAACCTCTGATTTGGATCGGATGAATCGTTCGAGAAACCAACAAAACCTTGCGACAAATTTTCAAAGAGATTTTCGAAAATTTGTGAAACTGGAACTGCCGTAGTTATTGGAAATGTGGGAAGTCAGTTTGAGCTTTCCTAGTCAAAAACTGAGGTGATTCTAGTGCTCTTGGTTTTTCGAAGAATCTTCCATCTCCAAGAGCAGTCGATCTTCTTCTTCCCCATGCCCTCTGTGTGCACTTTTCCTGTCCCGAGCAATTTTTCAAAATTTCCCCTTCCCGACTAACCTGTCACGGACACAAGAATGACGGATATCCTTCTCTCTAGAAATTGTTTCAAGGTGTGCTTTTTCTCCTTTTCTCTCTCTGTGCTCATTTTTACATTCTCTCTCTCTCTCTCCCTCATCTCGTATTCTGATGACCCCTCTCTCTGTGTCTCCTCTCGGGCCTTTTCTGCTTCTTCCAACTCTTCCCATCTCTCTCTCTAGACACGTATTATCATCTCTCTTTTTCTCTCTCCATTCGACATGTGTGAGAATTGAGAGAGAGAGAGAGGAAAAGCGAGAAAAGTGTGTGGAGATGATATGATTATCCTAATCACTCTCCCCTTCCTTTTCTTTTCTTCGTTATCATCATCATCAATCCCGGGCAGGGCGCCGCCGTCGCCACCGGCTGCTGTTGCTGCTGCAGCGTTGTGTTGCCACCAGGCGAGGTTTTTGTTCTTGGCAACAAATTGGGAACTTCTCGAAAATGGTGTCTGAAAAATGGCCAGCAAATCTTAAGTCGATCCAAAGTTTTCCGAGACAGATTCACTTCGGAAAATGTTGGCTAAAACCTTCGGCAGATTTTGAGATTCTTTTCAAATTTTCATGCTCTTGAAGGATTCGGATTTTTTGGGTTTTCCGAAGAATCATGGGTTCACTTTGAACTAAACTTTGAACTTCAAAGTTTTTCAATTTTTCACAGTTTTCTATTCTAGAAGCCTCTGGGAACCTCGAGAAATCCAAAATTCAGATGCCCAAAAAACATGCAAATTGTCTTTGGTCATCTTGAATTCCCTCCCAGAATTGCCTAAACTTCACAAAATAGTCTTTGATGGCCTAGAATCCCCCAACATTCTTTTCGATAACCTAGAAATCCTCATGTTTTTTCTTTAACCATCTAGCTTCATATTGCTCCTTGCTGCGACCTAAAACGAATTTCAACTACCAAGAAACCTAGAAAATTTTGTTTCCAGTGTCCTAGGAACCCAAAATATCATTTGGATGGCTCAAAAACTCCGAAGTATGCTTTCGGTGGCCTAGTAACCCGGCCACATTGATGGCCTAGACATCTTCGAACGCTGACTCTTTTGGCCCTCTATCTCCTTTCCTCTATCTAATATTTCAAATTTTCTCGTTCTCTGACATCACTTCATTATTCCATCCAACGCCACTATTTCTGATCTTGAACTTTACCCAAAATTCATCAGCCTCGTCAAAACACATTTGCCATTGTGTGTCTCTCGTCATTTCCCCCTTCTTCCGATGACTTCATCCTTCATCCATTCCCGTTTGGTGCACTCTATAAATAGCGTGACGATAGACGGAAAAAGACAATTTTCGAGTTGCCAATATTTTCTGGAAGTGCAAATCGTCATAAGTAGACTCCGCCCACTTTTCCAAATTTCCGAATTCCATTAACTTGGACTCCGCCCACTTTTGCTCTATCGCCACACGTGCACCGTCTCCCAAACTCCGCTAGTTCAATTATGCCCTAATAAAATCAAATTCCCGCTAAACACCGAATCCCAGAAGTCTCTACCACGTGTTTTTGTTTGTCTATATCTTCAAAAGCCGCTCCAGGACTTCCGTGAATCATGTGCAGAGAATTTTCCACTTCCTCATCCTCGCCTTCCGGATTCTGGATTCTGGAGCTCTTCGCATCCAACTAATCCCCACGTCATCCATGGAAACGTAGGAGATGGGAATTCTGCAGAAAAAAGAGAGACGCCACATTTTTTTTTTGCAATCGGATTAGTGGAGAAATATATGCGACAAGAGAGAATTCCTCCTATAGTTTTTTCCCTCTCTCCTGAAAATCCGATATTTTGTGGGTCATGAGAATGAAAGCAAACTTTAATCCTTCCCCCCTCTCCATCAAAGCTTTGATCGATAGATTGCGTGGGATGGTTGAGGGATTTTCAATTATCTGGATGGAGTTCGAACTGAAAAAGTGGAGAGGAGCGGATTTTTCAGCTTTTCCCGTTATTGTCAGTTCAACGAAAATGAATTGGTCTGAAAAAGCGAAAAGAAAATACAAAAATGAGATTTTCATTATCCTGACAGAAGCATTCTTCATTCATTTTGGGGGCGTGGCTTATCTTGGACGGAAAATGTTTTTTTTTTCGTTATTTTCTGTGAATTGATAATAACGGAATCAATCAATTGAAAGTGGTTCTACCGGGAAGATGAAAAAGCTCATCTGATTGATTTTTCTTCTCCACTGTTTTCGATTAAGAGAATTTGCTCATTCTTGACCATTTTGTAAAATCTGGAACAATTTTAGACTCGGCGTTCTGTTAGAAAATTTTCGTTCAGTTTTCGCTCTAAGAAAGCGCTCCAAGAAATGGAAAAATTTTACGATTCTTCCATAGGAGAATACCCATTTTCAACGGGAACGGAGAAGACACCCCTTCATCAGCAAACAGTCGACATTGACAGATAGAGTGAGAATTTTTTTTTTAAATGAGTCAGCGAGAGAGAGTCGAAAATATTAACTGCACGAGAGACGACCAGCACAGACACATTGTTTTGTGTTGTTTTCAGCAGCCTTTTTTGTTTTATTTTTCGACTCGTTTCGGTTCTTTCATTTGGAGGATGAGTACGATTTTCAGACGAGCTGAAGTATGCATATTGCTTACCTGAGGTGCCCTTTTCTAGGAGTAATGTCATAAGGATCAGATGTCCTGACTATTCTAAATAGACTAATAGAACTTCAGAAGACTCGAGAACGCTGAAAATGAGGTTTGAGCCCTCTAGAGTGCTCTAAGAATCTTCTCATGACATCATCATCATCCGTCGTATTCATTGTTAGCTAGAGACGTCTATAAGATGCTCATTAGGTTTGAAAGGACGACTCGAGTCTCTATGCACAAGCTCGACTATTTTGAGATTTTCTTTGATAGGGTGGTTTGACTGAAGTATTGAAAAAGTTCCATCTATCCAAAGTGTTCCACGAATTTCGCAACAGAGACGGCTCAATAAAAATTTTCCATTGGGGGAAAAAGACGATCAAGTTTTATTGATCATGGTGGCCATATACTTCCGGTTCAAAATATTTTTTTCTCTGGAAATGTGAGCAGAAAGTTCTAAACTAAATTGATTTTTCAAAAATTGGTCAAAAACTCTAAATTTGCACTCAAAGCTTTTTAGAATGGAAACAGGAAGCTCTCTCCCCTATAATGCACTCTGTCAGAAATGGTAGAGAAAAATAGTAGACCTCGAAAAAAAAAACTCCAAAAACTAGTAGAAACTTTTTTCAAAGTTATTTAACTGACTTTTACCACTCTAATTGAACCACTAGACAAGCGCAATGAACGAGATATTCCTGATCAGAATTTTCCAAAAAAGCCTTTTCATTTTTGTCCTTTTTCTACATTCTTTATAGCTCCATTTTTTTCCCATTCCTCTTCTCTTTCCCCAAGAAAGTCCCTCCCTGAGTATGGTCTGTTTTCCATACCATCCTGTGACAACCTCTCCATCTCCAGCTGCATCGAAATCTCTCCGTTTTTTTTTTTTCGTACCAAAAGTACACAAATGGGTCACCCTTCCACAGCTGTGTGCCTCTGGGTGACGATGTCTCCGTTGCCAGGTGTTGCCCCAATGGGCGTGGTCATTTATCCTCTCTTCTCCGTATCTCGTCTTCATGCCATTTCTCTCCATTTCCAAGTCCCAAAACCTCTAAATTCCATTTTTCAGCACTCGACTCCCTACCCATCTATCGTCCCCCACCCCCCGTCGTACTAACCCCCAAGAGCAAAAGAAACACAGAGGATGCGGGAGTACAAGATCGTCGTGCTCGGCTCGGGAGGTGTCGGAAAGTCGGCGCTGACGGTGCAATTCGTTCAGGGAATCTTCGTCGAGAAGTACGATCCGACGATTGAGGATAGTTACAGAAAGGTGAGCTCTCTTGATTATCCTCCTTTAACACTGGTAGATCAGAAATTCGAGCTTTGAATTTCGAGCCGAATTTGATCTACCAGTGCTCAAAACTGTCCAAATCAAATAGAACTCAAGATAGAACGATCGTGTTTTTGATCTACCAGTGCAAATTTGGCATTGAATACTGGCAAAAAGATTCCTCGGCTCTTCGAGTTGAACTTCCTCCGAAATCCGAGTCAATATAAAATCGACCCGACGATTCAGAATCTGAAACGAAATCTTCAAAATGTTGATCTGACTCGAGTTATGACCTCGCAAGGTTGAACCTGTGATTGACGATATCCAGGACTCCTGGGCGAGGAGGACAGCTTTTCGACGTAGTTCGAGTCACATGAGAATTCCGGATGATTTCTATTTAGGAAGAGAAATGGGACGAAAAAAGCGGAGCCATAATTTGAGAAAAAAAACTCATATCCAACCTAACAATCCCCAAAATTTTCAGCAAGTCGAGGTCGATGGCCAACAGTGCATGCTGGAAATCCTCGACACCGCCGGCACGGAGCAGTTCACGGCGATGCGCGATCTGTACATGAAGAACGGACAGGGCTTCGTGCTCGTCTACTCGATCACCGCCCAGTCGACGTTCAACGATTTGATGGACCTTCGCGATCAGATTCTTCGCGTCAAGGATACCGATGAGGTTGGGTTTTGAAGATACACAGCTTTGATATTAGATATTCTGTCGATGTGGAGGCGAATGATAGATCTGGAAAAGCTCTATCTTGAAAATATGAGACCGGCCAGATTTCAGCACAGTAGACGGTCTCAGATGGCAAAAGAGAGCATCACTTCTCGACCGTCTACAAAATATGAAACTGACCGGTATCATATGGATAGGATTGAGCTAGTCGATGGCTATCATTTGATCCCTAAATCAACTGCACATCTCGGTTTAAACCCGAGTTGTTGACCTGTGCTATTTCCAGCGACTCACTCAATTTTCCCCCTTTTTTCCAGGTGCCAATGATTCTCGTAGGCAACAAGTGTGACCTGGAAGACGAGCGTGTGGTGGGCAAGGACCAGGGACAGAATCTCGCCCGGCAGTTTGGATCCGCGTTTTTGGAGACGTCCGCGAAGGCGAAGATCAACGTTAGCGAGGTGAGCTTCGAAAATTGGCGGTGGCTCAAAAAATGGCTTAAAAATCTCGAAAATCTGTCAGTTTGCTTCTGATGAATCTGTTCATTAGAAGAAAACACAAAGTTTCAAAAATTTTAAACGTTTGAAAAACGAAATCCGCTCACCCTTCACTCGCAAAGAGATTCCTCGACTCCTCTAGTTGAACTCTTTCTCATGGTCTGGCTCAAAATAAAATCGTTCTTAAAGATTCAGTATCTGACATAAAGAAGAATTGAAATGTTCCCACAAATCGAGTTATGACCTCGAAATGTAGTTTTTTTCAATTTTTGTTCTAGATTCTGAATAACCTTAATCGATATAACCTTGGCCCAGACAATGAGAAAAAGTTCAACTGGAGATGAGGAATCTTCTTCTCTTCAACTTTTGATGTCCGTGATTCAGCAAAAACAAGAAAGATCCTTCACTTTTTCGGACGTTTTCTAACCACAAGTTCCTTCCAGGTATTCTACGACCTCGTCCGCCAGATAAACCGCCGCTACCCGGAATCCGGCCGCCGTCAGGGACAGTCGAACAAACAGTGCTGCTCGTGTGTCATCATGTGATTCCCCCCATTTTCATCATCTACATATTAACACTTCTCCACCACTGATGTTTATATATATATATATATTTATATCTGCAACACTCGAACAAAACTTGTGAAATATTTATGTTATTGTCCTATTTTGAACAAGGTCCCTTTTTCTTTTTCTCGTCCCGTTTCTCTCCGTTGAAATCCATAATACCACACCGCCCATGTTTTCTCTCTTCCGAATTCCCAGAATTTCAAAAGTATTATTTTCTCCCCCCTCTCCGCTCCACACCACGTCTCTCACAGCTTCTAATGACACTTTGCTAACAATTTTTTTTTGTTTTTCCCCCCAAAAAATCCGAATCACCCCCGTTTTAACCAGTGTGCCTTTTATTTTCTCCGATATTGACCCAGAATTTTCCATTTTTCAGAAAAAAGTTGCTTTTTTGATTCTCCCCCTACGAAATGAGGCATATCTTCTGATCCTCTCCACTGAATTAACATCCATATTTATTTTTTTTTGCGAAAAAATTTAACTTAATTTATATTCTCCGAAATCCATATTCCAGTCCCCCCTTCCCCCTTGATCCGTTCTCTCCCTCTTCTTTCAATTCTTGCTTTGATTTTTCTTTTTTTCCGTTTCGAATTTAATAAATTTGATCGATGAGACCTCTAATCACAAGGCACCAAGTGCCGCCCACTTTTCAACTGAAGTTTTCAAAAAATAAACAAGATGATTCGGAGAACCGGTTGTGGGCGGAGCCTATCATTTGCTTTTAAGGGTACAAGTGTTTCCAATTAGAGACAACAAATATAGTTGAAATTTTCTATTCCACATAACAAAAAAATCTACCCCAAAAAAAATGATGTCCAGAACGTTCCTCATCTTCGCCCTTCTTGCCGGTATTATCGTTCTCGAAGCATATGTGAGTTTTCTTTTTACTGGTTTTGCTGAAAATTTGACTATTTGCGGCCTGAAAATGATGTAAAACACGGAAAAAAACGTTTTCGAAAATTTTGCACCCAAACGAAAATCGAACCCGCGCCCACAGTTTGTCGGCCGGCGGCACTACCCACTGCGCCACGCATGCAACAGCTGGTGTCACAAAAAGAGGGTGTACTCAAATGTTCCAGAAAGTGCCATCCGACGCGGCGACTCAGCTGAAGTTGAAGAAGCGAGGACAGGCGTGTATGAAACGAATTCTGCCAAAGAGCGGACCATCGAAGGCTCTGCAGAGGGAACTGGCGGTGAGTTAATGAAAGAATGGAATCATGGAGAATTAAAAAATTCATGATCGAATGTTGATGAATTAGACTACTCCACATAATACATTTTTGAAGCGGAAAAGTTTTTCAAAGTTTGGTGAACTTTCAAAAACTGGGAATCTGTCGTTTATTCCTTTCAAAACATATGTTGAAAAAACTCACATGGAAAATTGTGAGTAGAAATCGAGAAATTTTCTATTTCAAGATTCCCTTTTTTTTCTCGGCGTGATCCCACAGACTGAGCAAAGTTTCTCTCTGTCTTCTGTATAGTCTGCTCCATTTCAAGTTCAAGTTTCTGCAACTTCCCATAGAGCGCGGTTCTTAAGACAATTAAGACATTACCTTCAAACGACAATTCACTATTTCTGAACTCCATGAATCAGTAGATTTTTGTGTAAATTTCCATCTAAAAAATAGCAAGGATTACTGTTTCTCTGAATCTAGGATTCAAGCAAGCAACTAGAGGTACAATGCACGTACTAGATCGGCCTCTGCTTCATTTCGAGTCAGGAAAATAGATATTTTTCATTTTTCGCCTGTTTCGCTTGATTCAGTTAACTGAGAAGTGAATGAGTGTTCTAATAACACGCGGAGGAGGAATATGGTTCTAATGCGAATTGTGAAGCAGATTTTCACCAGCTTTGCATGACCGCAAATCGGTCTGGCCATGAGAATCGAAGCCTTCTAGGGGATTCGAAACTGCCAATTTTTCATTTTTGAACCTATTTCACTGGTTATCAACTCTCACCCGCATATCTTTAGGAGGCTGAGTTTTTTCTCGAAGATCTTGCATACTTTAAACCAACCTAACAGATTCAGAATCTGGCATAATGATCAGCAAAATGCTCACGTGCTTCGAGTTATTTATACCTCGCAAAATTCTCCCAATGGCTAGCAATGCGGATACTTGCGATGAGGTATCCTCAGCCATTGAAAGAGGTTTGTGAGGTCAAAACTCAAATCTCGCGAGTATTTCGTTGGTTTTTTATAACAGAATCTGAATCTGCAGGGTGGATTTTACTGTGCAAAAAGCTTCTACCTGACCCCCCCGAGTAATCTCCTGGTTAGGATTGATAACCAGTCAAATAATGTTCCAAAATGAAAAATGCACAGTTTCAAATTCCCTAGAAGATTTAGATTCTCATTTCGGTACTTACTATTAATGAAAAGTTAAAAGAACACCGTATCAAACTGTGCAGATGTTCACAAGGTGTTGCTTCGTCGATTTAAACTTTTGAAAGGATCACCTGGAAATTGTTACAAGATCAAGAAGTCTTGAAAATCAGACATATCTCATTTCTGGAAAATTTCACTATTTCGAAAATTCTGATTGTGAGTTTTGAGGAGCCTCGAGAATCAAAATCTCGAGACTCCCCGAGAAACAAGTCTGCGAAATCCCCGCCTTCAGTCTTCTCCAATTTCCAATTGTTTCCAGGTTTGCTTCAAAGTGGACTGCGCCATGGCCATCATCCCGAAAGTCGAGCGTCAATTCCCTCAAGAGTTCCCAGTTCTCAAGGGATGCATGGGATACTAATCGTCCTATTATCTATTCAACAATTTCTGCCTATCTATATTTTCTCTCTCTCTTTATAGTCCCCAAGTGATGAACACTGTTGTGATACCGACGAATGAAAATAAAACAGGTTCTTCGATTTCAAATTTTTTGTGTGTTTTTGATCAAGAAGACTAGAAATGGGGGACAAATAAGTGTGTTTGTGTTTTGAAAGAACGAAGGGAACAAATAGATGGAAAAAGATTCTACCCGAAAGAAGACTGAAAATTGGTAGAGAAATGATTAGAGTGGCGGCTCCTTGACGACTTTCCGACGAGAACTGGTTGTTACTGGAGTCGTGGGTGTCTGAGGAATGTCCGTCTGGAATTCCAGATCGATTTCTCCCGACGGAGGACTCTCTCGGCCAAGTTTCATCCCCGACATTCTGATCGTGTAGCTGGAAAATGCCATAAATTGATAAAGAAAATCATCTTTGTAAATCTATCTTTCGATCGAAACATTACTTTTTCATCTCTTTCATTTCTTTTTTAACACAAATTTTTTAATTGATAGCAAGGGAACTTTCTGTTGGTAATTCAGAAATCTGAGTTTAAAGAGTGCATTCGAATGAGTAAAATCATGATCTACCTTGCCATGAAGACTTCAAAAAATGAAGATGCATCTATCTTTTGTTCCTAACTCGGTCATTTCTTGAAGTTTCTCTTTGACCTTTGCATTTTCGAATCCGGCGTTTCAAGAGCTTCAAAAAGAGCCCAATCATACCCTAGTTTTGGCTTCGCCACGAAAACTCTAACAGAAATTTAAGCTATTTTCGTGGTAGGACCCTTCAAGGTCATACTTGTTGTGAAGCTCCCAACGCAGCAAGTTTGAAACTTAAAGTGTCATTCGTTTAGTCTGTCGAAGTTATGGCCAGATAGTTAATTTAGACCTGTAGCCTACTGTAGGATCTAACAATTTTTGTTCGGAGAGGGGGGGGGTCCATTTTTGAGATAGAAATATGAAAATTTGCTTTTCCATGTTATTTTGGACGCCAAATCAAATGTAATGCACAAAAAACTATGAAACTTCAATCTAAAGGCGTCTTATGTTTAGGAACCTTACTGTATGAGTAGACTCCTTCAAAATTTGCAATGAACTGTTTTTTTTCCAAACATCAAGAAGAACTTGTTTCACTGTTTCACTGACTGAAGTAAAACGAGTTCACAGTAGGTGTCCGCAAGATGAAACAGGAAAATTGCTTAAAGCTGAAACCTGGTAATATCTAAAAGTGATATTTTTCCAAAATCGGAACGATCTTTCTGTTTCGAAAATGTTTCAAATTTCCGAAAATTCGGAATTCTGAGTTAGATGGTGATGACTCAAGTCTTTGTTAACATTTTCTTTCTGTTTCTCGAAACTCATTTTTCATGATGAAATTTGAACCTGAATTATACTATTCCTATGAAAACGCAGGATCCATATTTTTGCCGATGTTGGATGAAATGTTGCTGTTTTCCAATTACTTCAAGGTTCACTACAATAGATTCGTGTGTTGTTTCTCCCGAAAAGCAGGATTTCATTTTTCTGAGTTTGAAAGCCCGATTGAGATGGTCAGATACTGGTCAGAGCTTAGCGGAAGTGGGAATTCCGCGAAAATTCTTGTCGTCGTCATCGTTTTGTGAAATGATCTCGCCCTTCTCTCACCTCAACGTATGATCCAAGTGAAACGGAAACTCAAACTTTGTCCTCCCCGTCTCCACATCGATCTCATGTTTCGCAGTCTGATTATTCGCCTCGTCTCGAATGTAGATGTTGTACTTCTGAAACCCCTTTCTCCTATCTCTCTTTCTCTTCTCTCTCTATTACCGTATAGATGGGATTCTCGACTTCGACGAACACTGTCGAGTTGATAACGGTGGCGGTGAAGTTGTCGATGACGTCCGTCTCGTCGAACGAGATCAAATCGAAAGTGTAGACCTGAAGAGAGGAGAAAGTGACGTTAAGAAAAAAGAAGACAATTGTTGTGATTCGTTTTTTGTTTTGTTTTGTTGGTAATCGGACAAGGATCAAATGACTGAGTCGGTGAGACATCAGAAGATGTGTGATATCACAAAGTTTTTCACCAAAGAAACATCATTTCAGAGATCGACACAATGACGTGAGGATACACTTTTTTTCGTGGTTTCGGGAATACGGAAAAGTAGGAAAAGTGTTTTCGACCCACAAATCAGTATGTAACAAAAAGTACAGTTGCACCAAGCTCAAATAATTAGACAAGCATGTGTAATACGTTTCGTACGGTGAAAAAAATTTGTCGAATTCAAAAAATAACCTGTGAACAGTTCAGGAACAGCGTCTGTAAACTATAAATTTCAAAATGTTTTTCAAAGTTTCGAGAAAGTATTGAAACAAAAATCGTAATTCAGTCGGGAATCACTGATTTGCCGGTGCTCTCAGTCGAAAATCTACCAACTTTGAGAAACTGGAAAACCGTCAACTCTACTAAATTCATCTGACAGTTTGCGGGCTTATCAAGCAGATTTGAATTTTCACTTTGCTAGTTGTCTATTGCTTTTTGGAAATCACTGTCAGGTCAATCAGGGTGTTTACAAAAGAGCTCCACAAAAGTGCTCATGTCAATTTTTTCGGACCTCTTTCGTCAACATAACCTATCTGACTGTATCTGTAAATGTTCCAAAACATGTGTCAATTATCAAAAATGGAGACCTAAATAGAGTTGCTTGATACACTCACAAGTTTTCAGAAAAACCGACACATTGTGAGACTATTTTTCTGTTTCTCAACTTTCATAATTTCAACGGCAGGAAATTGACCAATTGTACCGTGGGTATAGCAGAAGGTCATATTTCAACAAGCTTTTGAAAGATTCTAGAATGAGTTTTCGACGAAAAACTTGTGATGTTCAGACGAACGATCTTTTTCTCATGCTTATTCTGAATTTGAAACTTTTTCCGGTCTATAGAAAAATTAGACGAGAACATTCACAGTTTCACCAGGTTCGTTTGTAGATCATCATGAGAACTCTAGTCACAAATTTTACAAAAGGTGTGATAGTGTGGACTGCACTACTAGGAGAACGAACCCGCGTCTGAAGACACTTTTGAGAAACAGAAATTTTTGAGTTGAATGCATTTATCAGGAAATCAACCACTTCCGATTATAGTGAAAATTCAACGGTTTCATTATGTCTATAATGAAACAGTAATATTTTCGAGTCATTACCGCTTTTTTTTTTTGTTTTGATTTTCAGTATTCGAGCTATGAAAGTTCCGAACAAATCAGAAGCATGTTACTATCTGGCGATTCTCATAAATTGGATTGAAAGACACGGAACTCGCGACATTGACTGTAATCTTTTCAGGCTCAATCTCCAGTTGCACTTAGAATTAGAACTATTCAAAACGGATCACCTATATTTTGAGATCTTGAAACTGGCTAATTGCACTGAAAACTAGATGAGAGCGTTGGTCTCTGAAATTTGAGGCGTGACGTTTGTTTTGATGGAAAAATATGCCGAAAACTTGTTTTAGTGGAACTATGGTGTTTGAAGAAGCCTGAATGTGGAATCAGGAACAGTCCATGTTCCATTCTTCAAATCTAGTGACGCAAATATCGAACTTGTAATAAATTTCCTAACTATCGACTTCTTGAAACAGAAAGTCAGTCATATTATTGGAAACTTGATATGGTTCTCTTTAAAGGCGCATAGAGTCATTCAGAATGGAGGCAGAAAGCAGAAACTGGAAGTTTCGCGTTGCAATCAGATTTCAAACTTCGTCTCCTATCGAGATATTTTTCATGACATTAGAACTCCGTGAGCTCTGCTTTATCTCAGACGTCAACCTTTTTTCGGTAGATCAAAAATTCGATTTGATCTATTAGTGTTATGGAGTGACCCATTGATTCATCCAAACGACCAGAAAATTTTGGGACACTTCTGAAACCGACAAAAAGTCTTACCTTGGTCTCTGGTCCCTCGTGTCTCTCATTCGTTGCCGTCATCTTCATCCGATACCTCTCGCTCTCTTCCAGTCCCTCATCGACTCCCATAATGACGTGTGTCACATTTCCAGCGTAGACAAACTTCTGAAAATTTCTATTAGCAAGGGTTTGTACAATTAGAACTCTACCTTCCACTCTCCTGTCTCTTCAGTTTTGTTGTCAACCTCGTTCTCTTCCTTCCTCACATAGATCGTATAATTCCTGATCTCTCCATTCGGCCATCGTGGCTCCGCCCAGAATATGTACACTTTGGAGTCCTGAGCATGAAGAGAGTTCAGAATAGGAGCAGTTTTGGGGCCACCGTTTGGGGTGGGGATCCAGATGGGGAACGTCTTTTCTCCCTCCCCATACTCATTCTCGGCGGAGATTCGGAGAGAGATGTTGACGTCGAGGGGGATCTGAAAACTTGGCAGTTCACCTACTGGATTATTGCAGTAGATATCCTCTTAACTAAAACTTTGAGTATGGAACTGTAAATTTCTGAAAATGAGATTGTTGGAAAAGTAATGAATGCAATTGGAGCATAAAAGTTCGAATGTCTCATTGAATCATTAATTGTATAATTTTTTCCATAAAACAAGAATTTTAAACTGCAAAAAAGTTGTATCAAAAACTCACATCCGGAATCTTGACTGGTGGCCCGGAAACCTTTGTCTTGAAATTGGAAAGATACAAATTGTATTCCAGCTTCTCCCCATTCGGATTCTCAATCGGATTCCAGCTGATGTACAGCGTCGAGTCGTCCTCCTCCTCGAAACTCCAACTGATGTTGTTCGGCGCTTCTCCGGGTCCTGGAAATTGTTTTTGTGACAGGTGAAGGCAGTGCTTGGTTCTTAATGATTTTTAAGTCGAACATTGGACATGATGTTAACACAATGAAACGGAACAATTCACTGTTTTTTGTGAAGTTTCTTTCTTTGACCTGCGCTCCATCTCAATCTTCTGGACTGAAATAGGAGCGCGCTTTTCGAGTCCTTGCAGATGAAGAATGAAACCTACTATTCATTGTTGTTGAGAATCAAAGTCCTACAAATTAATATTTCGAATCGGAGATTTTCCAAAATGTTCTAAAAACGGAAAGTTGAAACTTTATTACTGTTTCAACTTGTCAGTTTACCAGTTCGGTTCAGGAGCTTGTAATACGTTGGAGGCACCGTCTGCTCAGAAAAACTCACTCTTAATAACGATGACCCTGCTGAGCGAGACATTCTCGTACTTGTTCATGGCTCGACAAGTCACTGTGATATTCCTCCGAGAGTTGATTTCCGGAGCCTTCGCCTCGTAGTACTCCACATCGTACGCAGTGGTTTCCACCTCCGCAAACGGGTGTTCCGTGTCATTTCCGAATTGGTAAAAGAGTTGGGGCTTTGGTTTGCCGGTCCCTTTGCAACGGATCTCGACGTTCTGGTTGGGCTCCGCTTCGAAGTCTAGGATGTTCGAAGCGAGGATTTCGATTTTGAGGGGCTCGTCTGGAACACTTTTTTACGGTGATTCGACTGAAGAGATTCTGTTTCGGGACAGTGTTAACTTCATGAAAATTTCGCTTTGGGATTCATATCTTATAAAAATTTTTTAACGTCTTCTTCTCAAGATAGATTCTTCTGTTGCAAACAGAAGACAAAAGTTTCTCTTGATTCACGGAAAGCATTACAACCACTTTAAGGCTTGTACTAAAAAATGATATTATGATGAGCTGAGGCGAAATCCATCGCTGGCCAAAGTTTCGACAACTCATGCCAGTATCGAAAGTTTTAAAAATGAACATGGTTGAATTTCGCAAGTATTATTTTCCAAACTATTCATCAAACTGTTAGATAAATGCACAAATATCAATTTCTCTCAAATTATTGACGGAAACCAGCTTGAAAAACTACGAGAGTAGCGAAAAATTTCTGGAAATTTGAACAAGATCCTTTAAAATACGACAACTATCTACTCTATCTTCTACCGTGGTGTTCGCCTAGTGGTCGGATTCTAGGCCAGGGCTCAGATTCAGAAACATGTCAAGAGAATGGATGCATTGAAAAATTCAACTAAAAATGCCATTGAAACCGATCAATGTTGTTGCACAACTTTCGGTTTCATTTTCACCATTTTCAGAAATTCGACAAACTGTCGCGATCGTTCTGCAACTTCAAAGCGAAGGATGCGCGACTTCTGTGGAAATCTTAAGCAAATCTAACCTTCGCCCTAAAGTTGCCGCAGGCTGCAGCCGAGATAGTTCTTCTTATACAATTTTATGAAAGAAATTCCGAAATATTGTTATTCAAACTACTCCACTTCATATCTGATGCCACCGAAACACAAATTTTAGACTCACACAAAACATCGGAAAGACAGGAGAACTTCTCCGAAATGATTCCGGGTCCTCGATCGGAAACTGCTTGAACTCGAATGAAGTGATTGATCGATGGTCCGAATGCTTCGACATACGTTTCCAGCTCGGCCGTCTCGAACTTGTTCCAGTCCGCCAAATCGTCGTTTTCGTTCTCCGAGTAGTAGACGATGTATTTCTGAAAAAAGAGTGTTTCGAGACATTTCCTATCCGTTCTATCGTACGATGTACTGAACACCCGTTATTTTTTGTGATAAAAAAACAGAAAACACTTATATGTTTCAGAAAATAATTATGAGCGCTTTGAGTTTCTTCAGCTCGTTAAATAATGAAACAAACACAAACCATAATATCGCCATTGGGAATCGTTGACTCTTGCCACGTCACATTGATCTGGTTACGGTAGGCTGTCAATTTGATGTTCTCCGGAGGATTGCCGGGACCGAGGACTCGAACTTCGACGGACTGAAACATAACTCTGACTGTCTGGTGTTGAATGAATCTACTGAAATACAACTTGTGGAGTGGTACAATTTATTTGGTGAGAAAACTTTTCAAAAGTTCACTGCTTCCAGTTGTTATGAAGTGACTAGTTATTATGAAGCAGAGATCAAACGACGTTTCGAAAATCTGTAACAATTGGAGCGAAAGTCAGTGGTGCCTTAGGATCCAACGTCCCGACCACCGTAATGCCTCAGAGGGGCGGAAGTTTCGGAACTTTCGTGGTGAATAATCTTGGCCGAGCTATCGGATCCTAGGCCACGAGTGGTTTTCATCCAGGTCGGGTTCACCAATTATCACCCAGTACTTCCTCCAAACCGAATGCAGTTGTTGACACAGAAAACTCACGACGGAAGAGTTTCCCTCATTGTTGTTAGCCATACATGTCAGCTCTCCGGATTCTCGAATTCCGTTACGCTGGATTTTCGATCTGCAATGATGGGCTGCATGATCATGGATAATTTTTTGTCTCAAATTTGATGAGGTGTTGAAACAGTTACTGTTTTCCATGTTCTATACAAACTCATGGCGATTCGAAATTTCGATGGATAATGTCTTCTGTTGATTTTTTTTTGAAAGGTTTCATAGCCCGAGTGGGCCAAAATTCACTGGACAGCTAGAGTTCTTCAAGTTATCCTAATCTTGGATCGGAGTTTTCTCATATGGTCTCTTGTGGCCGCACTATGAAATTCTGAAGATACTCTTTTTAACTGGCGTTTCATTTGGTGAATCTAGTACTGAAAATAATGAGTTCTGACAAAAACTTCACAGCATTTTGGAACATCTTTTTTTTCGGATTCCTGTTTCAATTTCTCCAGAAGAAATTGTACCACTACAGTCTAGTATTTCTCTTTGTTTTCATAGGTTGAAGTTCTTTTTTTTAAGTATCCAAAAGTTCCGAGAACTGCTAAAAGCAAATTTCGGTTTTATGACGAAATGATGGGAAAGCTTGGATGTGTTCCTGTTAGAAGTGTTAACGCAGTGGTCCTTATTTTTAACGAGAGCATTACAGTTTCAATGACTTTTTATGACTCGCAAAACTCGAAAATTTCAGTGTTGAACTTCGTCGACAAGAGAAAAAAAACTCACATCACAGTGGTATCATCCAACTGCACATTGTGCACTTCCCATCCCTCCGTTCCATTCTCAACCGATTCGTTCATCCATTCCCAAGTGATGATTGGAGCTGGACTGCCCATTCCGGTGCATGTGATCGAGAGTTTTTCGGAGAGATTCGGCTCTTTCTCGATTTGAGATGGACCATCGATGGTGACAGATGTCATTAGTTCTGGAAAGGACTGCTCGAATCATTAGAAAGGGTCAAGTTGTGAATAATACTAGATCTTTGAAAAGGTAATATATGTCTGGATCAATGTGAGTCGGCAGAAGTCAGTCCTGGCCTAGGATCCGACGACTCGGCCGCCAATGCGGTTCTACAGTACTTTAAAGGCACATATGTTCAAATTTCAAGTCAGCTTTTCCATTTTATGCACACTTCGCAACCCTTCAGTGAGAATGGTGATCAATTGAAGAATCATTTAAACTTCAACTTTTGTACAAACAGAGCAGTATGCGCGTTCTGTCCTCAATCGAAAGTTGTACTGTTTTGCTTAGATAATAAGCGCAGGTGGAAACAGAAAAGTTGTTCGATTACGATGAGACAACTGACTCACTTCCATGCCCAGTCCTGAACCATCTGGGCTTCGACGAGTGCAGTCCCCACGATGGGTTGTCCAACCTCGCCGTCACCTTCACCCAGTACATTCGATTCTTTTCCACCGAATCGCCGTCGATTTCCACATCTACCTGGTGAGATTCAATTTGAACCTGTTATGGTGAAGCCCCCCTCTCGTCTCACTTTTGACTCCATTCATCTCGGTTCGCAATAGGAATGTCAAAAAGTTGTTAGCTAATCAAATGTAGCTTTCACTATTTCATTAGTTGAGAGTTCTTGAAAATTCTTGACTCGAAACCGAGATAAATGTATTCGAAGTGAGAGCCAGCTTCCCTGAGATAGGTACATACCATTGAAGTGATCTCATCAATGCGGATCGCCTTCGGCTCGATATGTTTCCACTCGGCGTGGAGGACGTCGTCGGTGGCGGCCAGGTCAATACGGTACTCCTGGAAGATTACTGTATCGAGGGGATGGGAATTCTTGGGTGCGTTAGTAGTATTACATCAGTTGACTCAGAAACTTTTGATAAGAACATTACAGTTTCAAGGGCTTTGTATGTCGCGCAAAACTCGAAATTGTATAATCCACAAAACGCACTATACGCTCTAAAAGTATTTTTGTGTTGCAGTGCGAAAGGCGCGAAAATACAAAAACATTTCGGAACGTCACAGCCGGTCCCCAGTGTACTGGATTTAGAGGAATGTAATCGCGCTCCAACGAACCGCCCCTTCCGCCTTCAAATTTTCAAGTTTTTTCTCGCCTTGGACGAAATTTTTTTCGGTTTTTTTTTTGACACCAAAAGACGGTGAACCCTTCTACTATCCTCACAGATTCTAGAAAAAACCTGAAAAAAAGTTCAAAAGCTAGGAAAAAATTTGTTTTGTTCCCCAGCCTAAAAATCGTCTCAATGGAGCGCGTTTGCATTCCTCTAAATCTAGTACACTGTGAGTCCCCCTGATGAGCTAACAGGGGGTCGGGTAAACAGAAGTCCGTCAGTTTCAAATGTACCAAAAACTAATTACAGATTTAAATTCGGTAAAGTTAAGAAAACATTTTAAAACCGCAAAATCCGACGGCTAAGGGCTGAGCCGAGTTAACAAGCATCCTTCAAAGGAACGACGCCAATGTGAAAACTTACATCAACTGCCTTCGACTGGTCATCTGGATCCCTGACGGCACTGAATGTGATGTGTATTGTGTTGTCTTCGAGAACATTTGTCTTCAGATCCGTGGGGATTGGCACTTCTGGAAATTGGGAATAGAGGTTTTACATGCATAGTCGAACATCAGGACATCCAAACAAGCCGATCTCTCATCAAGTGAATAAACGAAGATAGTGAAACTGATATTTTGGACATACCCTAAATCCCGCAACGTCGGTTAGATTTAATTCACCTTGATTCCTGTAACAGATTTTGAAAAGTGGTTAACTGACGAAATGACAAAAACGTTATCAACAATGTTCTGTTCGTTGACCACTTGTTACAGGAAAGGGGATAAACTTGGTCAACTTACTAGTTAGTGATTACTGTATGTACAAAACTTCAAAGTTTCTGTTTCAACATCTTCATTTACTTGATGGATTAGCTTTCTGTTTTGATGTTCCGATGTTCCGATGTTCCGTAATTCTGAAAATCACTCACCCGAATACGCGGTCTCAAACTCGACAACCTCACTCGGCGGACCGTCGGCGTGCGAATTCTTGCCGGCGATTCTGGCGCGGTAGAAAGTCTTCGGTTTCAGTCCAACGGAGAGATCGAATTTGTAACTGAAAGTCTTGTGTCTATTTTCATTCGTTAGTGTCCATTCTAACCGTGTAGAGTTGTTGTTCATCTCGACGGATTGCCAGTTCTTGTAGTCGTCGTTTGAGAGGCTCAAGTCGCGGGTGTAGTAGATCAGGTAGCCCTGGAATGACGGCTCTAACTGATTCTGTTAGACCAAAATATAGCTTTTTTTATATTCTTCATCATAACGGTCATTAAGCGTCGTGAGACATTATGCCAGCGAAAACAACGGGAACACACACGAAAAAGTCGGAAAGGTCTGAACCGGTTGCAAATCAATCAGGTTACAGAGAAATTGGTTACTGTTTTTACTCATTTTAATTTCTCTCCGTTTATTTTCCAAACCCTTGTTCAGTTCATTTCAGTAATCATGACACGTAAAAATTATCACTTGGGAACGGAATACCGGATTAAAGCGGCAAAGGAAAACAGCAATAAATGGGAACGGGAACTTATATTAATAACTTTGTAGTCTCAAGAATTTTTGCGAGTTCCGTCGTTCCCGGCAACCCTAATCACCAACCAAACCTTCCCATTAACTAGAACCAAGTCTCACTAAAACTATCTCTTCAAGCCTCCTCCTCTGGCAAAGAAGGGTCCTTTTATGAATCCACAACAGATCAACGAAGGAGTACCAGATAACCTCTTCTGAACTGTGGACCTGGGGAAGATGGTGAGATCTTTCCCTTCTTTCCAATCACTCTGTCTCTCGTTTCCCTCTTTTCTGTCTGGTTTGCTCTCTATTTCGATTTTCTTTGTTGCAGAACTCTCAGCAGAAAATGTACCCATCGAAAAGCGTTTCCGCCGAGCCTTCCGATAGAGTTCGCAGAGTAACACAAGATTCGTCGAAGCAAAAGGAAAAGAACATCGTGCAGCAGGCGAGATCAGAGAAGATGGGAGGCCCTTTGGCCCGGAGAATTGCAGTACTCGGTGAGTTTCAGAGGGCCTTGACGCGGTTACAGTAGGTGTTATTTGATGGAAGTTTAGAGTGGCATAGGAGGTTTTGGCAGGTCTTAGATTACAGTGTCAATTTGCTGAGATTATAATTTCAAACAGTCCATCTACGCTTAGTCATTCTCTCTCGTTTCCAGACACCCAAGAGTCCACAATCCTCTTCAACAACCTCGCCCCATCAGTTCAAGGCGATGAGCTTTGTCGTCGCTTCTCCTACTTCAACCTGAAAGGCCCTGTCATGGATCTGACTGAAGACGGATCTCCAACTGGAAGCGGGCACTTCAATAGGCCCAGAGCTCAGGCCCCACTCTTCATTCTAAAAACGAATGGAATGGTCGAGAAGTGAGGTTCAGTCTTGCCAAGCGGATCGCATTGGAAGAGGAATATGAGGGGAGGAAGAAGGTTATTGATTTGGGCGTAAATGATTTAACTCCAAGATTTACTCCCGTCTCCACACCAATGAAAATGAGTCCGATGAAGGAGCATAGAAAGGATCATGTTGGGAGACTTCTGAGAAGACTCGCCGCCAAGGATTAGAGCCCTGGTACCATTATGTCTACCTTTGAAAATTTGTCAATTCGAAATCATAAATAGATTTCCCCGTTTCAAGTTTTTCATTATTGATCGTAACCTGCCATTTCTAATAATGTTTCTTCGAATTTTTTTTTTCGAACAAAAACATGAAGAACTGTTTTCCTAATAAACGTTGTTGGCAGAATTTCATTTTTCAAAAGTTTTCGACAGATTCAGATGAACAAGAAATATACGAACTTGTACCTATCACCATTTATTATCTCGTTTCCCAGACCCCGTCACATTCACAAAGGCCCCCTTACAGTCTCACAAACAACACCCCTTCACATCATCTTCTTTGGTCTCTTTGTGACCGGAACATGGAGAGCCATAAAGGTGTGAGGCAAGAGGATCACCCCTTGAACACCTGGACTATCGATCTGGGAAAAGTGAAAAGAGATCTTCTCCGAGCCATTCTCCTACTCTTCATTTTCATCGAGTCCTCAGAACTCACTTTTCCAATAATTTACGGATTCAGTCTTCCCGTTTCCCTTCCCTTTTCTGACTGGTTTACTCTCTTTTAACTATTCTCTGCTTTTAGAACTTCCAAATCTTCCCCCCATAATGTGCCCATCGAACAGCGTCACCGCCCAACTTGCTGAGAGAATCCGCAGAGTCAGCAATGATTTCTCAAAGCAGAAGGAGCGGAGGATGCAAAAGGAGAAGGGTCCACAAAAGCTTGGTGGAGCGGTTGTTGGGCTTAGACGGTCTCGGGTACTTGGTGAGTTTTTACAGTGGTTTTTCGTGTTGGGGGAAGTTTAAAGGCGCATAAATATCAAGCCTAGACAAAGTTTTAGATGAGTCGATATTAACATCTAGATTACCGTTTCAAGTAGTTCATGAGAGGTTTCATAAAACTCTACCTAGATTATAAATTTCGAATAGCAAATCTGTTTCTTGTTGGTTTTTCCTTACTTTTTCCTGTTTCCAGACACCCAAGAGGCCACCATCCTCTTCTTCAACCTCCACCCATCCGTCCAAGGCGCTGATCTTTGTCGCCTCTTTTCCGGCATCAACCTGAAAAGCCTGGTCATCGACCTGAACCAAGACGGATTTCCAACTGGAAGCGGGCACATTAAACTCCCCAAATCCGAGGCACCACACTTCATTCAGAAGTTTACTGGGATCCAATTCAATGGTCTCGAGATGAAGTTCACTCTTGCCAAGCGGGTCTCATTGGATGAGGAACACGAAGGAAAGAGGGAGGTTATTGATCTAGGATCAGACCATTCGACTCCGAGATCCACGCCAAGGAGTACACCGATGAAGATGAGTCCGCTGAGGGAGCAGAGGAAGGAGCATGTTGGAAGACTTGTGAGAAGACTCGTGGCGAAGGATTTGAGCCCGGATGTCATCACAAATACATTTAGCAATTTGACTATTTGAAGTCCCAGATTTTTCCCGTTTCAGCTCCCTATTATCGATCTCAACTCTTCACTTTTAAATGATCTTTTTTTATGTACTTCTCTTTACTTCTCTCGTTGTGTCTTTACTGAACTAATTTTACATACAATAAAACATTTTTGTCTCAATATCTTTGAAGGTTCCATTCTTTTCTTCAACTACCCGAAAAACATAAAACTTTTCAAAAAAACCCACCGTAACCTCCGTCGTCGAATTGGGTGTATTCCAGTAGACGATGACCTGATTCGCCTCGTTTATCAACACTTTCAGATTATCCGGAGGACTGTCTGGACCTCCGTTCAGGGTTACGAACGACGTCAGACTGCTTGTTGGACCGATTCCAGCTGCATTCTTGGCTCGGACGCATACAAAATACTCGGTGGACTTTTCGAGACTTCCAGTTGGCATGAGCATTCTGAAACGAGCACATTTTCAGATTGGGGAATGGAGAGAAAGATTATTACCTGTTGACCTGAGTCTCCTTTGCATTTGATTCATACTGTAGCCAAGTGCTCTTGTCCTCTTTCGGATCGTTGCTCGCTAGAACTATGTAGCTCTGAAAATTTACAGTTTCTGAGAGGAAGTAAGATCCTAATGGTTCTGATCCACGAATTAGAAGCGTGGTGTTTTTAAAGACTCTCCAAAACTTACAGTAATCGGGGAGTTTGGAAATTGGGGTACGTGCCAGACGACGGTAGCATCGAGAGCGTTGACACTGAGCACTTGGATTTGAGTTGGAGCATCGCCAGGCTCTGGAATATTTTTGGTATTCAGCAATCCACAGATTTCGAGAATTGGTTTGAGTAAGGATGGACGGTCTTTTTGGAAACAACGAGAAACTTTAATTTTTGAAAAGTTGTTCTGCGTTCTAGCGTCGTGCAGGAAAATCGTTTTCCATGAACTCAAGTTCTTTTGCCCCACTTTTCGAAATGAAGAGATTGGTGTAGATCAAAAAACATACATGGACTAGATTAATGAGGACGCTGGAATTCCAAATCTGTCTTTAGAATTTTACTAGCTCGATTTTGAAGCGAGATATGAGAAATAACACCCCCGGTTCAGTTGTATACGGCTGATTGAAAGTCCTTTCAGGCAAAATACAGCATGGCGGAACTCGTTCCCAGTTTCAGAAACTCTGTTTCAGATAGTGAATGATAGAATTAATATCTATCCTCTCAATTCCAGGCCTCTTATTTCATCAAAACATCAGTAATCGCAAAACTTCCCTGCTTCAAAACGTTGTCAAATAGTTTGACTCAAATTTAAATGGTTTCCAAGCCGGAGATGTAAGAATACTTCCCAAACTCTGCTGCCCAAAAATTCGGGGAAGTACTGGAGGTAGTTACTTCTAAAGTGAATGCGAGGCGGTGGATGAGTCGAACGATTCAAACAAACCAATCTGATTCGATTGTTGTCGTGTTCTTCTTTGAACTGAGACTTCAGCTAGGAAACCCCTCATGCTTAGGCAAAATAGAGTATGGCTATACTGAGATTGACTCGGTTCCCAGTAATTGTCACGAGGAGATTGCGCGTGTTCGTGGAGTTGAACTTTTTCTAATCTGGGTGAAGATAAAATCGATTCTATAGATTCAGAATTTGGAATTAAAACCTGTGAATCGTTCACGTAGGTCAAGTTAGGACCTCGCAAAGTTGCCTCCCATAGTGATATTTGGCGTAGATTATTGGGAAGATGAAATTGGAAGTCAAATGGCACTGTAGGGGGAAACTTTGTTAGGTCGTAACTTGAATCACGTGAGCAGTTCACAGAATTTCATTTAAAAATCTGAATCTGCGGGGTCTATTTTACCTTGGGTCATATTAGGAGAAAAGGTTCAACGCAAGAACCCGCGCATTCTCCTTGTTAGACTTAACAAGACTAATGTCATGCTCGAAACGACAAAAAAATACAAAAAAAAGTTTGAGCAAGGGAGGTGTTCAAAATACTGAAAAAAAAAAATTTTTTTTCTGTTTTCTGGAGACTGTATCTTGAATAGCCACAATCTCGATTTTGGTTCGACGTTAAGTCTTTACACAAGAATGAGTCAAATGTCGCTCAATCAGAGTTATCACATCTCTGTCGAAAAGAGCAAGAACTTCAAAAGTTCCTTGTTTCAGATTTATGTAAAATTTGGTGCCGACGGCAGTACCTCTAGTCACTCGAGAAACCTTGGTGAATGTTTGTGATATTTTCTCTCTTTCCACTAGTGAAAGTAGGTATCCTCTCCGAACCTTGAAGAGCACGCAATAAAGCATACCATCTTCCTGAACCAAAAAATTATGTTTCACTAACAGATTCAGCATGAAAAGACGAGCCGGATTTTGTTATTCATGGTATCCTCTAACCTAACGTTTCTATAAGAACCACATCAGTGTCCTGCTTTAAATCTGTGTCAAATTCAAAACAGAATTCGGATAAGTAATCATTTCTTTTCGTGGTTTTCTAGCTACCGCAATGAGTACTTAAAGGATCATGATGCAACCCCAAGAGTTCAGAATAGTAATGTTTCAAAAAAAAAAGACTGTTGGTCCACTCTGCGGTACGAAACAAAAAAACGTTATGTTTCTTTGTTTCCTTTTGACCAAAATTGTAAAAAACTGAATGCTCCTTCTGAATCGAACTCACTATCAACCTTCAACTCGATCGTCGAGTAGTTGCTCCCTGCCGAGTTCTTCGCCCGACAATGCACGAACTTCGAGGTGAGCACCGAGAAATTGTGCATCGCAGAAACGACGCCGCCAGAAGACGTGGCTTGAAGACGATTCCAAACGTCCACCTCGACACGACTCGCGTTTTTCCGGTCACTGATTGCGACGGATATCGATGGGCGGGGCTTGCCGCGGGCGGTGCAGTGCACGGAGAGCTGGAAATAAAGAGGGATGTGCCGATGATATCTTGGAGTATATCCAATGGATTGATCAAATTTTGATTGCAGTCAACTCTTTTTTGCAGTTTTCGAAACATTAAATATTTATACTTTTCAGGGTTTCGGGTAAGCTCCAGTTCAAAATATGAGCGATTGAGTTTTCAAAACAGAAATAATCTCGCTTACCGTTTCCCTCGGATCCACTACCATCGTCGTCGCAGCAACTCCGCCGATATCCGAATCCACGGTGATGGGTTGAGCTGGAAGAATCTGGTTTCGAAAAAAGTCGGCTTCTGACTTTCCGTTTAAGTTTGCGTTTAGTTTCGAAACTGTCATTGTTCTGACTTTCATTGGAGTTGCAAAACTGTAATTTTTCGAAAAGATCGTCTGTCTTTGAGTGAATCGCTCATTTGGATTTTGATTTCCGGAAAGTTTAGCTTTTTGATTTTAAAAGTTTCAGGTAAAACATTTTTAGCAATCTTTTAAAATGTGCATATTGTGAGATGTAGTAGCGTACGATAGAATGAGCTAGTTTCTTCTCCATATTATCTGTTACAGTTCTTTTCTATTTCGAGAAGATCCAAACTGACCTCTAATTTGTAGTCCGTCGATTTATGAACTGTCCTCACTTTCACAGTAACTTTCTTACTTTCCACTTGAAGCATTACTTTTTTAAACCTCTTTTTTCCATCAACCTCCTTCCCCTATCCCAAAACTCACTATCCCTCTCCATGGCCACAATGTCGGAAATGATCCCCGGACCGAGTTCAGTGGCAGCTTGCACTCTTCCGTAGAAGCTCTCCTCGGTGTCCATTATGATTCGGACTAGTTTTTCGGATCCGTCCAAATCGATTTTCCGCCAATCGGATAGAGGATCCTCACGATTCAAGGTGTGGTAGACAACGTATTTCTGAATGTTTCAACGAGTCGCTATTTGAAAAACGAGAAACGGGAAAAGTAATGAGTACTGCCTCTTTCATACACAAAAACTTGACAAAATTTCCAGGCATTGATTCTTCAAAAAGATGTTACTGACTTGAAAGTGATCGATTACAAAATGGAAGGCATACTCCACCAATTTTCAGAAGGAACGATTTCTGGAGCTTCTCTTTTCAAGACCTCAAAGTGGATCATTATAGGAGTCCAAACAAATTGTTTTTTCTTTCAGCGCCAGACAGAGAAAGGTCCATTTTTCAGTTTCAATGTTTCCATATACTATAGGACGTCATGAGTTATCTAGTAAATTCCCCCTATCCCAACTTTCTTTTGCCTACCGTAATAACTCCGTTTGGGTGCGATGGAGGTTTCCATGAAATTGTGTATCCCCGTTTTTCAGCAACCAATGTGATTTCTGAGGGCGGACTTCCGGGTCCTTTTATTGTTACCTGAAATTATTGTTACCACAAAATTTTACGGATATTTGCAGTTTCGGGAAAGCTTGAAATTTAGAAAGGAGTTTAGAAGGCCAGTAGTTTATCGTTCACTAGTTCAAAGTATAAATGGAAATATGAGGTTCCGAAACGTATTTTCAAGTTTTCAAAATCTGCTAAAGACCTTCAGAAGTCGAGTTATGAGTTTTTGAAGTTTGCTTTTTCTGGGCGCAAGAGGAACTGCGCGCTACAAAATGCAAAATCCCTAAAAACTTCACCGTTTTTAGTTGTGGTTAACTAAATCTCGATTAACGCTGTTTTGGTGATCTGAATTCAATCGTGAGCCCTAGATTTTGCAAAACAATCTGCGATCAAAAGTGGGATTGTAACTTCAGATTGTTTTGAATCCAATCTAGTCATAAGTTTGATTCCAAACAATCTAAATGAAAGGCCCAGTTGTCGTATCCTAGGCCAGAATCTCAGATGGCAAAACTCACGTTAACATCCTTTGCAGAGTCCCCGGCATCATTCGATGCAACGCATGTGAACTTTGCTGATCTCGTTCTGGATTTCGCTCTGATCGTCGACTCGATGAAATCCTCATGCACCGAAGTGACCACTGTGTAGAAACTCGAGTCCACGGACACTTTTATGCCTGGAAAATAGAGAAACTGGTTTCAACTCATGCAGAACTTGCTATTGTCTTGAGAGCTGATGACCTACCATTAACCTTCCAGAGTACGGTAGCCTTACTGACAGACTTCACTGTGCACATAATGCTCAGCGGCTCGTTGGTCTGTGGATCCGCCTCGTATTGCTCATCTGGATCTGTTTTGATCAACGCCAACGCGGTGGAGTTGGTGGTGAAGGAGGCGGGGTTTGAGGGGAGTCCCTGGATGACTTCTCCCGTGACGAACATTTTCACCTCGTAGGCTTCGTTGGGAGTGAGACCGTCGAGGAGGACCTGAAAACTGATAGTTTTCTCGGTGGTTTTACACATAAAAGAAGCGATATTATAGTTTAACGGTCTATTCGAAAGATAACACTTGTCAAAAACTGAAAACTTTCGGGACTTATTTCCCCCTACCTTTCCATCAACATCCGATGTGAAGTTGATGGCCTTCCACTCGTTTTCCACGGTCTGCTTGTACATGAGGGTGTAGTTCTGGAAGTTGGGGGTTTTGGACAGGTTTTAGAGTCTTTCAGAACTTGGGGTTGGTCAAGAAATAATAAAATAAGAGTTTTCACAGTTTCATCTAGATTTCATTTGTGAGGAAAGTATGGGATTTTAGTCGGTCGTAGCATCACAAACGAATGAGAGCCATCCACCTGATGCATTTCCGATTCATCCCAACATCAAGGTTGTATATATTTTTCCAAGATTTTCACTGCTTCAAAAATGTGACATTTCCGAAACCAACTTACTTTTAATAGTCAAAAATTAACTATTCTTGCTTTATAGTGGTCTCAATGAAAGTCAGACATGGCCTAAGATCCGAGAACTCCGCCGCCACCATGAAAATCTCACCAGGAAAACTCCGCCCCTCTTTTGATCTCACCTAACAAAAGTGCTACCGTATTTTGTAGTTCCGAAACTGATAGTCAGATTTTCAATGCGATCGGAGATTGTTTTCAATGAGGTATTACTCATAATATTCAGATCTCTAAAATAGTGTGGATTGCCTTAAAATTTTACTTTTTCAAAAATGTATTATCCGTTCTTTTATCGGATTTCTAAGATGATACGAAGATGCTTGTGGATGTGAAGTTGTGAGAAACCGTGGTGATCAAATTCTTGAACCTCTGTCTAGGATTTCTGATTTTCAGTTTTTCTGTTCCTTGAGAGTAGTATAACACATTTCAAGCGATTAAGAGTACTAAGAGGCATCAATAGGAAACAAAGCTCAATAACCCGAAATTTGGATCTCAATGAGTTTTTTTTTTCTGTTTCTTGTGATAGTTTAAGTTATTGCAAATGGTTAACAGTAATAGAATGTCTATGAATTTTCAGTGATACAAGAAATACACGGGGGAAAACTCGACTTTTGTAGTAGAGATTCACTAACCTCAATAGCTTCCGCATCATCCGCCGGTACAAACGAAATGAGCACAGACGAGTTGTGCAGAATTTTGGTGTTCACAATCAATGGAGCTTTCGGGGCCGCGTGTCTCGTATGGATCAGAAGCACTCTCGTTGGAGCACTCTCCACATTGTTGAAGAAGATGGTGGCTCTCACTCGGTAAATCATTCCTTTCACTATTGAATTCCGTTTTGCGTCGATCCAAAAGTGATACGAGTTCTCGTTGGAAAGGACTTCTTGATGATTCCAGTTGTGGTACTCATCGACGGTCTGGCTTTGATCCCTGGTGTAGTATAGTTTGTAGCCGGTGATGAGTCCCGTGAAGAACTCCTTCTTCTCGACGGTGATGTTCAAATTGAGGGAACTGTCGATGGTGGAGGTGATTAGAAGGGGAGAGTTGTCGTTTGATTGACCTAGAAAAGATAAATTACAGCGTCATCCTTCCTGTAGAAGATAATTATGATTGGAAACTGGAAACTTTTGAAAGTAGACCAAACAACTGTTTTTTTTCTGATTTCATGGTAAATAAATTCTGAAGCAGTTTTTTCAGTGGCAGATCTTTTTTGAGGAGTATATCCGTTCTCAGAATTATGGCATTTTCGGAGCTCATGAATTTAAGAGTTTTCTGAAATCGAGAATTCAGTAAAACTGACAATCTTCAAGCAACGATTCTCTATCATCGAAAAGTATCGAAGAAGAAAAAAAGTCGTCCAATTTCAGTTGAAAAACTGCTCTCTAAGGTTCAGATTTCTTAGAATTTTTCGAGTGTATTAAGAAACTCTAGACCTTTGTTTTTGTATATGGCAATTTTTCTGGATACCCACAGTCAATTCAGTTAGATATTGAATAAAGACGCGACCTCAAATAAACTTTTTAGACTCATTTTCGTACAAGCAACCCACCGGACTTGATTGTGGTTATTCAATAGTTGTCAACTACAAAAATCGAAATTAGAGTGGTTTAATTTGCTCCACAAACTTTCAAAAAACTCAGGCCCATGGAAATCCTTTTTTCAGGTACTCAAAGTTGGCTGTTTTTCACTCAAAACTATCAAATTTTTCATCTCCTGAGATGCTGTACTTTTACAGAAATCCTTGACGGTGACCTGGTTTTTTTTATAAATTCAGCCCACAACAAACAATGCTTTACTTTACACCTTTACATTCATCACGAACTTGAAGCAGGAAAAAATTCTTGAACTATTTTGTTTACTTCGGACTCGTTTTTTTCACTCTTCCTAACTCACTTGAGAGCGACTTTCAGAAATAAAGTCAACTACGAAATTGAAGGTTTAGAAATGCGTATGGAGAGAGGAAATACTTGGGAACAGCTGAATAGTTCACAGGAAATGATAACTCGGGAACAATAACTCTCAGAACACAAAGTATTCGAATTAGCTGAACAATGGGAAGACATTCAAGACATGAAAAATGTTTAGTGAGACCGAAAAAAGTTGGAAATTTTTCATTTTCAGAGCCTCCCTCTCAAGGCTAAGCTCGTAAAGATGATCTAAATAAAAGTCAGTTCTGGCCTAGAATCCAACTACTCGGCCATCACCAGAGCATAGAGTGAACTGTACTTTAAAGGAGCATTCTTGAATTTTAAAGCAGTTTCTCGAGTCTAGGGATCCCGCTGCAATATTAAAAGGAATTCTTCGTTTGATTTATAGAATAGTTGAAAGTGCAAAAATGTGTTCAGTAGCAATCGAGAAAATGCAAAGAATTCAAGTCGCTCTAATTTCGGTTATTCTCCTGCATATGATAGCAATGTCTTCTGTCTATTATCCCTTACTTTTCGTTTGAAATGTGTCTACAGTACTTCACGCTTTGAGCACTCTAACCTCTGAACATCTCGATCCCTTCACTTTTTCCCCTCGTTTTGAAATGACTCACCCGTCGAATCGAAGCATCGAACTCCAAACAGCAGGAGGAGCACAAGGGATAGTGATATCATCTGGAAATCTTTGTTAAAGGATTCAGAATCTGGACGTCTTCTTCTGGAATCTGAATTCAGCGATCTCTTCTGAAGCCAGAAGCTACAAATCAAAACTAATTGGATTGGAAAACGAGAAGATGATGACAGGAGGGGGGCTATAAAGTGAGAAATGATAGTTGTCTGCGAGAGACTCTCCTGGGGTCGAATGTCCGAAGAGCTCTCTGCGTCTCTCATTCCCACACACTCTCTCTTTGTTCTCTCGTTCTCTGCGCCCTCCTCTCCGATCACAATCTCTCCTTCGTGTTTTGTCTCTTCTTCTTCGCATCGAGATGTCACAAAATCCAGAAGATAGATCACATCACTTTGCTCATGGGAGAGAGTTCACGTGCTCCCTCTCCTCATGAAAAAAGAGAGGAATGTGATTTCGTTTCGCGTGTGAACTTGTGAACAGAGCAACAAAAAACTGGGAAGACGGATGAGTTTTGATCTTGAGTGTCATTTTACAAGACACTCCTCGAAATCTGGGAACATTTCAAGACAAACATGTTTGAAACGGTTAGTCGAAGGGGGAGAGTTTGTGCAATCCATTAGAATGTGAAAATGGAAAAGTTCAATTTCAGTTCACTGGTTCCGAACTACTACTAGGTATCAGTAGTTTGTTAGTAGCTCAAGTTAATACACTGCTCCACATAAATATACGTTCACCCAATTTTTCCCGAAAAAAAATTTTTTTTCAAAATTTTCGAAGATTTCTTTTATCACAAAATGTTACAGTTCCAATTTGTTTTGACTATCTTTCACCAAGTTTCCAAACCAAAAACTAAAAATTGAAAAAATTTCAATTTATTGAAAAATTGAAAAAAAATTTCCACATAAAGATACGTTCACCCGAATAAAACATGGCGAGAACTAAAAAAAATCAGGCGAATAACCGAGATTGAGATTTTTATAATTGATAGGACCTCCACTGTTCACTTTGAGATCATAGACACGATCATCAAGCGTGACGAAAAGGTTGTCCGAAAGATTCTGATTGACGGCGTGCTAGGCATTGACAATTGCTTTCTCAAGCTGTCCCACGTTCTCATAACCAATGTCCTCTCATTAGACATTGCTCGCCATAAGACCTCACACGTTTTAAAGGATGTCCGAGTCCGGTGAGCAGGCTAACTAGGCCAAAACAGGGGTTTTTCGATCCTCCGGCCACTTCATTGTCTTACGAGCTCGAAGACATTGTGCTCCGTTTTGCGTGAACTGGAAGTTTATGTTCTGATCTCGACGCCAGAATAGCAGAAGAGTACGCTAGAAAAGATATCGACATCCGGAGCCAGCCATTCGCTTGGAAACAAAGTAAACCGTCCAGCGACCAGTCGAACGGCTTGCCTCCCATTCTGTGCATCTACCACCTTTGGAATTGCGTCTCGAATGTCGATGTCCCTCTTTTCTTGAATCATGCCAGTAGGAGTTGTAGCCGTCCGGATCATCACAGTTAATTTTTTTCCCGTCAGAAAAAATTCTGAGCCTGGGAACATGAATTATGAAAGTTGCCGTTATCCGTACTTGTTCCCAGTCAGTTCTTCTTTCTTTGCAAGCGAATTCCCAGCGTTTTTGGCAGTGGACTGATGTCAGCATGGGTGCTTCTTTCATTTTTCGACGTTTTATTTTTATGAAACGTCGAACTGTCGAACTCAAATTCATAACCCTACCCATGTTGGAACAAGTGGTCACATACTTGGATGTTTTTCGTTCGATTTGACGGTGACCTGGGACTGTAAAGAGAGAGGGATGCCCGGGGGAACTATCGCGAATCATGATTCAACGAACCCTTCTTATATCGATCGATAGAGTCTGAGGATCTAACCAAATCCTGAGCTGATGGTTGGACAATTTTTGGTCATTTTTGACTGCGACCTGACTTCTTTTCGAACGCAGTCAGTGATTTGTCACGTCTCAATGTTCGAATGCCTTCAGGAAACAAAAAAAGTTAAGTATCCAAACAGATAATTTCAGAAAATATGAAAAAATTGAGGTGAACGTATATTTATGTGGAACCGCAAAAATGAAAATATCGAAAAAATGAAAATGAAAAGCTCGCTTATTCTTCTTTTGCAATCGTTTTAGGACCCAAAACCCTTCCTTACTGTACACTTTTGATCCTCCATTCGATATTTTATAGAAACTTCAGACACGGTTTTTTTGCGAATTTTCATAGGTGAACGTATATTTATGTGGAGCAGTATAGTTCAGTAGTTTGAAACCAGTGAACTGAAATATTTGAGGAACCAGAAGCAGTGAAAATTGAATGTTAAAGTTTTGAAAATGGTCCAACTGAAATCTCAAAAAATGACTTGAAATTTTGGGCATGTTCCATTAAAGTACGGTGGTTTCTATTTTCGATACTGAGATGGCAGAATGGTCGGAATCTAGGCCGGCCACTGATTTTCGTGCTCCGATCCTAAAAAATAGTGCTACACAAGAACCAATCAACTTAAACATTTGTTCATCTAATAAGGAAGTCCAGAAACAGTAAACTTTTAACATTTGAATGTTTAAAATCGGATGTTTTTTCATCAAATTTTTCAGTTATAGAAGTTTGGTTTGAAAGGGCTTGAATATGCTTCCGACATTGAAACCATTTTTAAGCTGAAAGTTTGAAGTATTTGATGAACGAATTAACCCTCACTGAACTCTCAATAACCATGTGAAAGGTTTGAAAACAAATAAATAAAATTCAGAATTTTATTCTCTACATGTAATGATGGGAATGTTCAACTCATAATCCCAATTTATTCAATAATCTTTTGAAACTGCAAAAATGTTTCTGCTTTGAGTTTTTGATAAAATCTATAGTGGAAGGTTGGTTCTTGATTTGGTTTTGATCAGGCCATTTGTTAATTTGTTTAGAGTTTTTGATAGCCAAAAACAAGTCAGTTAGCGTGCTTTGAAAAAAAGAAACTAAAAATTCACAACATTAACACTTGAGGTGGCGTTACTATACACGACCTAGCTGACTTGATTTTGATTAAAGTTGAAACTTACCGACTATAAAAATTAAGGTCTAGAATTCCTTAATACACCGTCAAATGTTCAAAAAAAATCGGCTGACTAAGAACTCTTTTTCGAGTCCAGAAAGTTGACTGCTTCAACTGTCTTGGAGAAATTTCTTGATTGCGAAGTCAGATCGAAATGGAGAATCGGAAAGTTGAAACCCTTTATGTCGGAATCACTACTTTCCCATCTGTTTCAATCTGAAAACCAAGTTTTTGAAACAGAAACAAATTTCTCATAATTTCAGGAGCAAGCGAACACAGAGATCCACGAGCTGTGTCGTCAGATGATAGTCCGAATCGAGAGATTCGGAACGTTGGAAGGATTCGCCGATAGTGATATTCTCGAGATGTTGAAGATGGTATGGGAGAGTCTAGAGTCTAGAGATTGATCCGAAAAAACAAATGAATCGAATCTTTTGAATCTATAAATGTTAGAGCCTTTTTTCCGATTTAGACCATGTTTTTTTGGCTGGAAAATTGCAATTTTTAGTAAAAAATGAGTTGTGAGGAGCAGTTCGAACTGAGGATTGAGTTTGGATATTTCTCAAGAAAGTCAACCTCTTTGAAAGTTAATAGTACCCTTCTGGACATTTCGAATCGGCAAATTATTTTGAAAAAATGTTTTCCAGATGAAAGAACTTCTGGAACCTCTACCTTGTCTCATTGAAGTCGTCGCCCCCGTCATTGTCTTTGGAGATATTCATGGACAACTCGGAGATCTGATGCAGTGAGCTTTTGTTTGCCTTATAAATTTTCGCGCTCTTGGTAGATCAAAAATGCAAATTTTCAAATATAAGTCCTATTCATTCAACCAGCACGAAAAGGTCTTACAAGAGAGTCGAACCTTAAACCAAAATTTCAAATTTTTGATCTCAAAGCGCGCGCGAAAAGGCTAGCACAAAAAGTGTGAGACGGAGCACATAATTACAGATTCACAAAAGAAGTGGGCCGTCCGCCAGACTTCCAATACCTTTTCCTCGGCGACTACGTGGATCGTGCCAGCAAATCGCTGGAAGTGATCGTCTGGCTGTTCTGTATGAAGATTCTGCATCCGAAGAAGATGCATTTGCTGCGTGGAAATCATGAGGTTCGAAGAGTGAATGCTATCTATGGATTCAAGGAGGAGATGGTTCGGAAGAGGAACGAAAAGCTGTGGAAGGTTTTTAATGATGTGAGTGGATATTGTAAGAGAAAAGTGAGCTTTTGATAATCAGGTGCTGATCATATGGCAGTACTGCAACAGTAATCTAGGTGCCAGAATCTTGATATTCTTCAGAATCTTTCCAGAACTTTCGAATCGAAGAATCTGAAGTTTAGAAAACATAAGAATCGTCAGCATATTTAAAATTTTCTCTATAGAACTTCAGAGTTTCAGGATCTGATTTTGATGTTTTGAAGACTAGTAAATCTGGTTGAGAGAGTCTTCAGAATCTGAATTTTTGTCTTCCCAGAATCTTGGTACTCTTTAAAGTTATTCACGACTTTCGAATCTGGCAATCTGAATTTTTGAGGATTGTCCGGAATCTGTTCACGAAATTTTGAAGTTCTTCACAATGGGTGCCACCAGAATTCTGTGAAAGTTTCAGATGATCAGAAATCTGGGATCTGAAAAATAAAAATAAAAAAACAAACTTTCCAGAATCCCAAAAATCATCTCCCCAGAATTCCAGGTGTTCGCCGAACTGCCCATCACTGCCAGCATCAATCGAAAAATCCTCTGCATGCATGGAGGAATTTCGCCGAAAATCGAGAGTTGGGCGTCGTTGACGGAGATGAGTGTGAGTCCAGTCCTTCTGAATTAGTAATTTACAAAGTGTTGTTCACTTTTTTCGGGACTTAAAGCAGCGAACCAAACAATTTTCCCCTTTCAAAATTCAAGCTATGCTCCATCTGAAACCGTATCCATTCATTCTACAAAACCGCACACTTTTCCAGAAATCTCGAGTCCACGGGGACTGTGAACAGGGACTCGCCGTCGACCTAATGTGGGCGGATCCGAATCGGAAAGAGGACAAGTGTGGATTCAACAAGATTCGTGGAATCTCGCAACTCTTTGGAAAGACGGCTATCGAAGATTTGTGCAACGTGTTGGATATTGATCTTGTGATTCGTGCTCATGAGTTGAAGGAGGTGCGATTCTAATGGGAGGAGCCTAAAGAGTAGGCGGAGTCTTATGATTTAAAAAAACTGCGAAGCAACTTCGACGATAAGCCCCGCCCCTTCTTGCCACGGCACTGGGTGCGGGGCTTTTTGTACTAGTTGTTTTTTCGAATCGATAAAAAACAAAAATTCTACGATTCTAGAAAGGCCACGAGTTCGAATTCGACAACCGCCTGCTGACCGTCTTCTCCGCCCCCTACTACTCGGGAAACAATGCCAACTCGGGGTCGGTCGTCACCATCAGCCGGAGTCTCAAGCTGAAAATCGTCACTTTGAAACCAGAAAAGGGACATGACACCATGCGACTGGATCGACAGACGCTACACGATTTCGAGGTCGCTTTCGAGCCGCTCAACGCGGATCCGCAGAAGACTAGTGGGCTTCTTCTTTTTATTCTTCTTACAAATCTCTTGAAATTTTCAGTCACCTGCCAATACAACTTTCCACCGGCGGGTGTTCCCGCGTCACCATATCTCGGAAAGTACTCGATGTTCGCACATGAGACGAAGCATTGTGTGAAGAATGATGAGGCACCGCAGAAGCCTCTTGTTTGGTTTGTTGATGTTCTACTTCTGCTCCGAGTAGCCCAGAATTTCAGTGTAAAACCAGCTGAAGAGAACACGGCGTTGGCGACGATTCGCAAGACGATGAAGGGATATGGGTTGGCTATCAGCTTGAAGTGAGCCTTCATCTGGTTTTCTTTTTCCAACGTCCTTTGATTTTCAGGGATGAGTCAATGTCACTGGAGTCGATTCGGCGCAAACTTGGACTATCTGATACGAAGGAGAAACCGGCTCGACCTCCAGTGAACACGCCGACTCCCGAAGGCCCACCTCCTCCATCGCCTCCGTCGGTTCCACCGTCCCCACCGAATTCAGCGGAATCTGCATGATTAGAGAACTTGTGGAAAAGAACAATGAAGCACTAGTATAACAAAACAATTCTTATGAGAAACAGCGCGCATGCACTAACATACACTAGAAGAGAATCTTGTGAGAATGAATATAACAATGATGATGACGATGCAGATGGTGAAAAAGGAAATTGGCAAATTATTAGGCAACAATTCTAAAATTTCTCCTTGATAATTTCGCCTGGAATTTGGCTGGAGACTGGCACGAATTGGGCGGTGATGACACGCACGTTCGGTGGAAGGACACTTGGGAAGCTGATGACGGTTGTCTCCTCGAAGCGAGTGTCTCCCTCGAGTGTCACGGTTCGACGCGTCTCGATGGTCATGGTTTCCGAGGACGTTTCTGGAATGAACATTTTTATTACGAATTTGATAAAAGGACAATTTCGAACCTTTGATTCTGTCTTTCAGTCCGAGACTAGCCGTCTTGACCGGTGGCGCTTCAGTCTTCTGCGAGCTGCCCACTGGAGACTTCTGAATGCCAGAAGAAATCGGCGCACGTGGTGGCGTCGTCGTTGCTGCGACTGCCGGCTTCACAACATGCAGCTTCAGTGCGTTGTCCAGCTGCTCCGAGAATTTGTCGCTGTCGGGCGACACAGCGGCTCCGGCTGTCGCATATTTCGAGGTCATTGCGTTGACAGTTTTCGAAGCGGCGCTGTTGTTGTTGTTTGACGTGGTGCTGATGGTGGAGTTGTTGGTGCCGTACCCGTATCCGCCATAGTACGACTCGCGGACCTTTTGATTCTCCAGTTTGGCGGATTGGTAACTTCCAGAGTCTGTGAAATTGGGCATTTTTGGGACGAGCAATGGAAAATCACGGTGAATTTTTCGCGACGTATTTGAATTTCAGTTTTCGCGGCAATTCGAAACAGTTAGATCAGCTACAGTACTTCGCGCAAACACCACCACGGTGAATTACAGACAAGCTGTTTTCAAGAATTTTTTCATGGTTTTCGAAAATTCAAGTATTTTTTGTACAAATTCGACATTTGAAATCACCTCGTCCGATCAACGATCCCGCCTTCGGAGCTCCCATGAGCATCTCATCGTCCAGATAGCGGCTCGCTTCGACCTCGTCAAACTCTGGGTCATCGACAGTCTTCTTCGGACACAATCTCGAAATGTGCCCATGCTCTTGACAATGAAAGCAGTGTCCCGGACCGCTGCGTCCGCGACGACCAGTACGACGTCCCGATCTGGGTCGCTTCGTCGGTGTCACCACTTCAGAGCGCGGAGAGCTCGTCGAGAATCCGCAGCGACGTGAACCGTTTGAAACGATTTCGGAAGTGGTCGGTGTGGCGCTGCGTTCCTGGGTTGGAGAGTCGCCAGCAGCAAGACGAGAGGATGTCAGTGTTCCGAACAAACTTGGGCGAGAAGTGGCCGCTTTTTCCTTGCGCACTCCGAAGCCGGAGAAGACGTCGAAATTGGAGCCGGAACTCGCTCCACTGAAGGTGAAGGTGTTCGCTCCAGAGAAAGACCCGAATCCACCGCCATACTTCTTCTTCGATGCCACCGGTGATTCAGCGGCTTTTCGAAAGCTGCCCATGGCGACTAATGGCGGAGCAGGCCATGGATTGATTTCACGGGAGAAGTAGTATTTTGTTTTATCCTGAAAATTAGAATCTGCGGTTTTGGAAGATTTAACTCAAGAACGAACAATGCTACGGAAAATGTATCTACATACAAAACGTAGCTCACACTGAGATTCAACGATTGAGACAAAGAGCGGTGGAAATTTTTGATGAGACGTTGAGATATGGTATATTTTAGACGGGGCCGAAGAATCACCACATCTTAGATCCCCATCAATATTCTCAGATGATGATTGTCTAATCGATAGCTCGCATTGAGATCATCATTTGACAGCTTTTTTCAAGTATTCATAATTGTGGATCTAAATCGGTGGTATGCCGCTTTGGAAAATGCCGGAATGGAAGTGTGTCGAGAAAGAAAATTCCCAAGGAGGAAATGTCCCGAAGCAGAAAATGTATCAACGCAGAATTGTCCAAACGCGGAATCGTCCCACCGCAGAAATTGCCGTTGTGGAACTGTCCCGTTTTGGAAAATATTTCGCCACAGAGCGCGATTGCATTTTAAAAATTTCGAGCTTTTTAACCTGTTATTTTTCAAATTTCGTGTCTAATTAATGCAAACGCGCTCAATGGCGAAATTTTTTCCAAAACGGGACAGTTCCACATTGGGAATTTTCCACATTGGCGCAATTCGTCGTTGGGAATTTCTTCTTCGGGACAATTCTGCGTTGATACATTTTCTGCTTCGGGACATTTCCTTCTTGGGAATTTTCTTTCTCGACACACTTCCATTCCGGCATTTTCCAAAGCGGCATACCACCTCTAAATCTATTTCGTCTTACACACCATCGTCTTCATGCCAGCTTCATCGTTTTCCAGTCTTGCTTCGCTCGAGGCGGTCGACATTCTCTGAGTTCTGAAAGTGATTTGAATCAACGGAATGAGAAGAAAAAGCAACGGAAAATGAAAGTTTTCTGCCGAAAAAAATTAATTGGTCCTAAAAATGTTGCCCTAAAATCGGAACACACCCTGTCCCAAGAAAACAAATATTGAACAGACTCTGTTCCAAAAAAAAAATAACTTTTAGCCGCATTCCGTCGGTCGGATTTCGGCAGTTGCTGGACGAGCCTCTCGTCAGGCGATGTACACCGAGATCGTGTACTTGCCTCCCGCAGCCAAATTGAACGCTTGCGCGGCGAGACCCACGCACTTACCGTAATCCTAGTGTCGATTTACATGACTCGACAGCTTTTCTGGGTGTATTTTTCGGATAGTTTTCGACGAAAATTAGGATAAAACTGTTCATTTTTGACGCATTCTAATAAAGTGGCACTTTGAAATGTTATTTGACAACACAGGTGAAGGAAATGACTTAGAATACATGCCAAAATGTTTTGAATAAATAGCAACAGAGATCTCTTGATATACAAAGCAAAGCATAAATAGATTAGTCCAAATCGATTACTTCCATAACCTTGTTCTGATCAACCGCCACCGGCAGATTGTTCTGGCTGAGATGGATTTCGCGAAGTTGCTGGGCATCTGAAAAATGTTCGAGTTCATTTGAAATTCTGCGGGAAATCCTACGATTCTCGAAAACACTTCCGACGGCGTCTAGAAGTGATCCATCGACGAGCTTCACGTAGAATCCCCTCCGCGGCACGATAAGTTGAATACGGGTGTTGATGGGCACGGATCGCAGTTGTTGGCGATGGCCGACGACCGGGAAGACCAGGGCTGCAAATTTCAAACATTCGGTGTTTTTTCTATTCTTTTTCTCAAAGAATTTCCTAATAATGACTAGCAAAAAAATCTAATAAAATAAGCACCTCTATCCGTCACAATATTCTGCACGACGCCCGACGTCGAATACTGCGGCTCCTCGCTCTGCGCGGCTCCGGGGAACGCGGTGGGGTCTATCGGTGGGAGCATCTGACTCTGATAGCCATTGTTGTACGAGGCCATCGTGTGCCCTCCGGGTTGATGATGATGGAACTGGCTGACGTTCATGCGCAGAGTGTGAGGCGGTTGCTGTTGTTGTGGTTGTTGGGGTCCGGGAAACTGTGGGAATTGTTGTTGGGGCGGAGCATTTGGATATGGCATCGGTTGATATGGCGGAGGCATTTGTTGATTGTTCCACTGATTGCTGAACTGGTTGTTATTATACATTGGCGGCGGTTGCATTGTGGAGGGTCCCGGCATGTTGCTGTTGCCATAGGAGCTCATCGGATCGTAGTTCTCCATTTTTCTCTCCCTCTCGAAGAGCAACTGAGCCTCCCTCTTCTCCATCTCACTCAGCGACTGCTCCGACTCCATTATCAAGGTTTCATGGAGGAACGGTTTCTGGGAGAACATTTGACTCATTTTCTTGGTTATCGAGTCCAAAACGGCGTCACCGAAATCCCAATCATCCGTGTCCCACTTGTCGTTCTTAATGTCCAGTGCCTCGTCGTACATCAGAAGGGTCTCCAGCTCCTTTTGAGAGATGTTCGCATCGACTTGAGCGTCGTCCACTACGCGTTGCTGGAGACCGTGCTTCGAGATTTGCCGATTGAAAATCGATCGTTCCATCGAGTTGTCCATGATGAGGCGGTAGACGAACGTCTTCTTCTGCTGACCGTAACGATAGACACGACAGACGGCTTGCGCGTCGTGGCACGGGTTCCAGCAGGCGTCGATGATGATGCAGCGGTTCGCGGAGACCTGGAGAGAGGGGAAATCATGAATTTCAAGCTGATTTTTGTCTCAAAATCTAGGATTTCTCGTCTAGTTTGATTCTGTGGAGATTTTCAGAAGATTCTGGATTTCAAATCTATGAAAAGTGAGCGAGTCTCAAACTCACCAAATTGATTCCCAAAGAACCCGCTCTCGTCGAAATCAAGAACAAATGAAGCCCCTGTTCCTTATTGAACCGATTGATCAGCTTCTCTCGATCCGCTCCACTCGTCGTTCCGTCCAGCCGCAAATAGTTCCGATTCTTCTCCCATCGTTCCGTCGGCGCGCCCTCCTTCCCCACCACCTCCCGCTTCTTCAGCACCGTCTCCAACATGTCCAACGCCGTCAGATTCTGACTGAATATCAGAATCTTCTCACCGATCTTCGTCGACCCGTCCAAAATCTCCAGCGCCACCACCAACTTGTATCCGTTCTCCAGGACACCCTCTTGATAGGTCTCGAAGAGTTGGGTGGTCCAGTCGTAGCGCATGCGGGACTCTTTCTCCTCGCCTTCCTCCTCTTCGTCACTTTTCGCCGACGCCTTTTTGTTGGTTCTGGCTTTCCGTTGCTTTTTGGAGGTTTTGGAGGTTCCAGAAGAGGCGGTGGGCGTCGATGGTTCGGAGGGAGGGGTGAATGGTGAGTAGTTGTTGTGCATCCAACCCTGAAAATACTTCACAGAGTTGCAGTCAGAGCAAGAAGATTGCTGAAATACTCAAACGGGGGTCAAAACGAAATCGACCATGAAGGCTCAGATTCTGAAGTGAAAATCGGAGGAATGCTCTATCCTCCGCGGTGTCCCCAGATCTCGACTCCGCCCACTACAGTTTTAGAGTCTATCAGAATCTCAGATTTTGAACCTCCACAGTTGACGTTATCTTGACCCGAGAACTGCCGAAATGCACTCACATTCTGCATCATCATTCCATTCATTCCATTATGCGGATGAAACTGTGCTCCGAATCCCGGCATCATTCCATTCTGTCCCATCATCATCATCATTCCATGCTGTTGCTGCTGCTGCTGTTGCTGGAACTGCTGCTGTTGTCGCTGCTGAATTCTCATGAACTCCGCTCTCTTCTTCTCCTCCTCCGTCCTCCTCTTCTCCTCCACAACTCGATACAAAATGTCCGGATGATTCCAAATTTTGGAGCACGCCGAGAACGCCATCAGCGGATTGAACACCGAGTCGCTATTCGCTGAGATCTCATCTCTCGCCCAGAGCACGAAATTCCGGTAGAGCTGGCGTTGCACTTGACTTTTCCTTAGGAGCAAGACGTACTCCTTGCTCTCGGGGAGAATCTTCTTGAGCAAGTGGTGCGTTCTTCGCTGCACAAATCCCTTGACAAGCTCCACGAGCACGTGCGTTCTTTGCAGTGCAATTTTGATGTCCAGCGGTGAGGAGTCCACGCATTGTCCGTTTTTGATGGGCTTCTCGAAACGCTCGATGAACGATTTGCGAACTCCGAGATATTTGGGGCGAACGAAGTCAATCATGCAGAAGTACTCCATGAGATTGTTCTGCAGTGGATATCCGGTCAGCACGATGCGTCTCTTGGTTTGAATCGCACCGAGTGTCGTGGAAATTTCAGCGGTGATATTTTTGATTTTGTGGCCCTCGTCACAAACGACAAGGTCCGGTCCAGGCTCGAGAAGCGCTTTTCGAAGTACTGAAATTCTGTCTGTTAGTTTCAGACTCTCCCACTCAGAACTCACTGTCATACGCCTCCTTCCTGATCCTTCCTCCGTTCGTGTATCCCGTCTCAAACTCCAGCTCATCCTCCTTGGCCTGCATGTCGTCGTAGGCGTCCTGTTGGAAGCCTGCGACGCCGGAGAGGTTCAGGCGTGGGCGTTGTTTCTTGGGCTTCTTGGGCATCGTCATTTTGATGAGCAGTCGGAACATGTCGTAGCCGATCAGTAGGACTCCGCCTTTTTGGTCCCATTCGTCTGGAAATCGGAGGTTTAGATGAATAGAGTTTATGGAGCTGGCTGGGAGATTTCTCGGTCAATACGGATTGATAAAAACTACCCACCAATGAGATTCACACGCTGATCGAACGACTTCACCGCGTCTCCCAACAGGAACACCTCGAAATTTCGAATCCTGTCGCCCGTCTCCGAGAACCTCGGAATCCACTTGTCGTACTCGGAATACCAATTCTGAATCGTGTTTATCGGCACAATCACCAGCACCTTCTTGGCTTTCGTGGCTCTCAGGAAGATCTCCGAGAACGTGATGACCTGAATCGTCTTTCCGAGACCCATAGAATGAGCGAGAATGCATCCGAAGCCATCGGATCTCTTGTACTCGCCGAGCGACTCGATCGTGTTATCGTACATGAAACGTATGCCTCCGAGCTGATGGGGTTGGAGAACATGGGTCAAATGATTGATAACAAAGATGTCCGGATCCTCTTCAGGATGTCCCGCGTTCACCAGAAGCCGTCCTCCCTTCTTCTCCGTGCTCTCCAGATCCTTCGCACTTCTCATCTTCTTCAACCGCCTCGCCTCTATGCTATGCTGAAACTCCATCTGATCCGCGTCCTTCTTATCCTTCTCGGCTTGCGCCCATCGCATCCTCCGAGGTGCCGCCTGGGGGACAAACGATCGAACGTAGTCTGTTATCATGCAATCGTCATCCGAATCTTCCAACGTCAAGTCGACGACGTCCACGTCGCCTCGAGATGTCGAGGGTTGTTGTTGGTGGTGGAAGTAGGCGTCGGGCTTCGTCTCCTCTCCCTCCTCGTCTCGAAATCGCTTGATATCGTTCTCCACGTTGAAGCCGAACATTTGCTCGAAATCGTCGTCGTCAATGTCCAGCTGAGGGAGGTGTTGACCGTCGGCACCGGCCAGAAAGATGGACTCCATTTGTTGAATGTGGTCGTTGTCCGGTTTGATTTTTTCAAGCCTTTCGAGACGTTCCTTTTCGAGTCGTTGCGCTTCGGAAATCTCTCCATCCATGTCGTCGGCGCCGAAGTCGGTTCTGGAAGTGAAAACGAGATGATTTGGGGGTCGTCTTCTCAGCTGAACAGATTCTCAAGAATCGGTTTGTCTCCGGAATGAAAAACGCTACTAAAAAAGTGTCAACAGATAAAATATAGCTCTCGGTGAGATCTATCGATTGCGCTAAAGAAAAATTGAAAATATTGACAATGAAAGGAGATATGGCGTTTTTAATGAAACACTGGAAAGTTTAATATCTCAGCTCTCCATCAACTTTTTCAATTAATCTTCATCACAATCGATAAATCTCATTGCGAGCTACATTTTGTTTGTGGACAACTTCTTTGGAGCACTTCTAATTCCATAGATAAATCGACTTCTATAAATATTCTCGCTCACAAACCTGATGTGCCTCCTCTTCAACGACTTCTTGGTCTGCGTGGGAATGCGAATGTTTAGCAATTCTTCCGCTTCGAGAACCGGTGGTTCTTCTCAAAATAAATCATATAATCAGTTTTATAATGCATTTCAAAATGAATACCTTTTTCAACTTCTTCCTCATCCTCTTTTTCTTCTTCCTTCACTTCACCATTTCCATTTTTCTCTGGATCTCCATTCTTTTGATCTTCAAGATCTTCAGGATCTTCCAACTCTTCCGGCTCTTCTTTCTTCACCAGATCTTCCTCATTATTGACCAATCGATGTTCGTCGACCTCATTTTCCTCTTCGCTCATACCTCACCTCAATCTTCGAAGTTGATAAATATGACCAGCGGGTATCTGAAATTTCAAAATCGATAAAACTTCTAGAAGCTCTGAAAAAAGGCATTTCTCAAAAGGTGGAGCTCTTTCTCCCATTGCGAAAGGAAGTTGCTGCTGGTCCTGGCAGAGCGAAGTAAAGAGCGAGAGAGTTTGCGTAACCTAGAGACGCAGACAAGCATGTTTTCTCAATGGAGCGCGAATGCGGACCGCCCCCTTAGTCACGTTCAGAGAAATCTTCTGGAAACTTCTGTGTGATCGATAATAGGGAGAAAAGAGCAAATTTTTAATTGTTGTTTATTTGAAAAAAATATAAAATCTGAGAAAGAGCAAACCCATAAAAACAAACTTTAAGAAAATTGGCAGAAAAATATAGGACTACAAATCAAAAAGAAGAAAGAGATCTATCTGTTATTTAGCATACATAAAAAGCAACCTATTATTTTTATTGTGAATTTCAAAAATGAAACTCTTGACTCCGCCCACTTTTTCGGCTCCTCTTACAGATTTTGAGAAAAGTGGGCGGCGTCAAGCGATTGTTTTGAAACGAGAACAAAGCAAATCAATTGTTAACTGTCGCCGGCGCCAACTTCTCCTTCAACTTCTCCGTCGTCGACACCAGCAGACTCTTCTGCTCGTCCTGCTGCATCTTCTGCAGTGTCACCTTGTAGACGTCGCCGTTTCCATCGACAGTCAGCACTGAGTAGCCATCGAACCAGCTGAGATTCTTGACACGATAGTCGAAGCGGAAGAGGCGGGGATTCGTGAGCAGGCGGAGGAACGAGACGTACTTGACTCTCCATCGGAAACGGACGGTGCCCTCGTCGATGACCGGCACCGCCGAGAGAACTTCCATCTCGACGTGCGGGAGGAACACCTGGAAGCAAGATTTTGGCAGTGAACTCAATGCTTCAAACATGAAACTTCCATGTTCAGTTCTCGATGCCATTCTTAGGTTCTAGAGCCAGCAGCCTTGACCGAGAATGAGCTCCAACCAACCTACCTGTCCCAGCGTGCCAATCATCCCAAAATGGCTCATCAACTGCTCAATACCACGTTTCTCGACGCGAAAAATCTGATCATCACACACGACGTCTTTACGATAGAAAGTGTAGTCGAGGCGATGTCGAAACATCAGTGGAACCTACAAAGACGATTTAGATGATTTAGAGAACTTGTTGACCAGGAGGGTCTTGAGAATTCCCTTCAAATTGACACATCTATGAAAAAAAAAAATCTTGGTTTTAAAATGAGATCTGGCGGCCGTCTTAAGGAACGAATGGAAGTCGAGATAATTGCTCCGAAAAATTATGAATAATGCTTTCTCTTTCGAAGGGAATATCTCGAATTCTAGAAGCATCTGAAGGATGCCGTCAGTCTCATTCGAAATTCCAGATTTCATTCTAAAAAAATTATGCCAATTTCGAAAAAATCCGGGTCAGAAAGTCTTTATATTACAGTTTCTGTCAGCCGAGTCGTCACATGTTCCAGCTGATGAGCGGCGGGCTTCTCGTGCGAGAAATCGATGCTGTAGCAGCGATTCGAGATCGCCACGCGGGCGATAAGACATCGAGTCGGCAGAAGCATATTCTGAAGGGTCGGTGGAATGAGCAGCCGTGTCGGAAAACAGAAAGAAACCTTCGCGGTCAATGACCATTTGGTTGAATCCAGTTTTCATCGGGGAAAGGTTGAAAATAGTTCATGTTAAAGTAAATTAATTGAATAGACAAGAAAACAACACCATATCGGCTATTATACAGATGTGAAATTGGGACTTTTAGAGAGGTAAAAACCGAGAGAATCCCGTCATTTTCTCTAGGCTTTTACTACGTCTACAGAGCACATAAAAGAAGCAGCATAAATATCATTTGATAGTTAAAGAAAGTTAAAATAGGGAAAGCCAACTTTTGGCTAAGTTAACGAACGGATAAGATTATTGGGAAGGCGAAGCTTATCGCTAATGTTCTCGGAGCGCTCCATCTCGATTTTGGTCGATTTTCGGCCGAAATTGAATCGGTTAATTTAGGATCTACTAAAAAGCAAGCCCTAGTTTCAAGCGTCAGTGCAAAATGTATGGATCAAAAATAGTTGTTAATTTTAAGCTAGATTTCGAGATGGAGCGCATCGTCAACACTCGGGGAATGCGATTAATGGGGTTAAGAAGATTTTTTCGGGTTTTTTGCTACCGTAGGGGGGAAAAGAATGGAACAAGTGGTTGATGAAAGATCAGACAGTTAAATAGACAATAAGTTATGCGTCGCTTCCCGACAAGAAGTTCGTCGATTACTCCCCGGCTGGCTCGACCTCGGCTTCCTCGGCCTGCTCCTCCTCCTCTCCCTCCTCATCCTCCACATCCTCCGCTCCTTCAGCACCCTCCTCGTCGTCCTCCGCAGCATCCTCATCCTCAACCTCTTCGCCTTCCTCATCTCCACCTTCCTCTTCCTCGCCTTCTTCCTCCTCTCCCTCCACTTCTTCTCTTCCAGATCCATCCTCATCCTCGCCCTCCTCCATGCCATCCGGCTCTTCGCTCTCGTCCGATTTCGGCCGTTTCGACGAGATACCACTGCCTCTTTTTCCACGTATCAGTTGTCCATTCTGAAACCACTTTTGCTAGGATTAGAAAAGCCTCAAAAGTTGAAACTCTACCTCGTCCAGTCCTCGCTCTTTGCTCACGAATCCCTCGATCTCGTCCATATCGCACTCTTGCATGTCGGGCATCACGTAGTACTGAAGGGGATTCATGAACAGGTCGTCCTTGATCACCTCGGCTATCTCATCACTATCCGGTGGCGCCGCGTAGGAGAGCCACTCGAGGAAAGTGATGGATCCGTCCTCGTCGGGCTGAAACTATTGGAAGTGAGTGCTTAGTTCTGAATATAGATGCACTTACAATTGGCGGCTTCTTATTCGCCTTCCACTGGATCTCGGTGATTTGCGTGCTCGGAGTCTCCGCTTGCAGATGGTAAGACTTGGTGATGACGTCGTTCTCGAAGAAGTCGTTCTCATCGAACTGCATCACGATCTTGAATCCACTCCGCAAATCGTCAAACTCCTGAACCTCCAAATCGCGCATGGCGCTCAACAGGCCCTCCTGCTCCTCGGGAATCGCCGTCGACAGCAGATGATGGTTGAGGAAGGCGGTCTGCCAGAAGTTGTCGATCTGCATCGTCAACTTTCTCCTCTTCTCGTATATCGGCATCCGCTTCTTGTTGTAGGATTGCTCGACGCGAAGGATCTCCTCGGCGGCCGCCTCGCTCATCTTGTCCAAGTCGTGCTGGAGCTCGTCCAGTTCCATCAGCGCCAGCTTAACGGGTTCGGCGACGTCAGCGCGCAGATTCGCGAACTCGTCGTTGTTCTTCATACGCTTGGCTGCTGGCTCGTCGGACATTCTCGCTGAAAAATTACGATTTCTAGAAGGAAGTATTTTTGCTTCGAAAAAAAATGAGTCTGAAATGCTAACGAGGCACCGCAGAAGCCGTTTGTTTTGTTTGTTCGATATATGAAAAAGTGGGCGGAGTCAAAAACTTTGAAAATTTCTCAATCATCATCGACAAAATAAAATGTTTCCAGTTGCCATTCGAGTGGTAAAAAATTGAATATTCTTGACTTCGCCCACTTTTCTTGCGCCGTTTTCAATTTAAGCCAGATTTTTTGAGATTTTCTTGAAGTTTCCGGCTCGAAATCTGACAAAAATTGGAAACGATGCGCTGCTCCGCGTCTCTGTGGGAAGAGCCCAAAACATCGGCGGTGTGAAGACATTTTCTTCGTGCGATTTTACAAACGGATAGAAGAGGAAAACTGGAGAAAAAACAAATCTTCCGAACGAAAACGAGGCAATATCCATTTGAATTCGATATTCGGCGGGAAAACGCGCCAGCACTCTTACACGAGAATTGCGTCATGCCGAGTGTTCGGAGGAAAGAATCAAACGGAAAAAAACCTTTGCTAACAAAACAGAAAAAGTTTTCACAATTGATAAAGTTCATTCATGCGGCATGCGAACGGTTAGTGAGTGAGGGGAGCGAGAATACATGCAATGATATCCGAAATATTAGGAAATATACATTACAAGATTCAAAGGGGCGGGATTAGTGCGAGGAAAGGAAAAAAAGACGAGAGGAAAAATCAAACCCGTATTTAAATGACAACGGAAAGATGGTGGGGAAAGTGAGAGGAACATTATTATATTCACAAATTTGCATACATTTATTAGTTAGTATGAGAAACGCGCAAGATTGTGAAGGGGTTTTGTGAAATTTGACAAAAAAAAACGGGGTGAGCGCGAATTTGATGAGTGCTGAAGTTTTACCAGAGCTCGAGGTGCTTGGCCATGTCCTCGGCTAGTTTGTCGAGGCTCGGGATCGCCGAGAACGAGTCATCGCGAGCGGGCATCAGCATCGGATCGATCGTGGCCTTCTGGAGAAGCGATTGAGCGACAGCAGAGTTGGCGAGATAGGCGGCAGCGGCGGCGGCTGTCAATGGAGACGTGTCGATGTCCTGGTATGGGGTGGATCCGGCGGAGGAGTATCCAGAGACACCTCCTGGAGTCGATTGCTTGCCAAGCATGGTGAACGGCAACTTGGCACCCATGAGCATCGACTCGAATGGGCTCATCGGGCGGGTGGACATGTTGTCGAGTGCGAAGAATGAGGATGGCTCCAGTGGCCAGCTTGATGGTGGAAGGTTTGCAGAGTCTGAAAATAGAGGATTTGAAAAAGAAGACAGTCAGTTGGATCCTCATGTTTACCTTCTTGCGGCGAGTTCCTCTTCGGCCCACGAGTGCTGACCGGCGTGGGTCCCAATGGCATCTTCACAGCCGGCTCATCCGGTGTGCACGGTCTCGCCATCAAATCGAATGGCTGAGCGACGCTACTCAGGCCTGGAGCTGTGGTCTTCCCTCCGGTCATAATATGCTGCTCCATCTGATCGCGGAGGTCGGCCAGCGCGTGACGTTGCGAGACCTCGAACAGCTTGTCGGCACGAATGTACGCGTTCGGTCCGTGATCCGGATGTATGAAGAGGCAGCGCTTGCCGTATGGACAGAGTCCAGTAGTGGTGTACTTGTCGCACAGTTTCGTCTTGTACTTGTTGTTCTGGCGCGGCTCGATGAGCGATGGGCGGAGCTCTTCCTCGCCGTGCGCGAAGCGGCAGTTCTCGGCGAAAGTGCACGTCTTGGACTCGAGCCACGCTTGGCATATGACGGTCTTGTACGACTCCGGCTTCTGCATACGATTGTAACGACGAGGATCGGCGAACATGGGTTGGTTGCTCGATGGCAGACTGTGGAGAGCACGCATCTGGAGCGAGTGAATGTGCTCGTTTCTGAAACAGTAGAGGTTTCTGAAAGGAGGCGGAGCTTGAAGGCTTACTCGGCGATCTCCTTGCGAAGCTGCTCGTTGACAGCCATCAAGTTGGCCGTCTGGGCCATCAGCACGTTCAAATCGGCCTTCGGGCTCTGCGGTGGTCGCTCGACGTTCTCGTTCTTGTCAATCGATATAGGTGGTAGGGTGAGCTCTCCGGACATTCTTTTCAGAGGGTGATGTTAGTATTCACTTCGGACAGTGTTAGGCAACCCTGAAGCGACAGATTTGAGAGAACAATCAGGAGGAAAACAAACGAGAGGAACCATTTACGGAAAAAAAAGCTGATCAAAATGAGGAGAAATCGACAGAAGCCTTTTTTATCGCGGGCGGTGTGCAATTTTTACGACGAATCTGGCGCTGGGCACACAAAAAATTTTGAGATTTGAAAAATTCGCGGCTCTGTAGACAATATAGACCGAAAACGGGAAGAAAAATGAAAAAAAGTGAGGAAAAATGAAGAAAGAAACCGTTCAAAACTCAAAGTTCCCCGGTTGCCGCTCACCGGGTCTCGAAACGAAAATATGATTACGGTTTTTCGCATTAATTTTTCTTGCATGCACCTTCAAAGGTTACTGTAAAAGTTCTTGTGGAAAATGGGATTTTCAGCTAATTTTCGCAGGATCAAAAAATTTAGAGACTCTATTTATAACCTGTTAAAAACGAATAAAAAATAAAAAATGACTGAAAAAGTGATAAAAATGTTCAAAACTTCGAATCCATATTCTGTCATCCAAAAAAGAGCAATATTTACAGCTTTTATTCAAAATCAAACACCCGTAGATATTTAAAGGAACGTTTACAATTCAAATCGAAAGAAAATTAAGTGAAAATATCTATCTCTGATTGAAAAGGTACAACCTCCGTACGTCGATAAATGTCCAGACATAGGAGTAGATGAAGAAAATCTCGAATGCGCCGAACACAAGGAAGGCCACTCTGAAAAGAAAGCAATAAGTTGGTTCCATTTGTTAAACTATTCAAAAAAACCTCGAAAACACTTACCTTAACAATATAATATCCGCGATTTTGTAGCTCCGATCTTCTCCATTCACCTCCTCTCGAATCTCATCGGGTACCGTAATCGTCGATCCGATAACCGCTCCTGTAATCCCTCTAAATCCAATATTTACTCAAACGATTATCTTACCAGCATAGGCGAAAAACAGAATCGTGTTCAACACAATATACGGTAACAAGAATTTGGGTCTCGCACGGAAAACCGCCATGATGAAGAGCATCGAGAAGGTGAGGATCAGCACGATCACAACCGAACAGATCACTGAAACGAGATTAGTTTTTGATGCTTCGAGGATTTCATTCATACCTATGAACTCTACATAGTTCTTCGGCGTTTTCTGTATCAGTCGGACCAGTACATAGACGTAGAAGGCAAACAGGAAGATTGCGTTGAAGCAGATTCCGAATATGGAGACTGGAAAATAAAGAAAGATTTCGATGGCCGAAATTGGAATTCTAGACCATGTTTATTGGTCTTGAAAAGAGAAAGAGAGAAGTGTTTATTTGTTCAGCCGTGTTTGTGATAGATAACAGCGTATCATACAGAACAGTCAACAAAAATTGGACAGTTTTTGAGCTTGTTTTTTTTCAAAAGTGATGGCCTAGAAAACTCCAGACCTTCCTAGTCCCCATGACCTAGAGAATCCTCTTCCACACTCACTCTTATGCACTCCAAAATATCCGCATATCCTTGTTGGCTTCGGCGCCACAGGCATCGAGAAATAGTTCTGATCCGTCGCCAGTTTGTCCGAAATTGTTGACATTGTAATGAAAGTGTTGGAAGGGTCTGCAAATTTCAGGAATTCCGGCTACAAATCACTAACTATTAGATTAACTGGCTGACCAACTGATAAGCGAATTGATCGGTTCAAAGTTTGAGTTATTTTTTTTAACGTCTCTATATTGAGAAGCAGTGGTGCTATCAAACAGTGTTCAACTGCAAAAATGTTCAAAATAACATTTAACACATTTCTCTTGTTGATTACTTTTTTTAATCTTCACTGGTTCACAAGATATAGACGCTCAAAGAGAGACATAGGGATTGAGACTGTCTGGGTCTCTTTTCCCTGCGCAGGGCTCATTTCAAATGCCAATATCTCGAGAACTTGCATAGTTATCAAAAAGTTGTCAACAGCAAAAATGTTTGAAATTCAATTGTACACATTTTCATAGTTGACTACTTTTTGATATCTCCACGATTTCTCGAGATAGAGACGTAGAAAGTCAACCACTATCAAGTCTGGAACTCACCTTTCTTTTTCAAATCCCGTTTTGTTTTCATCTCGTGAAGTCAGTGCTGGGAAACTGGGAAGTTTGGAGAAATCTGAAATTTCAAAGGTATTCTTTAAACGTAAGAGGTTTGAACAAAACGAATTGAGAATCGGAAAGTAGGCTAATCTGAAAATTGGCCCCCGAAAAGAAGTATGTCAAGATGCAACAAGCGATTACGAGAGGAAGAGATTTTCGAAAAATGGGAATGTTTTTAGTCTCGGAAAACTGATCATCATCAAAAAGTTTGGGGTGGAAATTGAATGTTTGCCCACAGAACTTAATCGTGCCGAACCGATAGAGAGAGAAGGGGGACTTGAGGTCAACATGTGATCGAAAAAGTTTTAAAAAATGGATCAATGTGGAGGAGAACAGTGAGTCATTTCATTGGACTTTTCTATTTTCGACTAGTTTCAAGAACTTCAACTACCAGGTTAAACTTGTTCAAGGTTGTGTTAAGAACAATAAACTGTAGTCGGAGTTTAGGTCTCGTCTGGAAAATCGCCAGAATAATCAGTAGGAAAAAGTGTGGTTCAGTACAATCGCATCGCAAAAAAAAACTAAAAAGGGCCGAGTTTCTCTCATTCTGGGGATGTCTAGGTCATGATATCCATGAACTTCTAAAAGTTTTTCGGCGTTATCTGTATTAGTCATACCATTACATAAGCCCAGAAGGCAAAAAAAAAAGATAGTCTAGAACTGAAATCCTAGGCCATGTTTTTCTAGTCTAAAAATGGGAAAGAAGTTGTTTTTTGTTTATTTGTTCAGTGTAGCAGACTGTACGTTTGTGATAGATAACACAGCTCGTCCAACTAAAAAACAAATCGAGAAAACTTTCCAGTGAAACTTTTTTCGACTCGGAATCTCAACCGTCCATTTCCAACATTTAAAGTTTCAGAACCTTTTTATTCATTCAATTGGAAATCAGAGCAGTAATCCTGATTTGTTCGACATGTTTTTTCGACTCATTAGAATTTCAAAGTCCCAACATTTCAGAACAGTCCAGAATGTTAGAATCGCCAGATTTTCAGCTTCAGACACTCAAAATCCTATAATTCTCGAATCCTTGAATTTTAGATTCCGATTCTCAACATTTTAGGTAATTAGGGTCTTTCACGAAGGGCCTTCAGAATCTCAACAATCTAAGAATTAAGAATCTGGATTTCTCAATATCTCAAACCCGAGAAATCCTAGAATCTCAGATTCTCAAATTGACAGATTTTCCGCCTGAACTTCCCCATCTCTCACTTTTTCAGCCCACAAAAGATGGCTCAAAAACCAAAAACTTTTTTTCTCCCGTCTTCTTCTCCTCATTCTCTATTTATTTTCGTCCTCCTAAATCCGAAATCAAATCAAAAATCGAAATCGATGCTCTTTTCTCCGCCGTACACACACAAACATGGGAGAGGAGGAGAAAATATGAAAAAAGATACCGAAAAGAAAAATGAACCATAAGAAATTCAACTGAATTCCAAAACTCTAGCTGTTATGCGACTTATAAGAAAACAATTAGAGAAAAAAAGAGTTTGCTGAATTCAAAAACTCAAGATGCCTGGTGAGAGGGTTAGTCGTGGGAGAATTCTCATGAATAAATTGAAAATGGAAAAGTTTTGGTGTTGTTGTATGTGGTCACCAGGGAGAGAAGCAATCAACAAAAAAGGAAATGATAATGATTTCATTTCAAATTGAATTTTGAGATTTTTTGCGGTGGTTTGTTTTTGCTTGAAAAGGAAGATTGACAATAGAAAACATTGGGTCTTGAGACTGAATGGAAACAATAATTACCCAATTGGTAGGAACAAAAAGAAGATGAAAGAGAAGAGAAAGTTCTGGAAGAAGGAGAAAGAATACTAGTTGAGAAAAACAGAAACATCCAGTTTCAGTGTCTTCTGAAAGTGATGGCTGTTTCAGAAAAGTGATTTCTACAGAATTTGAAAAAGTTTTAACGTTGCAAGGTTTCCACAAGGTCGATTCAAAAAGTTCCAGTATCGTTTGGTACTTTTAAAAGAGTCAACTCTAAGGATTTGAACAGTTACTCCTCACGACCCGATTTTCCAGTAAATGCTTTCTGTGTGTTATGCAAGTTCAGTTTTTCTCATTTTTGCAGTTGACAACTTTTTTGAAAAATCGCAATTCAGACCAGCTCAAAGAGGTTCGATCACCAAAACTCAACTAGGTCCTCAAAAAAGTTGTCAACCACAAAAATGAGGGTTCAGGGTTGCTTGTCGCACCTGTGATATTTCAGCTTTATGAACAACTCAAAAAAGTAAAAATATTAACTCACGGAAACAGAAAAAGTTTAGGTCAAAGTTTAGGAAGTATTCAAGATTTTTTTTTTGGCAAAATGGATCCTATGAAAAAATAGAGCTGTCACTATTTCCAAACACATCTAATTTGAGAACGTATGTTCTTTGGCTTATGGATCATCAAAAAAGGGGTTTCAGCTCATTTAGATTAGATAAATCGTTTTCGAGAAAAAAAACTGGTCCTACATTTCGCTGCATTATTCAAAATCACAGAAAAGTTTCAACCAAAATTTATATTTTCTTCAAGCTTGAAACATTCACCTTCTTCTATATGAGTGGAATTCAACAGCCACATTGATGCAAATCAAGAAAAACAAAAAATCAAGAGTAACTGAAGCAGATAAATTTCTTATCAAATTCTTCAACTTCTTCGTGTTTGAAACTTTTTGTGTCATCTTCAGAGAGAAAATCGCAAGATGAAGAGAAATAGATTCAAACTTCAGAAGCTAGGATTTGAACTATGCAAGGTCAAAGTCTGATCTGTGCGAAGAAATCTGCCAAACCTCAAAAGCCATCAAATCAGAGAAAAAAAAGCAATGAGTTCCTGGCCCAATTTCGGAGTGTATGTGATATCGGAGAGAAGAGGAAATCGACCTTTTTTGGGGGGAGGAAATGTTTACTCAATATCTCTCTCCATTTCTCGCTAGTGATTAGTGAGCACAACCATGTTTGTGTTGTTGCTTTGGATAGTGTTCGCGCCATTCGGGGAAATGTGAAAATAGAGACATTCTGTGAGTGTCATCTATATGGGGTGAGATAGTTGAAGACGTTGGGACGATGTTGGAGCGTTTTGGAAGGAGCTCAAAAAAAGTTGGTCAAAAAATTTGAAAAGTCAAGGACAAAACGCATTGGATCAGGTAGTGTAGTGAAAAATCTAGAACTGTGCTTTGTGAAACTGAAATTTTTTCGCCGGCAGATGGAATGAACAACGAAAGCCGGAATTCCATCAAACACTAATCTAGGACATGGCCTAGTCAAGAAAATTTTCGGAAAATCCAGAATCCAAAAAAGGGTTACTGAAGTCAATGGAGGACTGTCTAGAAGCTATCGAAAAGTCGAATAAGCTTGAAGTCTATACACTACAGACATACACAGAGAGACTTCAGAACTAAAAAATGAAACTTTGATTCTCAATGACACAGAACAACTTTCAATATTTGCATATTGTCTCATCCAACCAACAGATTGACACATCCATGAAAAGGGTGCGGAAAACAAGGTGCGGGGACACCCCATTCTGATACAAAGTGAACTATATTCTCCTCTTTTTTTCACTAGATGCTCCAAAGAGAGCTCCTCATCCTTTTTCTCTTGTTCAAATAAAAGGCGACTCATTGTTTTTTCTTTACCTTTCTCAAAGTCTCCAAAGTATGTTTTGAGAGGAGATGGAGTGTTTTTGTTAAAAGCTAAAAAGTATAGGGGGTAATCAAACAATATGATGAGAAGAAGGGGAGTGCAAGTTAGAATGAAATGAATCAGAAGTGGCAAATAGGGGAACCTAATGTATATATCATGACTGAGATCTATGACGATAGAAAACTAAAATCACTGGAATGAACCGAAACTCGAGGTCTTGTAACTATTAGTGTCATAACTTTTTTGAGAGTGATTTTCCAGAAAAGATGTTAACTGGAAAAATGAAGATCGAGAGTTGTTCAATACACTTACAAATTTTCAGACGAATCGGGTGAAGGGGAACTATTTTTCTACCAAGTTGACCGGTTTCCACTGAGATTGTTCACTACTGTAGTCTTGTGATCTGCTAAAGATCTTATCAATGCCACTATTCAATCTCGCTGGGTTTTCAATTTTCACCGAAAACTAAGGATGTGAACTTCCGGACCACACATTTTTCTACTGTTTTTAGTCCATTAGAACTAACATCGTCTTTTTTGAATTCACTTCACTTCCTGGTAGTCGAATTTCGTCGAATTAAGAAACCGAATTTCAAAAACAACAGACTTTCTGGAGCATGTTGTTTTCTACCTCAATTTTCAGAAAAGGCGAATAGTTGAGAGTATTTCTTTAAGTCCTAGATGTTCCGATAGGTAATTTTTCCAATAATCTCGAGCAAACATGAAAGTCTGATAGAAAATCATAAGGTGACTGATAGAAACGGAAATGAATTTCCAGGTGCCGAAAAACGGAAAACAAAAACATACAAACTTTGTGGAAAATTGAAGACGGAATCAACAAGATTGGGTTCCAGTGGAATGACAAAATCGACTCATTCGCTATCCTGAACCTCAATCCCACCAATTTCCGATTAACGCCGTTTCAGGCAGTTTCCAAGTATAGAGCAGAGTGTGAGAATGTAATGGGCTACTGATTATTGTGTGTGTTGGCGAATGGCTAGAAAGGTCAGTTGCAACTGAAACTGACACGGGAAAGCAGCTGTGGAACACGGTTTCCAAAAAAGTCTTGAAACCTTTAAGAATTTTTTTTTGAGTACAGGGCACTTATTGAAAATGTAGACGTTTTGCAATCGTTTTCCCTGAGTTTCAAATAACTTATTTTTCCGCTTTTTTTTTCGGAAACTGGTTACACTTTAAAAAACGGAAACGGGATTCGTTTCTTCATTCCGCAGAAACTGAAACAATCGTCAAAGATGTCCCGGGAGAACAGAAACGGAAATTAGGCCCGTCACTGATCAGTTGAATAAGTGAACGAAATTTTCTAAATGGAGTGCCGGGAACGTTGGTAGCACCAGGATGTCTTGTCGAAGAAACAGATAATGTTTTTCATCAGTATCCGAAGGAAATTTTTTGGAGTGGATTTCAACTAGTCTTTGAAGAAGCATAGATTACCTATCATAGAAGTCATGGTGAACTGTACTTTTAGTACTAGGCCTGTGCTCCGTTTAGAAGAGCCAACTGAAAAGTATCAAAATCTTCTGAATCACCCAACTCCGCCCATCTACCCCACAAGCCTCACAAACTGTGGCAGAGGACCGTTTCTCTGTCTCTATACCCATCACAAATTGTATGATCTATTGTAAACAAAACAAAAAGAGAAGAAACTAATAGTAAGACTACTCATCTAAAATCACAAGTGCACATACAGACAAAAAGTTTGAAGTTGTGAAATCTTATAATTCAGAACTTTCTTCTCGAAATCTATAAGGTTTAGATGGTTCACAATCCTGAGATTCAAAGTTTCTAAAGTTCAAAACATCTGAAGCTTAAAGAACCGTAAACTGTGTAGCACCTCCTCACCACAGTTCATGAACACTTAACTCGGTTCGCATTGGGATTTTCAAAAAGCATTCAACTAGCTAAATGTAGCTCTTTTTATGGGCTATATTTCATTAGTTGACAACTTTCTGAAATTCTCATTGCGAATCGAGATAAATGCGATGAAAGTCAGGCAAGACTATAGCCCAAAACCATCCAAAAAGTAAGAAGAAGAACCAAAGATTCTACTCTTTTGATTCAATCTAGTCTAATCCTCTTCATACTTTCAAAACCATCTCTCCCATGACCCCATCATCTGTCTTTCAAGTGTTTGTTATCGGTTTCTTTTTTCAATATGGTTTCATGGCAAAACCAATGTTGCAAAGTATTATAGAGAAGGAAAATAAGGAAAACAAATCTGGGTCAAGGTCTAGGTCGTTATGGAAAAAGTAGTGGGGAAAATTGAGAACAAAAAAGCTTCTGAAGTTTCATTATCTATTATATTTTGTAGACTCCCACTCTCTTATCATCTGTTGAAAGAAAAAACCACACTTTGATATTGATATTGACCAAAAAGTTCACACCACCTACACTGAACCAATAAAACAACTTCCGACATCACTAAAAGCTGGGGGAAATGGTTATGAGTGGAAATGAGGAGTGACCGGAAACTATGATATCTGTGGTGTTGATCTATGGGGATTTCAAGGTTCTAGAGTCTTCTTGAAAATTGAAAATTTTGTGGTTCTCGTGGGAACTTGAAAAACGGAAAAGGAGAGTGGACGATTTCTTGAAACATTTGGTAGAAAACTGAGTTCTGATTCTTCTTCTATTCGACCTTTCGACAGAGGTTTTACTAGGTAGCTTTGAAGTTCGAGAGTTTTTTACTTGGGAATTCCAAAATCTTCAAAAGTCTTCAGAACTTTTCAAGATGTCATAACTGGACGGCCAGTCGACGGAAACGATACGAATCGACAGGAAATTTGTTCAGTATAATTTCTAGACGAATTTTCAGAAAATGGCAAACTATGAGGAATTCTGAAGAACTATGCTCAAAATTGCCAAAATTTACCAGCAAGAAGTAAAAAACCGAATAAAGAGACTCAAAATTTGAACATGTTCCTTTAAAATTCTGTCGTTTTCCTTTGAAAATTCCGGAAATCATTGCCTTCATATAGAATCAAAAATTGCTGAAAATAGAAAAATGATCACCACAAAAACACATTTTGCAGTCTGAAAACATCCTTATCAAATTGGAATTCTCTCCACCACACCCACTCAGAGAATGAATAATAAGAAGAAACATATATTCAGACAGTGACTAACTATTTCTTTCATGAACGCCTTCTTTGACGTCCAAAGAAGTGATTGAAATGATTCGAATTGGAAAGTTCTATATGTCGTGTTTGTTTTTGAATCAGAAGTGAAGTGATGTGAACGATATATTGTCACCCTCCCCTTAAGTGGTTTCCGTTGAGAGGAGGGCACTTGAAAAGTGACCATTCGTGGAGGGAGAGGAAGCCGAAATTTTTGGAAATTTCGAACTTTATCCAGGAACGAATTTATTTATATGTACACATGCAGACAGTGAAAGATCAGTAAGGGCTTGAAAAGAGATTGGAAAGTTATTGGCTCTGAAGCTCAATGATGAGTTCGATGGCGGCCTCGATGTTTCCTTCGGTTTGTTCCAACGCCAGCTGATTCAAGTCGTCGTTCTCGAATCCGTAGTCGCGAAGAAGAGCGGCTTGTTGCTCGTACCCCTGATGCATGGGCTCTGGTTGAGGTGCTGGTGGAGGAGCTGGAGCTCGAGGAGCCGGAGCTGGAGCGGCACGTTGAGGTGCAGGAGCTCCTGGACGATGTGCTGGTTGTGGAAGGTTCACATTGGCAAGCGCAGCTTGCAGAGCATTTTGCAAGAAGGCCTGTGTGATAGGCTGGGGTCCCCCAGCCTGCTGCCCTGGCGCCGGTCTTGGTGGAAAGCTCGCTTGCGGTCGTGGTCCCACGCGCTCATTGAACCCGTAACGATCTCCAATCAACGCCATCACGTTCTTGAAGACCAAAATGAACTCCGGGTTGGTGTACTTGAACATGCCACGTGTCGCATCCTCCTTGAAGCTGTTCCGAATGCAATACGCTCGGAACAGATACCAATCGTTCAACACCGACACGAACTGACTGTCGAAGACGAGTCGTGGATGGGTCTTCATGATTCGGGACATGTGATCGGGCAGGGCGAAGTCGTGATTGAAACCGTGGAGCCGACGATCCTCGGGGTTGTTGTAGGGGAGCGCGAGTTTCGCGAGCTGTGTGTCCAGTTCCTGACGGGAGGTCTCGTCTACGGGTTTCTGGAAACATCGATTTTTAGGGATTTTTTCAAAATTCAAAGAAAAACCTTGACTTTCAGCTCTGGAAGCAAGGCAACCCGAATCGAGTCTTGATCGCTGATGTTCTTCAAAGTCTCATCGTTCAGCGCTCTTCCATTGTAAAGAAGACCTGAAAATAAATGAAAATCGATAAAATTCTGACTCCAAAACAATAAAAACTCACGAAAACGATTCAAGTTTTTCTGCCCTTTGAATTCTGTCGAGTTCTCTGCCAAATCAGCGAAAAACGTGGTGAGCCCGGTGGAAATTATATCGTTGATGGGGACCTCTTTACAGGTCGTTTTCATATTTAGGAAAACCATCGTTTTCTTATTGGTTGACTAGAAATTTATTGACACGATCCTTGGGGATGGGGACCTCTGGGAAGAAATGTGGCGATGAGAAGAAAGCGTGCGGCAAACTTGCGAAAACGCGCGCCGCGCACTGCAACTCGCTGTCATCATGCCCCGCCCACTTTTTTTTTCCACTCGCAACATTTGAATTTTGTCTCTACAGGACCCTGTTTTCGCTTCGGATTTGTGATTTTCTCGGAAATTTCTATTCTGAAAAATAACGAACAATTCCTGCAAACTTTTTCGTCAGAAATCATATGGTTTTCTCATCGAAATCTTGATTTTCGTCCTTTTTCCGTTCTTGCTCTTTTTCCCCTATATTTATGACCGATTTTCAGCGAGATGTCAGAGGCGCCGAAGCAGACCAAAAAACCCGTTGACGATGGAAACTTCGATAAAGAGGTAACAAATTCATTTAGAGAAAAAAAACTGTGTTGCTAGCTGGAGAAACGGGCCGACAATTACCTCGGCTTCAAATAAGATATTCCCACGATTTTCAGGTAATCTCCAAATGGCCTGATCTCGAGTTGGCTCAGACCAGATTCATGGTCAATCACCCCGAGGTGGACGAGAGTGTGAAGGCGGCGAATCTCGCGAAGCTTCAACAAGCCATCAAGGAGAACGATATGGCGCCGCTCTACGAGCTCGTCTGTGCTGACTTCAAAATCACCGTCGACGCCGCACAACTCGCCACGATGAAGGCAGCGAACGAGAAACGCATTGCTGAGATTACCGCTGAAGTCGAGGACGCCGAGAAGAATCTTGGAGAGTCTGAAGTTCGTCAAGGATTGCTCCGCAAGTTCGAGTACTTCTGCCAAATCGGAGATAAGGAGAACGCGCAGAAAGCCTACAATGCCACCTACGATAAGACCGTCGGAATGGGATATCGAATTGATTTGGTCTTCGCTATGATTCGTGTCGGACTTTTCTTCCTCGACCATCATCTCATCAATAAGTACATCACAAAGGCCAGAGAGCTGATGGAGCAGGGTGGTGATTGGGAGCGCAAGAATCGTTTGCGGTCTTACGAGGCTCTCTACAGAATGTCTGTTCGTGACTTCGCCGGAGCCGCTGACTTGTTCCTTGAAGCCGTCCCAACCTTCGGATCTTACGAGTTGATGACTTACGAAAATCTCGTTCTCTACACTGTGATTACGACCACTTTCGCCTTGGATCGGCCAGACTTGCGCACTAAGGTCATCCGTTGCAACGAGGTTCAGGAACAACTGACGGGAGGAGGACTCAACGGAACCCTGATACCAGTGAGAGAGTATCTCGAGTCATACTATGAGTGCCACTACGATCGATTCTTCATTCAGTTGGCTGCTTTGGAGAGCGAGCGGGTAAGCTTGGAGAGCAACATGAACATTTCTAGTCAAATACTTTCAGTTCAAATATGATCGTTACCTGTCGCCACACTTCAACTACTACTCGCGTGCAATGCGTCACCGTGCCTACGAGCAATTCCTCACCCCCTACAAAACCGTTCGTATCGATATGATGGCCAAGGATTTCGGAGTTTCGCGTGCCTTCATCGATCGCGAGCTGCACCGTTTGATCGCCACTGGCCAGTTGCAGTGCCGGATTGATGCGGTGAACGGAGTGATTGAAGTCAATCATCGTGACTCGAAGAACCATTTGTACAAGGCTGTCATCAAGGATGGCGACATTCTCCTCAATCGCATTCAGAAACTCGCCAGAGTCATCAACGCCTAGAATGGTCCATAGATGAGCTCTACACGTGTATATCCTTTCATTTTACCCCCTTTATTTTTTGTGCATATGTTCTTTGGCGGCGTGCCGCTGTGAATCTCCCCCCTTTCGTCTTCTTCGTTTCCGGTTGAATGAATTAATTTATTACAAAAATTAAAGATTAACGATTTATCAATTTGTTAATTGCTTTATGTTTAATGGTATAACAGCCAGATCTCATTATCTTTTCAAATCTTCGCTTCTTTCTCTTGATTCTTGCTCCTTGTTCTTCCTCTCACTTCTTCATCCACATCGCTGCTATGTAGACTTTCTGTTGAGTTACCAATCTCTCATAGGCTTCTGTTCCGGGAGCACAATATGTTGCTCGCAATGATTTTTTGAACAATTTCACGAAGAAAGGCGCCTGAGAAAATTTGCGTTTTTGATTGACGACCAAGAAATCCAAATCACCTGCGCTAGGAGGGAGTCATACTTGCTCGCCACATGCCCTAATCCTTCCACTACTTCCTCGGTGCAATACTCTAGATGTCTCGTTTCGAAGCCACACGCTTTCGCTGCTTCGTTGAGCAGGGAGACCTGAAACTCGATGTGTTCGCTTTAAAAACGAAGAGAACTTACATCACGAGGATAGCGAACATCTGCATAGCAAAAAACACCACCCGAGCGAAGAACACGATAGCATTGTTTGAAAAATATCCGATAGTCGGAATAGAGATGAGCCGCTTCAACGTTCAAAACTGCAACATGCTGATAATTAGATTGACTTCCTGCCTAAAGTTCTAGATGTTCTCTACCAAAATCAAACGAGTCGTCGGCGAATGGAAGATTGGTGGCGTCTCCGTAAACAATATTATTGACATTCCGTGTGACCACTTTGTCGCAGCCAATCAATTGTTTTGTAGGCCCGTGCCATCTGAAATTGTAAATAGTCATTGCTGAATTTCCTCCGTTTTCGTTAAAAAAGTAGAAAATAACCCACCTTTCTATCCACTCCAAAGAGTATCCCTGTCCACAACTGACTTCGAGGATCTCCAAATTCTCAAAATCGGGATACGTGGGATGCATAGACATGGCTTTTTCGTATAGGTAGATATGAGCACGGTGGGGCTCTACAAACTCGAATTCATTTAATTTTATACAGCAGCTGACTGAGTATCTCATTTTAGGGCCAAGTTATGGTTTCCTCTATTATTCATACTCACCATATTCTTGTAAATCCCCCACGTCGCTCATGAACTCCTCCAACACAATATCTTCTGGTTTACCCGACGGCCAATAGCCTAGATTCATGAATCGAACACCTAGCTTGGGAGCAACCACCTTCATTAAGGGGTACATGATGAATCTGTCGAAGAACCAGAGCCAGAGTCGTCCGATGAGAGAAGAAATGTTAAGTAGCAAATTCATGTTGAATGAGGAATAAGGAATAGGAAATATAGTATTTATATACAACTCTGTATCGTAATGTGATCCACTACTTCTGCTCACAATTAACCTAATTTTCTCCGAATTTCAGCCAATCAACGCTCTCAACAATGTCCGGACGTCAAGGAGGAAAGGCCAAGCCACTGAAGGCGCCAAAGAAGGGAGACAAGGATCTCACTGAGGTAATGATCAAGATGATACTACACATTTTATACTGATCACTGGTGTAATATGAAAAAAAAAAACGTCTCCGGTGATTGAGAGATGGAAACCAAGTGATCGCATGCAATTTTTTGTTCCATTTTTGGGTGTAGTTTGATGAATACGTGGAAGTAACCTTTTGAACAGATTTCGCGCCCAAGAAATCAACCTGACCCCTCCATCGAGGCGCCAACTTTTTTTTTCTTACATCTGATCTTTTTAGTGACACACATTACACCATGATTTTTGTTGCCGTTGACAACGTTGGGCAACGGAAGGGAAAGATTAGCTTGACACCGCATCGGAGTCTTTGGAACCTCTGCAATCTAGGAGAGAAACTCCGAACCCCTACGTTATTAACGGCTACAAAAATCATGGTGTAGTGTGGGTCACTCAAAAGATCAGAAGCAAAAATAAAAATGGCGCCTGAATGGAGGCGTCAGGTTGATTTCTTGAGCGCAGAAACTGCTGACAAAAGGCTACTTCCACATATGTCTTTTATCAAACTACACCCGTAACATGACCGTCCGTTTACTGAAAACCACATTTTCTTTCTTTTTTTTTCAGGAGGACGTCGAATTCAAGAAGAAGCAACAAGAGGAGGCCAAGAAGATCAAGGAGATGGCCGCCAAGGCTGGTCAGCGTGGACCACTTCGTAAGTTTTCGAAGCGTCTAAAACTTCATCATCGTCATTCTTTTTCAGTCGGAGGAGGCATCAAGAAGTCTGGAAAGAAGTAAAACCAACTCCACAACAACCTCCCCCCTCATCATCACGCTTCGACATACCGCTCCATCCAAAACTCCAAGATTCGTCTTCGCTATTTTGTCTTTTTTTTCCCCCTCACTTTTGTTCTCCCCCATTTAAATTGTTCTTTCCTATTTTATACCATTCCCCTCCCTCATCTAAAAATTGTCCATTTGTTTTCGACGAATGAAGTTTTTTTTTCACTATTTTTTGGGCAGTTTTTCTCCCTGGTTTCTCCCAACCAACTAAGCACCTACGAAAAGAAGTGTGGGAAAATTATTCGATACCGTTTGCAATGGAAAATGGACAACTCTGAGTAGCTGAAATAGTGATTTCCAGTGAGCCGATCTTTCTGAAGATTGATGGATAGACTGAGCAACATTCGAAAGCACTTTTCATGCGTACTCAGGTGCCAATGTCAGGCTTCGTATCAGAGCTTGTACTTCTCTTTGAAACCAATTTGGAAATGAATAAACTTGAAGAGATTACCAACTCAGAAAGAACTGATTCGAAACCGAAAAAAATCCAACTATATATGGAAACTCGAGTGGTCTATGTTTCATACAGATAGCTCAATCTGCTACTCAGATTCGGAAGTTTACCATTTTCCTGAAAACGATCTGATCCTCTAGACCTCGGATTTCCATCGAATCTTCTTAGGTTAGGATTTCAGAACACTCCATTTCATCAATTAAAAATCCACATGCTACTTCCTCACCCTTAAAGTCATCGAATCGAAGAATCAAAAGTTCTCCTCATGGGCAAGTCGAAGGGAAGAAGAACTGGTACCATTTGGTTAATCTGATAAAGAGTTCGAGAGAAATGTATTAAAAAAAATATGAGAAGTCTGGGAAGACATTAGAACTCAATCGACATGAGCCCAATGATAATGTGAATGAAGGGAGAGATTCAGAAGTAGTCCATCATTCGAATTGAGCCTTGAGTCGACGTCTTGGTCAAAGCTGCACGTCAAGAATTTCAAAACACTCTGCAGCATTGACCCACAACAACTTCCTCACCTTGGAAGGCATCTGAAGCCTCATGACTGGTTCCCTAGAAGTTGAGACTTCTGAACATCCAGTATCTCACCGTCCGATGAAACTGTCCAACCCTTCCCAACCCATTTTATACCTCCCGAAGAGCTACAGACTAGAAAGGGTGTGTCTCCATACCGTACCCTCTCTTCCAGTCAATATCTGAATATGAATGATGATCTGTGTGACGTTTCCCAGCTGTCCCACCCTTTCTGGGCGTTGACCGAGTTCAGAAAATCTGCAGATTTCCAGTCACATCTTTCTCTCTTTCTCTGCGTCTCTCTTTTCTGGGTTTCGGGAGGAATGGAAACATCATAATTATCACGAATTCGATGAGTATAAAAGATGGACTGGGTGGAAGTTCTCCTTATCAGTTTGTGTTTTATTTCCCAGCTCTTATCAAGTTCTGGTTCTAACTCTGGATCTTCTCAAGAAGATTCGAAGGTCCTCTAACTTCTGAATTTCCAGAATGCGTTTCGCTGTCATTGCTTTGCTTGTTTTCGTCGCCGTCTCTCGTTCGGACTTCCTTCTTCCGTTCTCTCTTTCGAATGACTTGATCGAGTACACCGCCCGTCTGGAATCCAGCAACGACTCCATCTGCAATGTCGCTCAATTGAACTACTGTCAGGTGGGCATTGTTGAAAAGTTGGATATCTTTTGAAGCCCTCATCTGTACTTTTAAATTGAGAGCCTAGAAAATCAGAATCTGAAATTCAAAGGATCTAAAACAGTTGGACCCTTTTTTTGGCCTCCTCGAGGTCCCGCAGGCTGAAAATTGTATACTCGGAACCAACCAGTTTTACTAATCATCTTCAATTCCTTTCAGTACACGTTCAACTCGAACTTCGGTCTCAACTCGTCGATCAGCTACAACAACGGATCCTCGATCTTCCGTACCATTCAGGACTACCTGAACTCAAATGTCACACAGATCAACAAGGTCTGCAAGTGAGTTGTTGGTCACCTGAGCATACTGTAACTCTCTGTTCTTCAGAGCCCGCACCAACTTCTACCACTGCCTGGGACACTCGTACTACTCTTGCATGAATCTTCACTCTCGTCTCGAGAGCAACGACACCGATTCTTCGAATGGTGAGTGTCAAGTTTTTGAGGGAACCTTTAAATAATCGTTGAAAGAATCATTTAATCTTCAGGGTCTTGAGATTCACAGATTCAAAGAATATGACGTCTTCGTCTTGGAAGTCAAAACCATTCTTTCAGGATTCGACTACATCCGAACTTTCCGTGGACTCGAGTGAATTTGTGGCGGTGGATTCAAACGTAAGCGGAGATTCCGATCCACTTCTGATGTCCTAATTTTCAGAAGTGATCAACCAATGGAACTGCTTCGACGATCTTCCAACGACAGCCGCCTACAAGAGCTGCATGACCAACTTCAACCAGACCGTCTCCACCAGTCACTTCTGCCCGTAAGACGTCCTAAAAGATTCACTCAAGATCTCTACAATTTCCAGAGCCGTCCAACAGACCGGAGACTGCCTGAACAGAGTCTACCGCAATGGATGTGACAGTCTCGAGGTGAGTACTCAGGAAAGAGCCCCCGAAATGAGCAATTCTCAGGCCGGACACTACGGATGCGAGAACTTCCGCTTCACCTTCGACAAGGCCTGTCCGGGACTCCAGTGCTCCATGGCCAACAGCACTTTGATCAAGGCTTGAATATGTTTCTGAGAATAATAAACGTTTATTGCATCAGTCAGAAAAGAGAGGTAGAAAAATGAAGAACAGAGGAAGACAGTTGAAATTATGAAAGGTCTCAAATAGGACCGGGGGTCTAATAATGCTCTCTTAAAATGCTCGTGAAAGGGGGGAGATCGCAGACGATAAATACTCTCATGGAGACACTGGAAGGCGGTCTCTAGTGTGACGACCCGCAACCAGATATGGAACACAGCAACACAAAAAAAGGTACGATACTAAGCAAACTAGACCGAAACCGAATGCGATATAATTAGAAGTTTCCAATATTGGTGAGGATTCTGGAGCAGCAGAAGGCTTTTGTGATGGTGCAGCAGTGGTGGTTAGGAAACCATGACCGAGGGATCCATCTGGAACAAGGATACTAGGTGAAAAGGAGTTAACTTCAAAAAAGAAAACCCACCCTTCACAGTCTCCGTTCCAATTTGCTTCAATGTGCCGTTCGAGTGTTCATGATGTGTTACATTCACATCCTTTCCGATTGCTTGTTTCCCGTCGTTGCAGAAATCCCTTTCATCACAATCTTCACAGATTCCATCGGTTCGTTGCCTGACATCGTTGCAAGAAGCACATCCCCTCTTGATCACTGTAATTCGGAGGTTTGTGGGTGGCTTGCTTATACAGATCTCTTGCTTATACAGATCAGCAGCTCGCTCAGAATCGGAAAACATAAATTCCTTATTTTCGATTTTCCGAACTACCGTAACTAACTATTGTTGAAAAGCGCCAAAAAGTGAGGTCTCTCGATGGTATAGACCAGGAACAGAACAGTTTCAGAGAAAAAAGGCGGAAATTTCGTAATAAAACTCGGAAAATATCTTTTTCTCCGATGATCTAAAACCTTTTTCCGAGCAAGCCTGGTCAACCCGAACCTGGTCGCAGAAGGTTTGATCGATCTACAGGTCGTAGTCAACCAACTAGAAATTGCGAAAGTCTACGTCATTTGCCCAGAAGTCAACCAACTCTTGAGTTGACCTGATAAAAGTGACTAATAGGGTGTGCCATGATAAGGAGGTGTCACGTGGAAACGTCCAAAAACTTGAGAAAAACTTAAATTCGAAAAGAAGTTTCTAGAAGCAACTTGTTGAGAAATGTCAGAGGAGTTTTCAGGAGGAGTTGGGCTGGGCACTTTTCGGATGAAAATCGAAAATTAGTTTCTCACCTTTCCCAGAAGCCTTGCTCGTGAGTGTGAAGCATGTCGAGTTGGAGGCACAGTCGAATGGATTCAAACACCCTTTTTCAGTCTCACACGAAGTGCAACTCAGTGCATTGGCTGAAAGTTGGCGACATTCGAAACTTTGGAAATAAATTTCGAAATTTTTCAACTCACCACTAGCCAGGACAGCTAGAAGGAGGATCATGGACATTTCGGACTTCCTTCTAGAAAACAGTTTTTATCAATTCGCTCAGTATCACTAAAAAACGGAGAAAATAAAGTCAGGTGTCATGATAAAATAATGCAAATACCCATAGAAACGCTCTTATCAGTGTTTCGCGTCTTCCAGTCTTTTAAATTGTGCTGTTATCAAGAATGCAGATAGTGTGTGTAGGCGAACTGAAAATTAGAGATAAAGACGTAATAAAAAGAGACTATGTACGGCAGGATTCCGACATACCGTTATATGGCCAATTTTCAGCCTGAGCAGAAAGCCTGACATTGTCAATAAACATACATCATTATTTCCCGCCTTGTCTCAAACTGATAAGTATTTTTCCATTTGCATTGCATCACTCTAATTCTGTTTTCTCTCTGCTTTTTCACTGGATAAATGTTTGGTTGAATTAATGAAAACCGTTTTTTAGGAATGAATTCCAAAATGTCCATGACTTTGATCTTCCTTCTTGCTGTCCTGGCTCGTGGTGAGTTCCAAAATCGAGATTTTTTTTTAGTTTGGAATGTCGCCAACTTTTAGCCAATGCGCTGAGTTGCACTTCGTGTGAGACGGAAAAAGCGTGTCTGAATCCATTCGATTGTCTCTCCAACTCAACATGCTTCACACTCACGAGCAAGGTTTCTGGAAAAGGTGAGAAACTGATTTTTACATTTTCCTCTGGAAAGTGCCCGATACCTCCTGCAAACTCCTCTGACATTTTTTTAAAAAAATTTTATTTTCAAATTTTGAAATTTTCCAGTTTTTGGCGCCCAGACGTTTTCAACGTCTCACTCATAGTCAGAAAACAGAGCTTTCTATTTTTCAAACATTTGGCCCAAAATTTTTGGGCCAAATGTTTGAAAAATCCACGTTACACCTTCTTATCAGTAAGCAAGACACGCCTCGCAGATGTGACATCATCCTCATTTGATGCTCGAATTTGGTACTCTGCGTCTCTCAATCTCTCATTAAAGTCCAGAAGTTTCTCTTGAAGACCCTGATTTTCGTCTCACTTGAGTATGCTTGTGAATGTACCGACAGTAACGGATAAAAACTATAGATTTTAGTAGTACGTTCGCAATAGACGTTTTTTCGAAAGTTAGTAGGACCGTTATCACTCGAAAATTGTCGTTCTGCTACGACTCAAACCTCCGAATCTCAAAATTCCAGTGATCAAGAGAGGTTGTGCGTCTTCTTGCAACGAGGTCAGGCAACGAACCGATGAAGAATGTGAAGATTGTGATGAAAGGGATTTCTGCAACGATGGGAAGCATTCGATCGGAAAAGATGTCAATGTAACCCATCATGAACTTTTGAACGGCACATTGGAGCAAATTGGAACGGAGACTGTGAAGGGTGGGTTTTTTCTTTTTAATGTTAACTCCTTTTCGCCTACTACCATTATTCCATGTGGACCCCTTGGCAATGTTTTTTTCATTCCCTATTTTTATGTTTTCAGGTCGAATCTATGGCCATGGATTCCTAACCACCACTGCGGCACCACCCTCATCGCTTCATATTTACTTGCTCGTGTTGTTTGGCTTCATAATCATCTCTTTCCTGATTCTGTATTTTGGATTACAGCCTCTGGTTGCAGGTCGTCACACTCGAGACCGTCTTCCAGTATCTCCATGAGAGTTTAAATCGTCTGAGATCCCCCTACTTTCACCAGCATTTTAAGAGAGCATTATTAAACCCCCAGTCCCATTTGAGATCTTTCATAATTTCAACTGTCTTTTTCTCTTCTTCATTTTTCTACCTCTCTTTTCTGACTGATGCAATAAACGTTTATTATTCTCAGAAACAAAATCAAGCCTTGATCAAAGTGATGTTGGCCATGGAGCACTGGAGTCCCGGACAGGCCTTGTCGAAGGTGAAGCGGAAGTTCTCGCATCCGTAGTGTCCGGCCTGAGAATTGCTCATTTCTCTTTTTTTCTCTTTTCTGAAAACTCACCTCGAGACTGTCACATCCATTGCGGTAGACTCTGTTCAGGCAGTCTCCGGTCTGTTGGACGGCTCTGGAAATATGTAGAGTTCAGGAGTGAATCTATTAGGACGTCTTACGGGCAGAAGTGACTGGTGGAGATGGTCTGGTTGAAGTTGGTCATGCAGCTCTTGTAGGCGGCTGTCGTTGGAAGATCATCGAAGCAGTTCCATTGGTTGATCACTTCTGAAAAATAGGACATCAGAAGTGGATCGGAGTCTCCGCTTACGTTTGAAGCCACCGCCACAAATCCACTCGAGTCCACGGAAAGTTCGAATGTAGTCGAATCCTGAAAGAATAGTTTTGACTTCCAAGACGAAGACGTCATATTCTTTGAATCTGTGAATCTCAAGACCCTGAAGATTCAAGGATTCTGGAATTCAAGGTTCCCCGAGAAACTGACACTCACCATTCGAAGAATCGGTGTCGTTGCTCTCGAGACGAGAGTTAAGGTTCATGCAAGAGTAGTACGAGTGTCCCAGGCAGTGGTAGAAGTTGGTGCGGGCTCTGAAGAACAGAGAGTTACAGTAGGCTCAGAGGTGACCAATAACTCACTTGCAGACCTTGTTGATCTGTGTGACATTCGAGTTCAGGTAGTCCTGAATGGTACGGAAGATCGAGGATCCGTTGTTGTAGCTGATCGAGGAGTTGAGACCGAAGTTCGAGTTGAACGTGTACTGAAAGGAAATGAGAACGATTTAAAGGTCCCACTGTTTCAGATCCTTCGAGTTTCAGATTCTGATTTCCTGGGCTCTCAATTTTAACGTACAGATGAGGGCTTCAAAATATATGCAACTTTTCAATAATTCCCACCTGACAGTAGTTCAATTGAGCGACATTGCAGATGGAGTCGTTGCTGGATTCCAGACGGGCGGTGTACTCGATCAAGTCATTCGAAAGAGAGAACGGAAGAAGGAAGTCCGAACGAGAGACGGCGACGAACACAAGCAGAGCAACGACGGCGAAACGCATTCTGGAAATTCAGGAGTTAGAAGACCTTCGGAGCTTTCTGAGAAGATCTAGAGTTAGAACCTGATAAGAGGTGGGAAATAAAACACAAACTGATAAGGAGAACTCCCACCCAGTCCATCTTTTATACTCATCGAATTCGTGATAATTATGATGTTTCCTTTCCTCCCGAAACCCAGAAAAGAGAGACGCAGAGAACGATGTGACTGGAAATCTGCAGATTTTCTGAACTCGGTCAACGCCCAGAAAGGGCGGGACAGTTGGAAAACGTCACTGAATCATCATTCATATTCAGATATTGACTGGAAGAGAGGGTACGGTATAGAGACACACCCTTTATAGTCTGTAGCTCTTCGGGAGGTATAAATGGGTTGGGGAGGGTTGGACAGTTTGATCGAGATACGGGACTGTTCAGAAGCAAGGGTCTCTGGAATCCATTCAGATGCCTTTCAAGGTGAGGAAGTTGAAATTTTCAGTTGGAAGAATAGGATCGAGTCAAGATATGAACTTTGCTCCTGGGACTCCCCCTCTGGAAAGGATAGTGAGTGGCGGAACCCGTGAGATGTCGGCTGCTTGCTTAGACGTCCCTATATAAACGACCGCACACAAATGGAATAGTGTTCCCCTCGAGAACATATACCGAGATTGGAGCATCAGCCAGAGAAAACGGTCTCTAACTCCACAAGGATGATGATGTTCGTGATACAAATTATGCGCATTTATGCCCGTCGGGTGGCATAATAAGGGACCGCCTAGCAGCTCCAAGTTTTTTGGATTCGAGAATAGAGAGCCAGCTTTCGAAGAACGGGTTGTCAACGGTCGTCGGTTTCATGTTTAAAACTTGACCATGACATTTGACAGCACAGTTGAATACGGCCACGATTTATAATAGGGTACTGTAATTCATATATCGTATGAGAAAAATTAAAGCTGAAACATTAAATATCTAGAAGTATAATGCCCATTTTTATAACAATCCTGAAAATGTAAAATTTTAAAGGTTCTTTGTTTACATGGAATTTAATTTCATTAGGACCATTTCAGGTCAGTAAACCGATCTGATCCACACCAACCATCTACAATGTGGTCTGGAATCCGACACCCAATTGACTCGAATGTGAAAAAGGACTAATGGGAAGACGGAATCCCGCTCCGCTCTGCAGCCAACAAAAAACTGATCCGAGAGAAAACAACTGTACTCTCTCGTCTCACTTCAAGAACATTTATCTCGGTTCGCTTTGAGAATTTCAGAAAAATGTCAACTGATAAAATGTAGCTCTTTTCATGAGCAAGATTTCATTAGTGGACAGCTTTTTGAAACATTCAATGCGAACCGAGATAAACGTCATTGAGCGGAGGTAAGCGGAAGCAAAAAATGTTTCAAAGAATTTAAGACACATTCCAAAAATCGACGGGTCGCACTGCGATCTATCGTTTTCCAGATCCTTTTGGTTAAAAAAAATGACTTCGGAAATATTTTCTCTAATTTTTAGATGGTAGTGTTCCACTCAACTCTTTTCAGCTGAATCTCCAGTTTCCAGTCTTTCTCTTCCAGTAGTTTCTGGCATTCCATTCTGTTCTGCCAAACCAAATTATTGGCTGGTGTGTGGTCCATAATCAGGAACACTCTTCTTGTCCTTTCCCAGAAGCCATGTAATTCGAATATGGACCGCGACGCGAGACGCGCCTCGCACTATCTGACGATTACACCTGGACGTCCCTTGTTTGAGAGGTATAATGAGCAGTGACCCGATAGTTACTCACTTTTTTCTAGTCTCTTTGGTTATTGGTTTCTCCTTCCTTCCTTCCCCGTTTCCCCCTACCAATATCGTTTTTGTTACAGAAACTCCTACTACCTACAATGTCTGCCCCAACTGTCTCTGCCGTTGAAATCGAGTCCCTCAAGGCTGAGATCGAAGATCTTCAGAGTCAAATCGAGCAGAAGGATTTGGAGAGGGCCGACGCTGAGGAGCACTACCGCCGATTGATCCACGAGGCAGAGGAGAAGGCACACTTTGAGATTGAATGCGCCGAGTATCTCCACAGTGAGGCCATGGAGGATATGAAGTGCAGATACGAGGAGATGATGGAATGCCAAAAATGCACGATGGAGGAGGATACAGAGTACACGGTCTCCCTTCTCAAGAAGATCCACTCGGAGCAACTCAACCAGCAGAGTCTCTCGTTCAATAGGAAATTGGAGGCGAACAGGCAGAAAGTGGCTGCTGATGCGACTGCCAGGATCAAGGAACTCATCAAAGACATGGAGTTCAAGATCCAGCAAGCATATGTCAGATGTCAGACATATGTGCAGGAGATGGCACAGGAGGAGTTGGAAATGAGAGCCGAGTTGGGACAGTGCAAGGAGCCAGTGATGGAGAGATACACCCGGGATTGTGATGCGGATTCAGTAGGCTCCGGAGACCACGCCCCAGAACCCACCAACGACTTGAGCACTCTGCCAGCCGGGGACCTGAAGGAGACACTCCTCTCAATGACGAGTACGATTGCCAACTCATTGGAGAGTGTCAACTGGGAAGACTCAAATCTTGTTTCCCGGCTCCAGGAGTTCCTGAGCAATCACTTCGAGCTCGCTGAAGACATCAGGTTCCAGAGCGAACTGAAGAAGCAGAAGGAACGGGAGATGGACAATGAGGAGTGTAGAAGGATGGACGTTCGATTCTTGGAGTCTCTGATTTGAATTTGTCTGTGTTGTCTTGTTTGTTTTTCTGGTGCTTTTCTGAAACTGGTTTCTAATAAATTTGAATTTTTAGAAAATGTGTTCGTTGTCTTGGTTTTCGTCGGTGCTGAATCAGAAGTGTCTTCGGAGATGTACCGTTTTCTTTTTGTGGAATGTTCGAAAACGAAATAAAAAGAAAAGTTTGTTACTATGCTACGATCTCAATTTTAGGCTTGCTTACTTGAAAGCCCGTAAAAAGTGACGTAGGTTTTGCTCTGAAGAGCATCACCAATCCAAGAAAACAGTAGGAGTGATGAAACCAAGTAAAACCACCTTTACCGTTCTTCTCAGCCCCACTATACTGAATCAATCTCATACCACTATACAATTCCAGCCAATATCAACATGTATCTACCTGCTTCCAATCTCATATCAAAACAATCCTGATTCGATTCCTTGCAAGGCTTTTTATGCTTCTTTACCACCACCTTCTCCTTCAAAATTTGTTGTGGTCATCGGAACCGAACGAGAGAGAGAGTGTGTGTGTGTGTGTGACAGAGATGGAGACGCAGAGAGGGTAGAAATTATTTACAACATCAAACCAGGGAGCGAGAGAGAGAGGGAGTGAAGGAGAGACGCAGGAAGTGAGGCAAAAGTTTTTTCGAACAAGTAAACAAGAAGAAGAAGAAGTAGACGTTTTTTCGTCGGTCTCTTTGCTGACCACTCGACTATCTGTTACTCGTTGTCCGTGTCCGTGTTCCTCCTCATCAAAAGGTATTTTCCCTCTTTGTGTGTGTGTGACAGACACGAGTCTACATTTTTCAGTTGATTGTTTTTATGACTTTCCATTTGTTTTTGAGGGAGAAGAGACTCTCGAGTTTCTCTATCGAAAGTACTGCTAAAAAGTAGGATCATTGGATTTGAACTGGAATGTTCTGATAGCTTCAAAACGTTCTGGGTTTTGGAACTCGGAAGTTTTGAACATCCAAGAGGCCAAAGTCGAAATTTTCATTAGAGCTTACTTACTTTTGGCGGGAAATTCAAACTCTGCCGAGTTTTTGAATCACTGACTTTCATTAAAATGGTCACTCTTGAATTTCAAAAAATCCTGATGGAAGTTTGAAAATTTCGAAACAATTTTCATTTGATTAGACAATTTCCCCCGCAGGAAATTAGATGATTCGTTTGAAGTTCATGGAGCGGGTTCGTTTTTTTTGCCATGCTGACAAAAAAAAACTTGAAATTTCAACTATTTATGAAAGTTTTCCATCTTCAGCTCTGGTTTTTTTCAAGCGAATCGTTTCTTTTCTGGCCGTTTTCGAATGCCCTATTAGCCAACTTCCCTATTATCCTCACTACCCCAAAAATTTGAATTACCCCGCGCGCTCTCTCATTTTTCATTACCATCTCCGCAAACGACCCGCCTCCATTTGAAGACGCACCAAGCCCCCTATTGTCCTTGGATCATCAAACCATTAAATCAACGACATGTTGCCCTTCGAACCCTTGTCTCTTCTCTCTTATGTTCTTTCGTGTTCAAATTCCTCTTCTCTCGGCTCTGCTTCTTCTCCCAATCGAATGGATCATCATCATCACTTCCGCTGGACTCGCGCCTGATGAACTCTCTTTCTCTCTCTCTCAGTGTAAAAGTGTGGCAAATCCCTTCGTTTCTGATAAACTGACACCGAAGTAGATTGATATGATGGGACAGAGAGATACCAGAACCGAATGGCAGATAGCTCATTGTGCAAATAGCATGTGCGCAACATTGGCCAACTTATCAGTATTTATAAACTTTGATTATTGATCGGGGCAAGTGTGGTTGAATCACAGTCCTTTTTCTTCCTCTGCCCTCTTTTTTTTTTGAAAATTCCTTTTGCCCCCAAATTTCGCTTTTGCTGGTTTGAAATTGGTCAAACGAGAGAGTGCGATGGGGGAAGAGAAGCAGACAGTGAGACGGGCGGTTTTCGGAATTTAACGGTTTTCAGTGTTGTTCTCTCTCTTTCCGGTAGAAAACCCAACAAAAGAGTAAACTCTGATTGTTTATTTTTCTCTATTTCTCTCCGAAAAATTCTAGAGAAATGCCCTTCGAAATTTAGACAGAAGGATCACAATCTTCTAGCCGCAGATAACCATCAAGATCTCAATCTTAATTTTTTTCCTTTTTCGAAAAGAAAGTTTTGAAATTTTTTTTTCTTCGGCATCACACCTCCACCTGAACAAACACTATGACATTGCCATATACTTTTTTTTGGTCTGTTCAGAAAAAAGTGTATTAGTCATCGCGGAGAATGTTATCAGAACCCAGAAACGGTGTTATTTTTCTTCTCCCCTAGTCGAACTGTTTTTTTCTCACACTAAATTCCTGAATTTTACCGTCGGAGAACGAGAAAGCTCTCATGGTTTAGTTGAGCAAAATAGTATTGTTTACCTGGTGCTGGTTAATGTTTACTTTTGAAGAGGAAATTTGACTTTTTTGGCTCGCCATGTCACAGTTTTGCTTCAAAAATTGGATTTTAATTTCTCTGGCAAAAAAGTCTTTTCGAAATCTTCAAATCTTACAAGGAAATTTCAAATAAAATTTCAACGCCTTCAAATTATCTTGAACGATCTCAAAAAGATTTCAATAAGACTTGAATCAAGCTTGAAACGAATCTGCCAAGCAATTTCGGAGAATAGTCGTCGGATAAAATGCATTGTCCGCAGATACACGCTCGGTGTTACGTATATCGTAATCACAGGCGGCAACCTGGTTTTTCGAATTTTCAGGTCAGATTTGATTTCGAAAATGAGAACGTTTTGAACAATTTCACCAGTTTTTTGCGCAAGTTTCATATTTACATGTCTAAATCTCAATTTACAAAGAAGTTTCACCATTTTTTCATGTTAATTTTGTGCTCTTTTCTTCTTTTTTTCGTAGCAGTTTCACAACCGAAACTTCTCCTCGAGTTCTTGTTCATGTTTATCATCAACATTCACTCATGTTTCATTGATTTCACTCTCTCTATCCACGAATCTCCCTGAATGTTTATCTCCTCGCTTTCTTTTCAGAATCACATGCGGTAAAATTGAATCGGAGGTCCAAACAACAACAACTCAAACAATGACGGTACCGCCGTTTGTGAAATCTTGCACTGTCAAGATTGTGCTTCCAGCGGCACTACTGTCAGGTATTTTGAGCTCAAAAACAAACGAAAATTTTGATTTTTCCAGCTGCAATAATCAGGCCGAGCTTTCTATCCATTGGCTATGTGGTCTTCGCGCTTCTCAGTGCAGTGTTACCTCCAGTTCGCAGGAGTTTAGCTTTGCCAAGTGAGAATTTCAAAAAGTTCATATCTTGAGCCCAATGTTTCTTCCAGAAGTAATCGGAACCTTCGTCACCATCAATTTTCTCTTCTGTCTGGCAGTCGCTCTGGGCGTCGGTTCCTATCAGATCTCCGAACAATTCGTGCATAAAAATGACCGCACCTACATCTGCAACCGAACCGACACGACGTTGTTCCGAAGCATCGGACTCGTTCGTTTCCATCCGACGGGAACTTTCGACTCGACTCGGGCCTTCCTTCCGGAGATCATTGCTCTGTCTGCTTCGCTTCTCACCTTCATTCTCGTCATGTTCTTATCGCATCGAGACGAACAGTTGGATGTGGTTGGGGATGTGGTGACGGTTCGCAGTGAATCGTGAGTGTCAGAATTTGAAGAGAACGAATTTTTCTGGTCACTCAAAACATAGTTTTTTTCAATTCCTCACAAGCAACATGACATTCTCAGAGGCCTCCCTGTATAGATCTTGTAAAGAATTCATCGAATTGGGTTTTCTGCAAAATGGACAGCGAAGAAAGGCGAAAAAGCGCCATTCCAGCAATTTTCAGACCAGTTTATCCGTTACTTTCCCCTTTCCAGAGGCCGCGAGCAACGCCGCAAACGAAAAATGGCCGCCATCATGTGGAGCGCCATCGGGAACTCCCTCCGACGTCTCACCAACTTCGTCATCTTCCTCTTCACCGCCTACGTCGGAATCGTGAAGCCGTCCGTCTCCAATGCCACCTACTTCGCCGCTTTCCTCTTCATCTCCACCTGGTGGGCCACCTACACCCCCCTTCGTCATGGCGTCTACAATCGGATCAAGAAGTTCTTGATTTTCTACTCTGGAATTCACTTCTTGGCCCTCTACACCTACCAAATCCCCATCGTTCACCACTCGTGGCTCCCCACTGGAACGTTCCTACCTCGTCTCTTCGGTTTGACGACTCTCATGGATTCTACGTGCCCGGATTGGTGGAAGTTCCCCTTCGTGGCTCCAGACTTCAACGACGACGATTTGATCATGAAATGGCCGTTGTACGCGAATCCGGTAGTAGTGCTGGTGGGTTCTGACAAAAAGCTAGAGTGTTTGAACTGAAATTTGATTCAGATTTTCTACTATCTGACTGTGGCTCAATACAAGTTCACTCGCAACGGATCTCGTCAGTATATCGATGATAATGACTACGGATCATCAGTGCATGAAGAAGTTAGTCTTGCGAGAGGATTCATCGGCTTCTTCGCTCGAAGTTTTTTACTTTCATAATCTGGGTTGAGGTAAAATCAATCCTCCAAATTGGTGAAATTTTTGCAGATTTTCCCTTTTCATTAGAATCAGAATCCATGAGATTGATTCTACCTCAATCCAGATTGTGAGAAGAAGCCGAGTAATCCTCTTGGTGTGCTCCTATGTGGCTCTATCGCTCCTCTCTTCTCTAATCTCTTGTCCATCGTCCATTCTTCTTGTTCCTCATCTTCTTCGGGGGCGATGGTTTCTTCGTAGGCACGAATGCTCCTTCTTAAACCTAGATCTAGACTAAATTAGAACTAAAGTTATCAAATATCATTTTGACCATCCGGTTGTTTTTTCTCGGTTCAGCGTTTTGCCTCCGCCGGCACCGCCGACACGAACGTGGACGACGTCGGTCAGCTCATCTCGATTTCCGAGAGCTCCGCGGGGGCTCCATCTGGCAGAGGACGTGGCAATACTTTGGTGCGTGTGAAAAGCTAGAAAACTCTTGAGTTACTAGTTAGTCTCAACTTGAAAAAATCGCACGGTGAAAAACGTTGAAATTCCCAGACTCCTCCCGCTGTAATCCGATTTTAAACGAAATGTTTTGTATGTATTTCATTTTCAGCCAAACGGAGTGGGCGGAGTCAAAGAATTTCAAATTTTTTTCATCGATTGATATTTTTGAATTGACAAGACTCATCACAATTCCTATATTATTTTGGCATGCACGATTTTCCCCTAATGTGTGTTTGTAAAGTGAAAAAATGGAGTCCCTGAGTTTGTCCATGTGAAAATGAATGGATTGGTTTGATTTGACGAAAATTCCAGCCATCCCCTGACGAATCTAATGTTACGGTAGGTTTCGCGATGTTGTACTGTGATTCGTCGGAACTATTGAAAACCAATACCTCCCCCCTGTCCTTTCCATTCCTCCTATTTTCCATGCTTTCCCCTGCTTTCTCTAGATGTCTCTGTGAAATCCTCAAACCCACTTTCTTGCAGCTACTGTCCGACGCCTCCTCTCAAAACGAAGATGAGCATCAACGTTCGCGCTCTCCGCAGCGAAACGGCGAGGGACAGAACTCGATTCCACTTCGAAAAGTGACGTCGCAAGTGGTCGATAGGAACAAGTTGAGCAACATTTTCAATAGTGAGTTTTCAACAAGAATTGAGAGGAATAATGACTAACAAGATTCAGCGCCTGGAGAGCAAGAGTCGGCCGCGTCGAAGGGAATGATAGCGGTGATGACGTTCGTCATCTTCCACGCCTACTCCATCGCGCTGACCGCCATGATGACCTGGGCGCTTCTGTATCACTCGATCTTCGGACTCATCCTTCTGATTCTCACGTGCATTCTGTGGATCTTCAGGGACACTAGAAAGTCCTCCTTCACAATGGCTCCGTTGATTCTCATGTACATCGAGTTCCTCCTCTCTCTTCAATACTTTTTGAGCATGGATATTCATCAGGAGATCGGCGATCCATCCTGGCTGAACTTTGTCGGCATCCAGTGGGCCACGATTCCAGTCCATGCACTTATAATCCTGTGTGTGCAGGTGAGAGATTGCACCTTTGAGATGAGCAATAATCTCAGCTTTAAAAAAACGAAGACATATGATGCGGGTGTCGAGTTACCAGAGAGGGGTGCCCCCTCTTGTCACCTAGATTTGCCCCCTGACATATTTCATTTCGAAGCGAGCGAAATTTCGAATCCCCAAAATTCCGAAACGACTTATAATCCAGTTAAAGAAAACTCATGCTATTTGTGACCCAACTCTATTTCTATGGCCTTGTTATTTTTCCGGTTGGTTGTCCTGGATTTCAGATCTGAGCCAAAATAGAATGGACCCTGCAGATTTAAACTCTGGAATGAAAATCGGTGAATTTCTCGAGGAGACCTCGAAAAACTGTTAGCCAACCTGGATAGGTTCAAACTCAAGAATGTTCCCGATTTCGATGCCAGATTTTGAATCTTCTGATTATGAAAAACATGAAGAGCCGAGAATTCTTTTTTGGAAAATATCAAAAAACCCTCCATTTTTCCAGACCCTCCTCAGTCTTCCCGTCTTCCTGCTCCTGCGACTGGCTCGTCGTGAGAAGTACTACGAATCGCTGTCCGATTTCGAGCGACAGAGGCGGATCAACTCGTACGGAACGTTCGGAGCATCCAAGACTGGAGCCGGTGGTGTTGCTGTTGCAAAGGTAGGAGAAAGGGAAACAGCTTGGAAGTTCATCTTTGAAATAAGATATACAGACAGTATTGAAAGTTCTAAGGTTTTCTAGTCAAGCACTTTTCAGACGAGCTGTAGTACAGGAAACTACAAACTTCCAGCATTGTTTTTCTGATCGGTACAGTAACTGATTGTAGATCTTTTTTGAAGCATACTTATTTCGAGTCATTTGCCCAAAAGCCTAAACTCTCTACAAAAAATCCATCCAACTTTCTCAATATTTACACCCCACAAAAAATGAGAAATGACTAGTCACCGATACAACAATGGGCAACATATAGACACCTACAAATATTGCTTCCGAAAAGCGAATACATGGACACCAAAGTTTTCGAATGAATGCTGTGTTGTTGCTTAACAACAATAATATAAAAAAGTGTATGTGTGTATGCGGGGAGATTGATGCTTCTCCCCTCCTCCTCCTCCTTCTTTTCTCTCCATTTTTGACGGGGAGGTAGCTGCAGCTGTGACCACACAGCAAAACTGTTCCCCTCCTGCAATATTTTCCCTCCATGTCCTGAAAATCGTCATCGACTCTCTTTTCATTGTTGAAAACCTAGATTCTAGATTCTATAATGCACATAAGGCTGACTGAAATTGGAGGTCAGAAGGATGAAGATGAAGAAGAAGCAGAGGAGGAAGTGGTAATGTTTTCTTGTTTGCAAAAAGAGAGAAAAAAGGAACATAACCCGAAATTTTCGGCCCATCTATCATTGCATTTTTTCTCTGGCCGAGAATCTCTCCGGGGAGTCGTGTTGATTTGTCTCGACTTTTCGCATTCTCTTCTTTTTCGACTCTTTCAAGCTGAAAATATGCCAGCAGCAAAAATGTGTAGAGAGTTAGTCCACCAACTCGTCACATTTCTCGGAAACATGAAGTTTCCGGACGCCCTCTCTCGAATTCCTCACCATGTGATTACTGTTACTGTTGCCAACGGGAAATGTATTCGAGTTCATGACTCGTTGGCCAAAAATTCGCTGCATTTGTATTTTTCGAAGGTGAACTTGGGGTGTTAGGAATGAGATAAAGGGTCAAGTGATTGCTGAAAGTTTTCGAAAAAGTGGCCTTGGGAATTGGAAAAGTTTTTCCCTAGTTTCCGAAAACCTACTTCCAGTAAGTGAGTAATTCTTGGAGCATTCTCCAGTTAAGCCGTCTTCCATAAGTTTCAGTTCTAGATAAAAGCTTCTCCTAACAAAATGTCTTAACTCCAAGTAAATTTTCAGGACCCGAAGAGTCGAAAGTTCGCTGCCTTCGTGGAGTACCTGTCCAACAAGGTCTCTGTCTACTTCATCTTCCTCGTCTCGCTGGTCCTTCTGCTCGTCGCCACCTACTTCAAACCCAACCTCTATAACATTCTCTTCTTCGCACTATGGGCATTGAATTTGATTTATCTCAAGGTAAGTGTATCTGTGATTTATAACTCTGGTAAACGAAGAAACAATGACTCACAATGGGAACGAGTTGAGCGATATGTGTTTGCATGTGTTTTTAAAACGATCTCGCCGCAGAGTTTTCTTTTTTTGCTGAGAAAATGGAGAACAAACAATGATAGAAATAGGAAGAGCAAAAAGTTGTTGGCACCCGATCTAGTTTATTTTTGAGTCACTTTTTTAGGTATAGTTCCTCGTTAGAAGTAGACTTTTCGAAGTAGTTTGAAGGTTTATAACTTCTGAAACAGAATCTGAAATTTTCGTTTTGTTGGAAAAATGAGAAACGAAGGTTTTTTTTCCTTGAATCGTCACCATGGTTTTTGAAATAGCGAGAAAAGCAGTGAAAGCCGTAAAAAGACACTGACAGAATTTTTTGAATTTCCATCCTCACATCGAAAAATTGAAAATTTTTACAAAGTTTGTCTGGAACCTGCCGAAATTTTATAATTTTTCATTAGATTTTGAGAGATTTTCATGTCTGCAAAATCCAATTGAGTCTTTTCATCTTCAGATTTTCGGTTTAGTGGACCACCTAGAATCCATAATCGTCATATATAAATCTTAGGGAACTAGGAACTACAAAATGAAGTAACCTGGAAATCTAAATCAACTTTCAGAATCTGAGATGAGAATTGTCAAAATCTTTCAATAATGATTTCCGAAAGATCCTAACGGTTGACACTTAATCATTTTCGACCATATGGACCGTTTTACGAGACCATAACTAGAATCCTGTGAGCATTCTGTTGATTCTCATCTCGGATTCTCAATCTGCATGGTCGATAATGCCCTGATTCGGATTAAACTCGAGAAGCCGAGAAATCTTTAGTAAAAAAATGCGAAAAATTCCATTTTTACTTTCAATAATCTTCAGAATCTTCTAGACACCTCAAGTTTGCGCTACCTCACATGACCATGGTTACAGTAACTCGTAGATCACATCATCCCTCAGAAACGAACAGACAAAACAATCAAACAAAACTGTTGGAAAAGTTCAAACAGAATCACACATCCGCATCTTTAAAACGCCGCGACAGCTCGGCGAAAATTTGGTCTGGAAAATTTAGAGAAAAAAAAGCTGTCTAATCATTTCGATACAGGAATTTCGGCTGTTTTTGGGCACCGCAAAAAATCTCCAATAAATTTTGCACCTTCTTCACAGCCTTATTATTGAGCAGTGGAACATCATATAGAACAAACAAAAAACAACGAGTAAAAACAGCTATAAAAACCCTAAAAACCGAGTCTACCTGTCTGATTATTGTTGTGTTATAATAACTGAACCACTCTCATCCCCCTCTTTTGTATTCTTCTTGTCCCACCCGTGCGCAACAAATAATAGTAGACTGTCTAAAACGAGATTCCGGTTTGCCACCGATTGCATAACTACCCTACTCATTTTCTGTCTCTTACTGTCTATCAGGTCAATTTTTTTGGTTTTCAGATTGATTTCAGATTTTCCCTCCTAATACCTTAATTTTTTCAGTTCTCGTTCCGTCTGTACCGTGGATTGGCGTACGCCTTCTGGCTGACACTCACCTTCTACACGTCCATCGTGATCATCGCCTTGTACATCTACCAATTTCCAGGGGTGAGTTTTTTTTTTGGAAGAAATATCTTGAGATTGGAAGCTGGAAGTCTGAAGTCTAAACTAAAGATAGATTCTGCATAAAGGACTGAAGATTTTAGGAAACTATAGAACTCAAAGGTAACAAGAGAAAGAGAAAATCTCATGGTTTATGATGCATCTTTCTCTTTTTGTTTTTGAAAAGTTTTGATAAAGAAACACATTTTTCGTTGACCACAGTCTCGAAATTTGTTCCCAAATTGTCCTATTTAGACGAATTAGGACCTCCTTGAAAGTTTCAAGTTGATTCTTTTTCCACACCTCAAAAACCTTTTTCCAAGTACACAAAGTCGCCAACTTTGCGTAACAATGAAGAAATCTTGTACTTACGAAAAGATTATGACACTTTCCCCCCTCCCGCATATCTTTTACCCTTTTTATATAGACTTTTCGACCTTGAGTCGTTTTGACTAGGCGTTACACATGGCTGTAGAGTAGACCTTCTTCTCCTTCCCAAATACCCATAAAAATTCGAATCATTTCCAGGTGTCCCAATGGATTATTGAGAACACGAGTCTGTCGAAAAAGTGGCTTGATGCAATCGGACTCGTCGACTATTCAGCGATCGGAGAATCTGGGTAAGAAGAAGGAGAGAAAGGATTTGGGAGATCAGGAGTCAGGGATTCTGAATACTCTGATTCCTGTGATGATAGAACCACCGGCACTTTCCCCAAGTTTACGTATTTCGTCTGTTTGATCAAATTTGTCTTGTTTCTTGTAGCAGCTATCAAAAAGTGGTCAACTAACCAAATGTTTATGAGAACCTGAGCAACATTTTATTAGTTGACTATTTTTTGATATCTGTTACAGGAAGCTAGATAGATTAGGTCGAAGTGATAGCGAATTGCTGTCTAAAAATTGACGAGCTAAAATCAAATGTTGGACTAGAACTCAAGAAAAATTCTTTTCAGCGCCCTATTCCTTCAACTATTCGCGCCCATCGCCCTGTTCGTCGTCACAATGCTCCAACTCAAATTCTTCCACGGCCCATGGAGCCGTGCGACGTCCCCAAGAAGAGCCGAAGATAATCCACCGTCGGAGGCAGTGGCGACGACTTCGGAGACGGGAAGAGCCGATGCTGGACGTGAGTTTTTGGGTTTTTAGGGCAAAATTTCAGGTCAAAAATGTGAAAAACTCATGAAGAATCACAGAGGGCAAATTCCAAAGAGTAAAACAGTCACAAGACTGAAAAAAGAAGTGAAACAATCTTCTAAAATCACAGAGGACAAACTTTGAAAACAGGCTTGAAAAGAAGGAATATGTTCTTTGGTTTCAAAAACCAAAGCAATCAAGACAGAACTGGAACAATCATTGAAAATCGTACAAAATTTCCACAGCAAAACTCAATAAAAAAGAAGAAAAGTGAGAAGTTCTCTGAAGTGTTGAAGATCAACCTGTCTATCCCCATCTCGCGGGGGAGGTTATCTCTAGATTTCATCAGACAAGAAATGAAAAAAAAAACACTTTCCTTTTCTTTCCATAGAATAGTTTCCTCTCTTTTCGTTGTTTATACATTTCCTCCTTGTTTCCTAAATTAGAAGAATAGTCAAATGACGCGAATTGATTCTTATGTCACCATTTTAGAGGATAACTAGTTTTTGGCACACACTGGCTATTTTCAGTTTTTCTTATAGATTCCTACTGAAACAGTAGAGAATATAGCCGGGAAAGTCAGAATCCTGGGAAGATTCTGCTGATTTCGAGATCTGAATCTGTATGGTCAATTTACTTGGGCTCAGATTCTGAATGAAGGTTTACTCCAAGAATCTGTTACTTGTGTTTCAGTGTTTTTCATTCTGGACGTCTTAATTTGGAAGTCTTTGTCGTTGCTTCTGCTCATTTTAATTAATTAAAATGTTTGGCAGCAGCCGCGGCGGAAATCTTTTTCCCGGTTTCCGCTTCTTCCCTTTTCTCCTCCTCCTCGTCTTCTTCGGTTCGAAATTCGTTCACAATTTGTCATTAACCTGCATTCAATTCTGATAACCTCCTCTCACCGCCAGCCTAGACTTGGCACGTTTCCAAGTTCTCTCCTCCTCCTCGGATCAATCGATCCCCGAAACGACGGCTTCTTCTGACGGTATCCTCGATTTGCCTACTGTCTCGCTTCCTCATGACATCGTCTCGGATGGAGATGTCGCATGGAGAAGAAGCGCGACGGACGTATAACGAAATGGAGATGATTTGAAGATGTACTGTTTCTTCGTCTTGTTATCCTCCGTCATCATCCGATTTCGAATCACTTCTAATCTACATGTATCAGTACATATGTATTTTGACATGCGTTCCCACGATTGTCGATATATAGCGGTTTTGGCTTTTTTGCTTTCAATTTTTAACCTTTTTTGGGTTTCTTCAAAACCCCCGGAAACTGATGTTCAGCTGTTTTTTCCTGGTTTTTTTTTTGCATATGTTGAGGCTATTAGGGAGTTGTCTGAAACTAAGTACAACCTTTACAAATCGGTAAAATGCCTAGTTTTTGGACGGTTCTCCTATTCCTAATCACACCCATTCGGTTCGAACGTTCCGTGACGGTCCCCTGAAACTTTTTTCTTCTCTGCTGACCAATAGCATCGCCTCCGGATGAATCATCATTCATACTCGAATGCTTTCCATTCCAACACATCTTTCATTTCGTTGTTCCTCAATTTTTGGTTCCTCCGGTCCTCCACCTGGTCTGCTCAAATATGAATGAGTATAGAGACTCGAGACTCGAGTAATAGGGAAAAAGAACACCGCGACCTTCTCTCGGAAAGTCTCTCCGTTTTTGTTGTCAGTATATACACAGACGGCGACGAAAATTGGCTCAAATCTAAACATTTCGTCCCGTGTCCCTCTATCGTTTGGCCCTGCTGGTATTGTTTTTGTAACGGAAAATCGTTGCCTGCTTCTCTTCGTCACCGATACTATCTCGCTGACGTCATCCGAAACTTTCCCTCCTCCTCCTCCGACGGTTATTGTTTTTCCCAAGGAGTTCCGAGGGTTTTTCTGTTTTCGGTTCCTTTTTCGAAGTGGTCAGGAATCTGAAGTTCGCTGAACTTTGTCTCCTGAATTTTATCGAATTCTAGATTCCTTGCTAGGCTCTGGATTCTGAATCATTCTGAATTTCATCAGGCTTCAGATTCTGTCCCTAAAGCTTCGATTACCAAAACCTACAGTACCATCAGCCTCAAACCCCCCTGTTTTCAAAATCTAATGAGTCAATGTTTACGTTGTTCTTTCTGCTCTCTGTTCACACGGTAGTTTGGTTTTGCTCATCACCGAAAGCGGGAAACTCCTTTTTCTTCTTGCCCTCTAATCCCGATTTGTGAACAACCTCTGTGAGAGAACAAGAGGAACAAAAGCAGCGATGACGAACCGATTACCGTTAGAGAGCACATAGAACAACAGTTTGGGAGCTCCCAGACAGACACACCTTGGCTATCAGACAAAAAATCGACATTGTTGATATTTTGAAGTGTTGGTGTGTGAAGTTCACATGATTTATGTTGATGACTCATTTTCAGCTGTGGAGCATAGCTGGGGTGTCTTTGTCGCGATTTGATAGATACTGTCAGGAATTCCAGTTCCCTAGCATCGAATCTTCTTTTTTGAGCATTTCCAATCAATCTGGAATCCAGTAGAATCCGAGTCAGGGTCATCCGTTTTCCGTTTTTCTAATCGAACTCCTAGATCCATCCCTGATATCTAAAGCACCTGAAAACCTATGGATCTCGAATCTCGATCTCGATCCTCAGATGTTTCTCAAACTCCCAATCATGGTTTCCTCGTCCTGAACACAATATTCTCGGTTGTTTTTACCTCCGATTAGTGTTACATTTCTCTTATCATTCCAATCTAACCCCCAGCATCTCTACCGTCAATAAAAACAACAAATGACCCCCCTCCATGCCGTTGGAGGCTCCACATTGTTTTTTCTTGTTTCTCCCCCCTCCTCGGTTTTCTATTTTTCGTAATCAAGGGCCTGCATGATAAATGCAACTCTCCTCGAGCTCTCCTCCCCCCTTTCTCTCCCTCGGATCCTCCTCTCTGTCATTTTTTCGTGTTGATGAGAGATGGCCACACACAGATTACAACTCTCTCTCTCTCTCTCTCTGTTGCCTCTGATATCATTAGTCAAATGAGTGAGAGGGAAAAGAGGCGCAGACGACAAAGTAGAAGTTGAGTACAGTGTGAAAGATTTCACAAGATCCCCTCCGGTGCTCTCGATGATTCATGACTCTCTGCTACATGCATACAACAACACGGCTGCTACTGGAACACCGCCAAAGTATAGGGTACTTTTTTGGCCCAGTCATGGGGATGGTGCGTGCTTGATAAATTGCCGGTTTGCCACGTTTTTTGGCATGTAAAAAGAGCAAAAAGGGGGGAAGAAGGGATTAGAGAACAAGGATTGGTACATGGAGGGGAATGGGTTTTTAAGTCTTGCCTGGAGGTGCATGAGATGGTGGACAATGAGAATGTTTGGGATGTTTAGAATCAAGTGTGATATTCTCACATGGGATGTCTCGAGGAAACAAGTTGAACACTTTTCAAGGTTAGGACCATGGCACATCAAGTTTGGTTCACATTGACTCTCTGATTGGCTTATGTGGTTTGGAATCGGAGCTGGAACTTTCAGAATTCACATGAAGATTTCTCGAGGATGCGAGTTGAATCTTCATGAATCGGGCCACACATTATGTTGACCGCTAGGCTTCCAAATCTGAAATGATTATTAGCTAGATGTTCACTCTTGCAAAGTTCCGGCTCCAACGAGCTGGGGTATCTTGAATCCGTTTTTTCTAGCTTTTGAGTTACCGCCAAAATCTCAAAGGACAGCCCGAGAGGAAACAAATCAGATTTCCCACCAAATCGCCTCAACCAACATAAAACCACCAATCCAATTGAATGAGTACACATTTCATCCCTCCTTTCTTCTCTCTCTCTCTGGTTTCGTCAGGTTGTTGTATCAAGATGAAGCGAAAAAAAACCGAGTTGGATCAAAAAACAGGAGAGGGATATAAATTTGAACTCTCTCCCCTCCTCTTGGCTCCTCCTGAATCTTCCTTTGTGTGTGAAAAGGGAAGAGGGGACCCGCCTTGTTTCTCTAATCCTCGTCTCTCGAACAAGACCACGCCCCTTTTCTCGTTCAAGCCACTTGAGCCTCCCACCGAGAACAAAAACATAGCGAGACAACGATGAGGAGAGTCTGAAACTCGAGAACTCTCAATCCGACTGTATATTCCGACGATTCCCTAACCGAAAATGGTGTACGGAGAGTTCGTGCACATTCTCGACTACTACTTCCGCCAACTACGTGAATATTCTCGCCAGGCGCAGCTGGAACGGCAACAGCAAGCTGACGAATCGGAGAGAAGGCGAAGTAGTTGGTCGCCGAAACACTGGTTTGGTGTCAAAAATGGGAATTCGACGTCGAATTCCGAGGAGATCCTCAAACTTCCGATTCATTTCGATGATCTTCCCTCCAACTCTACCTCCCACCACCACCACCACCCCCTTCACCATTCTCATCATAACTATCCTGACACTACGTTATCGTCCTCTTCCGCTCCGTCTACCTCTAACTATTTGAGCACCTCCACCTACTCGGACCATCGTCGTTCTCTGTACAAAGTCGACGTCGAGAAGTACTTAGAGCAGTTGCTCCTTCACAAACTTCTCCCGTCTCCGACCGACCGGAATATGCTCACGAAGTCGATAGTGAGTAGTAGTGGCGACTCGGGCATTTCTGGCGACGAAGGGGGCATCATGCCGTACATCGATGATGATGACGATTTGACGCCGATTATCGTGGCGAGACCGCCGATTGGCAGCGGGTACTCGCGAGGCAGGAACGGGTGGCATCGATCGCCACGACAGTATATTACGAATTGGTGGAGTGAGTTTTGATTGGGAAAAAGAATTACGAAAATCTGGAACTTTCTCTCTGTGAACATACGAACTCTTGGCCTAATTATGGAGTTTGGAATTTTAGAGCGGAAGATCTCTCATTCTGGAAAGGACCGACTTTCTTTCAAACTCTTGCCTCTTGAAATATTAAAACTTTCAAGCTCTATTATTAGTTCAAAAGTGTGAAGTGCATACGAGAAAAATTACACAAAAATAATAAAACAACACTTGCTCCATCTCTCAGATTTTTCTCATTAGTCATGAGTCTCTTCGAAGAAAAAGTGCACCAAAAAAAAAAACACAACAAAAATATGCCAAAGTTTTTCCTGCTCAATTGTTTCCTGCCCCCGAAAAACACACACTTCCCTATTTCGCACCTCCAGAATATTCTATGAGTTGGCTCAAGTTTGTTGAGAGGAATTTTTGACCTAAAAATAAGAACTCAGAACTCTTGTGACCCAGCACACACAAAGTTGATTAGTGGAATGGAAAATGAGGTTTCCCCCTCATTTTTTTTTAGTTGGTTGTTGCTCTTTTTGAAAAAGAAGTCTGTCATAGACATTTTGACAAGTGGAGCAAAAAGAAAAAGAAATCTTCAATCTTTTTGACACCAAAACAAGTTTTCCCTCACCATCAAGTTTATGACCCTCAATTTATCTGAATCTCGTTGAAGGTCCCCTCATTTAGATTCATCAAAAACAATGCTCTTTGAGCTCTTTGTCTCTTGATGACAACAATAAGAGGGAGAGCGTGGAGAAACGGCAACAACTGGTGACAAGGTGTCATAAATTCTCTCTTTCCCCTCCTGAAGATATAGATAACAATGAATGTTTTTTTTTTCGAAGAGTCTGCCAGTCGATCCCGGTGCATTGGTTCGGATTTCCATGGCAGTTTTTGAGCTGAACTTGGAACACTGGTTGTAGTAGTAGTAGTTGAAATGAGAAGAAGAAAATAGATGATTCTTGTCAAGAGGTGGCATTGACAACAAGATGATTGGCAGCAGGGAAAAGTACTTTTTCTGACGGTTTCATGTACTAGAAAAAGTCGAGAAGTTACGATGAGAACAACCACAAGATGATAAACATTGGGTTCGGGGCCATTTTTTAACCGGACGTGTCGAAAGCAGAAGTTTTGAAACTGTTCTCTCAGCATGAAAAAGCGCAAAGGTGGAGACAAAACCTACGCGACGACGGATAATGATCTTTCTTTAACTGATTGTCTGGAATAACCCAGACGTTTTCGACTGAGAAATCAGTTTCGAAAGCTCTGGTTTTGAAACGCCCGTACTCAAAAATGCAATTAAGAATTGCGCTTCGCTCCTCCAAAGCTCCATTTTTGATTACCAGTCTCCCCCCTTCTGCAAAGTTTTTAATCTTTGAGATGCGACTGACCACCCTGAGCTCACTGGAAATTAATCTTTGAGTTTAGTGTTACACCCATTGATAGAATAAATTAAGCACACAGACAGCCTACAAATGGTCAACAACTCAACAGAAAAAAAAAGACGAGACACAGGAATTCATGAAAATCATAAATCCCAACGGGCCACTTCATCGGGAGCGAAAAGTGTGAATTGCCCTCTGTGATGAATGAGTTTTTCACGAAAAAAATGTTTCCGGGAAGAGGAAAATGAAAAAAAGTCTATTTTTCTAGGTGACACCCTTGTCAAAAAGCTCCATGCTCTCGCCAATCAGACCATCGAACTGTTATGGAGGTTCTTCGAAGTGCACATCTCGAAAGTTGTGTTTATCATTATTGCATTCTTTGTGGCTTGGAATGTAAGAGATAATGACAAGGGGAACTTCTTAAAAACCCTCACTATCTTCAGATTTACGCCATCTACGTTCCACTCGTCATCCTACTCTCGCTGGCCATCTGCCTTCCATCGGCTGCCGATGGCATCTTCTCACTCTTCATGTGCGCCTACCTCTTCCTGGTGGCTCTCGGCAGTATGATCTACCAGCTCGACGTCATTCCAGAACTCTCGAAAATCGACAGAGGAGTTGGAGCGGAGAACTGCACGTTCAGCAACATCACGATGGCCGATTGGTTCGGACTGAAGAAGGAGGGCGAAAGTGAGCCCATCTACATGCTTTTCGGAGTGATCTGCTCGATTATCGCGTTGGCGTTCCAATCGATCGTCGTCTACCGACAAAAGCATCATCGAACGGCTCTGGGACTTCCGGAATCGTTGAGAGGAAAAGTGTTCCCTGATTTCTATCCACAGCACTATGATCGATCTCTGAAGCATGCGATTCAGTTTTTAGTTGACTATGGATTCTACAAGTTTGGATACGAAGTCACGTTGATTGCCATGGGAATTGACGCTTGGGTTCGAATGGACTCCCTGGCGGCTATTCAGTGTGTCTGGATTATGGTCTTTGCGTTGAACAAGAGGTTCGTTTTTGAGCAAAAACAACAACATTCTGATCATAAATTTCGAGTTATGGACTATTTGTTTTTGAAGACTTCCGGAAAAACTTACGAACAAAAACATAATTCAGACCAGTCGTCCGCCGCATATGGATCTTCTACGTTCTCTACATGGCCATCACCTATCCCCTTCAGTTCGTCACATACGTCGGATTGCCACCGGACAGTTGTATCGAGTACCCGTGGTCGGAATGGCTTTCCTCCTATCCTTCAGAAGTCAATTACAATCTGGCGATGATTCTGAACTTGTCGACGTACGGAAAAGAGTGGCCAAAGCACTATCTTGTATGGGACTTCTTCCTGCTGCTCCTGTCATCTTGCCAGTTGGCGGTGTTCCGAAAAGAGGGTTCAGACAACGAGTCGATCTACAGCGATGGGCACTATGTCATCAAACACGAGAACCCTCATCACGATTTCATAGACACGAAGAAGAGCTACGTGGACTACTTCAAGTCGTTCATCTTCCATTACGGTCACTGGATCACTTTGATGGCTACACTTGCCGCGGGAATCGCTGGAACTTCGTTGTTCGCCTTGGGATACATCATCTTCACACTGACGATGCTCTGGTCGGGAAACAATTTGTATGTGATGAATGCGAGGTTGAGATCGTTCGAACACACTCTGAAGCGATGGAACATTCTTTTGGGATACACTCTGTTGACTATCATTCTCAAAGTTTGCGTTCAGGTGAGTAGATTAATCTAACATTCTCTCATAATCTGGGTCGAGGAGAGATCGACAATAAAGTTCAAGATTACGGAATAAAAATCGACAGGTTATTACTGTGAAACTTGCCCCTATGGGTGAGCTTCATGTGCGCCTAACTTTTCCGGGAAATCATGGGTTGTTAGGTAACCGAAAGTTGGAATTCTGAAGACGAATGTAAGTCACCTTGTCCGGGAGTCGGAAATAAGAAACATCTCGGAAGCTGGGAGCGTAAAATGCCCGGAACTCTGCCGACTTTTATTCCAGAATCTCAAATCCGATAGTCGGAATTACCTTGACACAGATTGTGAGAAAAAGTTCAACTGGAAAAGAGGAGTCTTTCTGAATAATGAGTCTCCTTGATTTCAGATATTCGGGTGCGTCTTTCTGCATTGGTTCGCCAAGACGGGAACGGCTGGAAAAACGTTGTGCATTCTTCGTCAACTGTTCAGTGTCGCGTGTGTGAACAAGCAATGTCGAGAAATTGCGGAACTCGACAGTTTCGAAAAGACGTGCATTGTGGATAGCAAGGAAGCCGAAATTGGATTCGATGTTATCGCACTGGGATTCATCATCTTCCAGATCAGAATCTTGCATTCATGGTGAACTTTTAAAGCTTTCAGAGCCTTCAAAAATTGCATACGATTTCCAGGTACTTCCAACACTGCATGGTCGAGTATCGAAGTGAAGTTATCCTGGCGAATAGGTATGATTCTTTTTCGAACCCTTCTCCTCCTCTAATTCTACTTCTAAACGGCCCACTTCTCTTGTTTTTGAGTCTTTCAATTGAAAATTTGTGTCGTTTTTTATAGTGGTCCTAATGGAATGTCGAGGTGAGTGACGATGAGTGGAAGAGTATGAAAATCTTTCCCCTTTAGAAACGGACTTTCTTTTCTCTGTTATCTCTTATTATCCCTTTTGTATTTCAACAACTTTCAGTTTGTGTGCGTTGGTTTTCTTGGGAATCTTTGGACATGGACCATGGTCTATACAGTACTGGTTAAAAGTACGAAACGGTCAATCTTGTTCTTCATATTTTTGACCAGTACTTCATCTGTCTTTTCTTTCTATACATACAGTTCTGACACATCCAAATTGTCTAATTATATTTTCAAACCATTTCCTGGGAGCTCCACCGTCTTTTTTCCCCTTCGAAATACTGTTTATTTCAGAGGAGCCGTGCTGAAGAATCAGCTCATCGAGAAGGAGATGAAAGAGCAGAACGAGCAGCAGAAGGCCAAGTTCAACGATATCCGAAGGAGGACAGAGGCGATTCGAGAGAGGTATCCTAATTGAAATCTAGAGACTTTGCCCACTTTTGTCCATTGTAATACGAAGAGTCCAAATTTTTGCGGTACTCCTTGCATTATACAGTGGGCGGAGCCTCGATTCCTGTGAAACAACAATTGACGACGATTTCAGATATCAAAAGCAAATTGAACGAGGATCCGCCGAGCGAGATTTCGAGCCGAAGACTTATGGACAAGGTGGGTTTGGCTCGAGGATAGCTCCAGAAGCTTCTAGTTGGTGGTTGGGAACCTCTTCATAGTCTAGTGATAATACTACCCATTTCCATTGATGTTGTGTAGTCCTTTCTTCTTCTTCTACTTCTGACTCTAATTTTGTAGACCAGTTCCTATTAGCCTTATTACCAAGTTTTGTCTGTCTTTCGGGGACCTTTTTTTCAATTCTCACAGAGTCTATGCGTATCGACGAGGACGATCCGTTCCCTTACTATGATTTGCGAACTTCGTCGTCTGACTCGGGTTGGTTTCTAACACAAGGAGCTTCCACTATGCTTTTTGGCTGCCGAGAGACCTCCAAAACTGTTTCCCTTCCCTTTGTCGCCTCATCTATTTCTCATCCCCCTGTCTATTGTTCAGTTTTCTTCCATAACCGTTTCCTTGGCTTTTTTCTCATCATTTTCAGTTCTCATTTCTTCAGTTTCACAACCAACAAAAATACTCACGAAAACCTTTAACTGACGACTACTCTTGGTTCAGTTGTTTTTCTTTCATTTCTCACCAACCAATCCAACCCTCTTTTCAACAATCGAAACTAATCACTGGATACCTGAGAGCATGAAATGACACTTCATTGTGTTCCCCTACCAAAATTTCTCCTGTTTTCAGCGAAACGTGCCGGCGACTACTACATGTTCAAGTACGATCCGGAGAACGATGATCTGGTGGAGCCGGTGGACAGTTTTGTGCCGGAAATGGACCCCAAAGCGACCGCATACGATAGATTGGATCCTGGACAGGTTCGAGATTTTTCAGACTTGACTGCTAGAAAATCAAACTGAACTTTTCAATTTTTGAGTTCGGAGCTCTTTTTGAGACTTTTCAGGACTTTGAGCTCCTTTCCAATCAAGAAACGAACAACTTTTACAGAAGATGATTTATCTCTCGAATTGAAAATGCTCTAAAAGGCTGTAATGTAAATCACAATGAGATCTATTTCCAGATAATGTACGCCGCCACCGCTCACGACCTGGACCTCGCGAAAACGGTGCAACAAGTCAAGAAGGGCGATAGCATCAAGGATGCTGACGATCGTGCACTCACAGCCGTATCCGAACCGGAGCAGAGAAAGAAGGGCGGAGTCGACGAGCAGGATGGCAACAAGCCGGACGACGAGGATAACAAGGACTCGAAGGTGGAAACCACGGCGAAGTTCGTGCAAAAGATGATAGCATCTGCGTTGGACTTGTGCAGTGTGACCCTGAACAAGCTGTGTCGAGAGCATCGATATGTGGGATTCGTGTTGAGCAAGGAGAAGCAGAAGTTGAAGGCCGGACACTCGGAGTCGCTATCCAACACTTCCCGGAAACTGACTGAAATTCGAACGGACGTCGATCTTCCTAGCCTGCAACTGGTGCACTCTGAGAATGATGTGGAGAAAATGGAGAATGCGGTTAGTGTGGATTGGCAGCAGAAATCATCGACCACCCGACTTCTGAACGCTGTTGTGAATTGTGTTGGAGCTCACACGGACATTCTCTGCTACTTCTGCGCCATTATGACTCAAGTCATGTCCGGCGGAATTCTCACCATCCCACTCCCACTGATGTCATTGTTCTGGGGAAACCTGTCGAATCCGAGACCCTCCAAGTTCTTCTGGGTCACCATGATCACCTACACCGAGTTCGTCATCGTCACCAAGTTCATCTGCCAGTTCTCCTTCATGCCGTTCAATTCCAACGAATGGATCACGGAGCATCAGATGAATCCAATGTCTTTGGAGAAGTTGTTCGGAGTGAAACAAACTGATGGATTCGCGGCGTGGGACATCATACTCCTCTTCTCCCTCTTCTTCCATCGCTACATGCTGAGAAAGTTGGGATTGTGGAAGGATGCGAATCTGACGGACACGTTCAAGGATGAAACCACGCAGTCGAGATCGCCAGCTGGATCGGATGCGGGAACACCGAAGAAGAAGAAGAAGGCGGCTGCAGAGCCGAAGGTGGTGGTGACACGATCGGATCCACAGGAGGGAACTAGTGGAGGAGAGAGTGAGTTTTTAAAAATTTCCGTTTTAAACTTCCAAGAAGCAGATTTCCTTTCTACACCAACCAATCTTTCAGTAGTCATACCATCGGACCCCAACGCCGTTGTCATTGTTGAAGACCCCGATGAGACTTTGGACGCCCCTCCAGAAGAGCCAAGTGGTCCGATCGGAAGATTCATCCATCAACTGTTCCATCCGAAGTTCCGCTACATCCGAGACCTCTACCCAATAATGTTCGGAATCGATGTCATCTGCTTCCTGATCATGACGTTCGGCTACTCATCGTTTGGAGAAGGAGGATCCGGAAACGTTCTTGACGATGTGAAGGCATCCAGAATCCCTGTCACCCTGGTGGTGATGCTCGTTGGAATGACTCTCGCCATCATCGTGGACCGTGCTCTCTACCTTCGGAAGTCTGTCGTCGGAAAACTGATCTATCAGTTCTTCATGATCGCTTTCCTCCACATCTGGATCTTCCTTGTGCTTCCGAACATGACACGCCGGCCTGCAATCGCCAATCATGTTTCTCAAGCTCTATACGTCATCAAATCATGCTACTTCCTGGTGTCCGCCTGGCAGATTCGTAATGGTTATCCAGAATTGTGCATCGGAAACTTGCTGACTCACTCGTATGGAATGACCAATATGATTGCTTTCAAGGTGTTCATGAACATCCCCTTCCTATTCGAACTGCGTACCGCCATCGATTGGACATGGACAGATACCTCAATGCCACTCTTCGACTTCTTCAACATGGAAAACTTCTACGCCCACATCTTCAACATCAAGTGTGCTCGACAGTTCGAAGCAGCCTACCCGGCGCCACGTGGAATCGCCAAGGGGAAACTGGTGAAGTATATGATGGGATTCCCGATCATCATCGGTGTCGTCGTCTTCATATTCTCTCCACTCCTCCTCTGGTCCCTCCTCAACCAAATCGGAACCATCAGCATGCCGGAGAAGGTCAATTTGAAGATTTCGATCGAAGGATATCCGCCACTCTACGAGATGGAAGCGCAGGGAAGAAATCAGAACAACAAGGAGCTCTCGTTGATGCTGCCCGATCAGCTGGCCACAATGAACACGGCGCTGACGAACATGTACACTGTGAAGGACCCGGAGTCGGTGACGAGATCCAGACAGTCGGTGTCTTATCTGAAGGGATACACTTTCGAGGATATCTTGATTGTTCGATTCCGTCCAGAGTCCGAAGTGTACTGGCCGATTTCTCAGGATTCGAGAGTTGCAATGATGTAAGTTTCAGACGTGGACGTTCTAAATCAACCATAAATAATTTCAGTGACAAACTGACCAACAAGAACACCTCTGTCAACTTCGAAGTGGCCCTCGAGTTCACCCGTCCCTACGATCCAAACGAGAACACCGCCCTCAAACACTCCAAATCCTGGCTGGTCCCCATTCCTCAAGACGATGCGATTCGTGCGGAAATCCGATCCGCTCTCAATGGAGAACCCGGACATCCGATTGTGATCCCCGCCTCGATGCCAGCCTTCATTCAAGTGCCCAATCAAGGAGAGCTGACCCTTCCGACGTCCATCGGAACCTCGATCACCCTCGATGGAGCCCAGCCGATCAACACGACGGGCCTGTCGCCCACTCGGATCTCCGAGGCTTGGTTCGACACGTTGACTCTGAATTTGGAATTGGGAAACGGGGCCAACGAGAAGATGTGGATCGCGTCATCGGAACATCCGATGGAGTCGAACGTCTGGGTGCCGAGGATCAACACGACGTACTCGAACAGGCCGTACCTTCAAACCGTCGGGTTCATCGACAGAGCATTCCCATCCCTGTTGGCCAAGGTCTTCAAGGGAGGAGTAATTGCGGTGTACCTCTCGGTCATCCTAGTCGTCGGAAGAGGAATTGTTCGTGGAGTCTTCACCACGTCTCCGAGTACTGTCATGTTCACAGAGCTGCCGAATGCCGATCATTTGCTCAAGATCTGTCTGGATATTTATCTCGTCAGAGAGGCCAAGGATTTCATGTTGGAGCAGGTAAGAAATTCGAAACTTAGGTTCCCTTTCATTATCAAAAATTTTCCAGGACCTCTTCGCAAAACTGATATTCCTGTTCCGCTCGCCAGCAACGCTCATCGAATGGACTCGAATGAGCAAAAAGAAGCAAGAATAATCTTTCTTTATTATCTGTCGAAATAGTTTTCTCCCTTTGTAAAACGAACGGTTTTTAATTATTATCATTTTTACTCCCCCCTCTTATCTCACCTCCCCACTCAAAAAGCGCCAAAAAATTCGAAAGTATTATTTTTCCCGCGAATCGAAATTCCCTTTCTTTCTCTGGTATCCTACGAGTGTTCTTTCCTTCCCCTGACTCATCAACGGTCACACACCCAACAAAAAATATATATTATTTTTCGATGTATTGTTAGATTTTCCCTTTTCCAAATTCTTCAACTCCTCTCCTGCTCTCTCCTCCTTTCTCTCGGGTTCACAGTTTCATTTCCAATTTTTTCGAGTTTTTATTCCTATTTTTGGTTCTTTCTTGTTAACTTTTCACCATTCTGTATGCGACGAACAAATAATAAATGGTTGACTTTTCTATTTTCGAATTTCGCACCCAAAAACGGAGGTTCCCTGGAGCGAGCTTGCTTTTACACCAGCATTTTTTTTTTGCAGAATTTTTGGATTTTTATCAAAACTAGTACATTTTCTCATTGGCTGAACAAACAAACGTGGTTTTTCTTTGCCAACTAGATGGAACAATCAAAAAATCGATAGCTTTAAGGGGTATGCGTTCGTCAGATGACGTCAGCAACAACGACGGGTTGGCAAAAGATTCTCTATCGACGGCAGCCGTTTCCGGACAATTATTCGGGCGGTGGAGAGCAGTTCCTCAAAGAATTGAGAAAAAATGGTGTGTTTGAAATACGACAAAATTTGAATGTTGAAAATCCGATTTCATCTGGAAAGATTGGAGTAAAAAGGCTTTCTGACCAGTCTTCTATGGAAAAATTACTAGATTTTCACAAAATTTCGACATGCTTAGTGTCGAATGAAGCAACTTATATTTTTGCAGTATCCGTCGTCCATTATGACTACAAAAGTGCCGTTTTCGGATGTATGAACTTTCTCACTCATCTGGACACCCTCACAATGTACTTTGTTCTATTCCTCAATGTAAGTCTTTGTTTTACTCATAGTGAAGAGAATGAAAAATGCTCCAGCTTCAAAAGACAAGATGTAGCTCAAAGTGAGATCTTTCAGTCCCAAAATATTCTTCCTTCCAGATCCTCCACTCCAACTGGTCGCCCAACATTCTCTACGCCGTCTTCACCTCGACCATCTGTCTCTATCTCTTCTTTTGTAAATTTCTAGCCTCCCAAAAGGCAGACGGAAAAGAGCACGCCAGAACCATCGTCACCCTGTTTCTGTTCGCCTACGCCTTCACTCCAGTGATACGGACACTGACGACGTCGATTAGTACGGACACAATCTACTCGACGTCGATTTGCACAGCTATTTTGAGCTGTCTCTTTCACGACTATGGAGTCAAGGCGCCGGTGTAGGTTTTCGAGTTTCTGTTGTTGGGAAAAATTGCTTTGAAAAGATAAAAAGCCCGCCAAAACTGGTGTATCCAATTAGAAATTATTTCCAGTGTCTCCTACCCAACATCCGTGAGCAGTGGTCTGAGCTCTGCCATCTTCCTGCTCTCCCGACTGGAAGAGGACACCCCAACCCTCCTCCTCCTCGTCGTCGCCTTCACCCTTCACGCCTACGGAGCCGAATTCCGGAATCGCCTGTTCCACGTGTTCCCCGCCGCCTCCTCACTTCTATTCTGTGTTTTATCCTCATTCTCTATTTATTGCATCTCCGCGTTCAGTGTCGAACTCGCCGTTTTCTGGGCTTTACTTCACTTTTTCATTCTTCTCGTGTGTCCTCTGATTTTGATTCTGAAGCAGACCGGTAAATGCACGATTCATGGACCGTGGGATGAGGCGGTGCCGATCAAATCGTCGACTAGTCAATAAAGAGTTTATTTATTCGATACTTTTGTTGATGCTCCTGACAATCGCCGATTTATAAACACTTTCCGCTCGATTCAACGAAGAATTCAATGAAAAACAAGTTTGCCATTTTGAAAGCGGTGTGCAAACGCGCTCCACGGCGAGTCCGTTAGAAATCGCCAATCGCTCCACTTTTCTGACTCATTCGATCCGATTTTCGTTGATTTCGTGTGATAAATCCAGTTGCGTCGACTAATTTTCAGTAGAATTTCAAATTTCAGACTAAATCCGACAGGATGGCAATGCTTTTTGGCTTCGGGCAATCAGCAGAAATCCAGATTCGGCTCTCGAACGAGGATAGTCGAAAGGTGAGATTTTTCAGAATATTTTTGATTATTTTTGGTTGAAAATTGGTCTAAACAGATGGAAATTGCAGGTAGTAAAGACGCGCGGCGACGATGGGAATCTACACGATAATTTTCTGTATTATGATGGAGAATCTGTGACGGGAACTGTGCATGTGAACTTGAAGAAGGCGAATCACAAATTCGAACATCAAGGAATTCGAATCGAGTTTATCGGACAAATCGGTAGGTTTTAAAAGCGAATTAGCTAAAAAATGAAAGGGAAACGTTGGCCAAAAATTAGATTGTCCGATGAGAAAATAAATATTCCTAATTGTGAACTTGGAAAGTCTTGAACTAATTCTCATGCCAATTTTTCACTTCGAGACCTCGCTCCTCTTCTTCCGCTAGCCAAATTCACCGCTTTGAAAGTTTCAGTTTCAGAGGTCTACTACGATCGTGGCAACCAGCAGGACTTCATCTCGCTGACTCGTGAGCTCGCTCGTCCCGGCGATTTGACACAGAACGCGCAGTTTCCGTTCGAGTTCAACAATGTGGAGAAGCCGTTCGAGACGTATATGGGCACGAATGTCAAGCTGAGGTGAGCAAGAAGGCGGTGGTTCGGAATCGGATGCCCGGGCATTTTTCGTTCCGAAGATACACTGTTCTAATTCTATTACTTTCCAGATACTTCCTTCGCGTCACCGTAATAAGAAGACTCACGGATCTGACGAAGGAAGTTGACCTAGTGGTCCACGCGTTGAGCAGCTACCCAGACAATGATAAGTCGATCAAAATGGAAGTGGGGATCGAAGACTGTCTTCACATCGAGTTCGAGTACAACAAGAACAAGTACCATCTTCAAGATGTGATCGTCGGGAAAATCTACTTTTTGCTGGTTCGCATCAAGATTAAGTACATGGAGATTGCTATTCTGAAGACTGAAATTGTCGGTTCGGGGCCCAACACGTTCAAGGAGTCGGAGACGGTCGCGAAGTTCGAGATCATGGACGGAGCACCAGTTCGTGGAGAGTCGATTCCAATCCGGCTGTTCCTGGCTGGCTACGATTTGGCGCCGTCGATGCGGGACGTCGGAAAGAAGTTCTCGGTGAAGTACTTCCTGAATCTGGTGCTGATCGACGAGGAGGATCGTCGATACTTCAAGCAGCAGGAAGTGACTCTGTGGAGAAAGGCGGACAAGGTGATGCGTCGTCCCGGATCCGATGATGGGGAGGATGAGCCGCAGACGAGTATCCCTGGAACTCAAAAGTTCACCGCTCCGGCTCCGGTCGAGCATCCGAAGCCAGAATCGCCGAGATCGGATCCAAAGAGCGGGTCGACGAGTCCCGATGATAACTCTGATTCTTCATAAATTCTCCTTCCGTTTTTCTCGTTGCCCCCCGATTGATTTCCCGATTCAAAAATTGCCTATTCTGTGATTCCCGTTTCCAGTTTTATTCTTTCACCCCACTCTAGTTGATAGAGAGATTTAAATATAAACTCCCCCTGAAAATCAAGAGACACATAATTTAAATTATATTGCATCCAGTTTCCAGCCCAGTTTTTCAGCCCTCATCAATCAAAAAAAGAAATCACCCGTTCACAAAACTTTGTACATTTAAATAGATTCTAATTTCGCCTCTCAAGATCAAAAAATACTTCCTGATTCCAATAAAGTTTTATATGTGAAATTTTCGAAAAATTCTGTTGAGTTGGCAAAAGTTGTCATCTCGCCTTGTTATTTTTTGAAAAATCTGAATTTTTGAACTCGAAAAACTTCAACGAAAAAATTTTGAGCAGAAGAATGAACGCCGAACCACACGATTTTCGTGATCACAAAGCGCACATGAAGTGGACGGTAAGTCGATATTTATTATCCGTTTAAAACATTTTTATCATGAAGCTTCGCCCACAAAAATCACTGATTGATCTGAGTGGGCGTGGCCTAACAAATAGGCCGATCGAAACCAAAATTTAAAGGCTTTCCGTTTTGATCTGAATCGGCAAGAAACAGAAGCCACAAAATCGCAAGTGGGCGGAGTCGAGAAATTTCCAATTTCCAGCAAGAAAAAGAGGCGTATCGTGCGAACATCCCCATGATTCCACAAGACATGTCCAGCGGCTCTCGTGGCCAGACGGCAGCCACCACTGTCCTTCAGAAGGCACTCAACAATCCACTCGTACCGTTGGGAATGCTCGCCACTACTGGATGTCTTGTTGGTGGGTCTTCAGATTCTGGAGATTGGAAGATATCCTTCGTTTTTCCAGGAATGATGGTTGCCACGTTGCGACGAAGCTCTCGAGACGCGCAGCTGTTCATGCGTGGGCGTGTCGTTGCTCAAGGCCTGACAGTGGCCGCTCTGGTCGGTGGCGCCGTGATGTTCGGAATCGGAGCGCCGACAGAAGCGGCACTTCGAGCACCTGGAAAAGGACAGGCCAATGTTGTCTCGCTGACCCCGCCGCCAGCAGTGCAGCAGAACAATCATTAATCTTTCTTTTCCACCTGAAATCCAGTTGTTAGTGTTTGTAGAATCCTTATTGTTGTCTCTCGTTTCCCTGTAAATATTCAGAATCGGGCTGTTTTTATTATTTACACAGGAAGCACGTTGCATGACCAGAAAGAATGAGCGGATAAGTTCAAAAAAGGCTATGGCATCGAAAAACAACTACTATACTTGTTCGCTAAATGTAATACAACAGAATTGAGCGAATTCCTAGAATTCAAATAGAAAAGTGAACATTTTTTGGGTGGTTGAAAAGGCACGAGGTGATGGAGATAGATATAGCAGTTGTCTATTTTTCAAACGGAGCGAGCGCTCTTCGAAGGATTCCGTACATCGAATTGATGATTCCCCACGCGACGAGCGATCGTGTGAAGTTCAGATGGACGCCGAGATAGAGATTGCGAAGCGAGCGATTTCGGAGGAGCCACACGTCGCGGAACACTTGGAGACCCGAGTCGTATTTCACGCCCACCTGGAAACGGTGATAAAATGCTTGAAAGTAAGAAAATTCAACCAAAACCCACCTTGGCTTGCATATGATTCTTGACGACTCCTAGCGGAAAGAACGCCGTGGATATAGTTGCACCGAGTAGAGAGCCAGCAATGAAGTCGCCTATCCAGTGTTGGAGGGAGGTGGGCAGGCGACTGGCTTGCGGAAGGTCCACTATCTGGAAATTGAATTTTTGAAGCGAAAACGAGAGCCAAGGGCGGCACAAATGCTAAAAAAATTTGCTCGATTGGACCCAATTTTCGTCTTCAAAACCCACTCTCTGCTTCAGCGGATCTCTCAGCGTGAAGAATAGCGTATTCGACAGACTGTTTCTCACGAGAATCACCGAGAAACCTCGATAGTATTCCCGATATCCGTACTCTCTTAGCCGACTGAACGCGTCCATCGTGTTCTTGAATTTGTCGTGGAATTTCGTCGTCTGAAGAAGCACTTGGACCCGTTCCAGCGGGCACAGCATCGCTTCGCAGACACCGGCTGGAAATTTGAATATTAATTTTGCGAAAAATTGAAAACGAGATTGAGCTTGAAAAGCCAAAATTTGTGACAAAAACTCACAAAGAAATGCTGCTTGTGCATGGCAAACCGAAAACGAAGAGTTGGGCGGTGCGTGCGGACACTTCAAGGAGATCTGAAACTCATCGTACAGCCCATACATCAACGCTCGACTCGTCGTTCGCATGATCAGAGGAGGCAGCAGTCCTCGGTACAACTTCCCGACGCCTTCCAACTTGATCTGCTGAATCGCATCCTTCACATGGAATCCGTGCAGCTGCTGTCTGAAGATGATCTTGTTCGACGGATAGAGAATGCACGTCTCGATGCAGCCGGCGCCCCATCCCGCGATGAAATCGAGATGATTTCGGTGCGGGACTCGAGTCTCTGACGACGACTTCCGACTGCTCTCCAGCGTGATTGTTGAGCGGAACTCCCGAGATTCGATTACCTGGAAAATGTTGGAAGAAATTGAAAGAGAAACAACGGTCACACGAAAGACGAATCAATTCTGACAAAGAAATTTTCGGTCATATTTTCCTTGTGAAAATTGGTCTGGAAAGTTTTGGAAACCAATCGAAGCGTTCTTCAACATTCAGCTTTCAAAAAAAAAAACCGAAAAACAACTTTCTGAAATTTGAAAATTCCAAAATCTTGGCCGTGGCCTAGAAAACCCCAGAAAGGAAATTTCAGTTTTCATGATTTTTTCACAAAATTTTCCGTTTTTTCTCAATTTTCTCCTCAAATTTTCCAGTAAACATGGCAAACACGTGATTCGGGTGAAAAAGAACAATAAAAGTTCGCATCGGGAACAACATTTTAATCGTGTCGCGAAGTATAAACTTTTCTGTCCGCAATCAAGGTTGCGTGCGGAAATTATCAAAAAAGGCGACAGAGAGAGATAACATCAATGACCTGAATGAAGCGATTTTTTGCAAAAACAAATCGAAAAAAGTATTTTTTCAAACCAATCACGCTCCCGTGTACTTCTCTCGGAGAAAGGAGACAAAAATTGTGAAGTACTGGGGAGAAGACTCCCACTAACTGTCTGCGTCTCTTGGTTCCGTTGATCTCTCTTTTTCTTTTTCAAAATTGTTGGTGCTGCTCGTCTCTTTCTTTCTTTCTCACGTTTGAATTTTCAATTCCAAAGAACAACAATCCAGGGTATTAATGTCAACTGCTCCACCAGCAACAGCGCCAAAATCTCCACACATTTGGACTGGAAACGCCGACCAAGAGGATCGAGTTGAGACACTAATAAAGTATTTAATGATGCAATTATCCTTATAAGGAGACATTTTCGTTGCAGAAAATCCGGGTGCTGGGATCTCCATCTGAAGGTGTCGGATTGTATGGGAGAGCATCGCGATTGGAGAAAGTGTCAAGACGTGGTAAAGGAATTCCGTACTTGTGTGCAGAGTGTACAAGTTGGGGCGCCGCCGAAAGAAGAAGCGAAACAATAAACTATGGACTTTCTCAATGACTTCGACCCATCGTCTGACGATGAAGATTTAAATGAAAAACTAGCTACAAATTATCCACCGTTTTCTTCTAATCAACATGACAAATTCTGGTATCGCGATGTTTCGAAGGAGAATCAGACGGCGACGGCGATCAAGTGAGATTGGTTATTTTGGAAGTTGCACAATGAACAATTTTCAGTGAAATCGACTTGTTCCAAGTGACTGACTTTTATGATAATGGGAATTTCGAGGCAGCCGAGAAGGTGAGGATTTTTTGAAAATGAAAAATGAAAAAAGATGCTCCAAAATAGTTCAGTCAGTTGTGGTATCAGACGATAGATCTCAACGAACTGTATCTTACATCTATAAAACAGATTTTTCTCCAGCAATATGCCGAGCACAACAGTTGAAATCGGTCATTCTTGCTTAACACACCCACAAAATGTCAGAAAGATCATTGAAACCATTCGAAATCGCATTTTCAATTCCGAAAAATGTCCATTTTTCACTGAAAATCACCTAGTGTCACTGATATGTGTTTTAAATTTCACTAGATTCTTCAGATTCTCACCGACCTCCGCGAGAACACCAAAAACAATCGAACCCATGAAATCATGCTCATCGACTCCGTCCTTCAATGCTATATCGCCAGGAAACATGATGTAAGAATTTCACGATATCCCGGAACAGATCTCCAAAAAGCATTTTCGGAGAAAAAATTTTTGAAGTTAATGCTTTTCGAGTACCGGAATTTCCGAGGTTTCGAAATTCTGAAGAGTTCGAGATTCGGGAACACCGCAACTTTCGAATTCCGGACATTCCGAAGTTCCGAAAATCAGATATTCTAATTTTCCGGAATAACCGGATTCCCTCACATTCCTCTTTCCATCTCCTATCCATTTTCAGCTCTCCCAATCCGAAACTTCCCTCTGTCTGCGTCTCCTCTCCGACTACGAATCTCTCCTCGTCGATTTCGGCGATCAAGTTCAATTCCTTCGCTCCAAAGCTCTCATCCTCTCTCTACTCCCCCACGCCTACCACTCGACTTTCCGCCAAACCATGGCTCTTCTGTGCCAGTTATGCGGCTCCTCCGAAAATTGGCTCATTTTTGAGCATGGCGCCAAGTTTTTCAGCGACTTGGAGTTGTACGGGTTGAAGGCGAAACTGGCCAAAGTGCTTCATTACGAAATTCAACATTCTCGAGGTTTTGTGAAAGAGAATTTGGAGAGAAAGTGGAGGAGAGTCAAGGAGGAGGAGCGAGTTCTGGAGGAGAAATTGAGCCAAGAAGATGTAAGGGTTTTCTTTATGTACTTGCGTAGTATTTGAGGACCTCAGCCCGCTTACTAAATGAAATCTGTAAGAATTTCGCTTTGGGGGCGGGGCCGATTTTGACGAGGACCGCAAACAACGCAAATGCATCATTATTACCACAGTTTAATCTGAAGTTTGTGGATTTTCAGATCAACATCGTCCTAGGCTCCCTAACCTCCCAAAAGGACGTCACCTCTCCAGAATCCGCCACGTCATCTGTATTCCGTGCTCACGAAAGTCGCTCCAAGAACAAGTTGATTCCACCAGAAGATCAGCCAGCCGTCATTTCTGATTTCTTTGCTCGCTACCAGTTTTTGTCATTTCCATAGATTTGTTGTTTCTTCCCTATTGTTTTCTTTTCTTGTTGCTCATAAACCTAATGATCCCAGTGCATCATCGAAAATTTCGAAAAACCCTCGACAGCCAATTTTACAGTTTTCACACTTTTTACGAGGTGTGTGCCTGTGTGCTCTTCTAATCATCATCCAGTTAAAATGGCAAAATGACTCTCTCTCTGTGTCCACGTAATTTGATAACCCGACAGAAATGATATCAATGCATATATGCCGACGCCGATCATATAATTTTTGCCACGATTGGAAAGTGGGGTGTGTGTGCATACAGTCGAGAATTCGAAGACGACGCCCTGTGCCCTTTTTTGAGTCACTTTTTTCGAACAAAACCCACCTTCGATCGTCACCATTTTTCCTGTTTTGGGTTCCATTTTTTGGGTCGTTTCTTTTTTGAACGCTTTCCTAAAACTGTTCTCGAAACAAAAGTGTTTTGGAGGCAGCATTGAAAAATTCTGACTGGGTCTCGAAGTAATTTACTAGTATTTCTAGAAGTTTTCCACCTAGCACACTCAAAAGACGACATTTCATTCTATATATAAGCAAATTTAGAGAAAATTCTCACAGTGCGTGAAAATCGGTCGTACTGGTAATCGTAGAATTTGTGGATCTAAAAGTACTGATGTATGCAGTGAAATCGATCGCTTGGAACAGTGGAACTTTTCTAAACAGAGTGTAACTATTGAGGAGCTCGAAAGTTCGATATTTGTTGAACTTTCAATTTGGAAATCATTCGAGCTCCAACTAGTTGAAATTTAACTGTAGATTGAATTTCAATCGTAGGTTTCTTTTCTAGAAGTTAAGAACAAAACCGAAAATGAAAGTTTCCTGGTTTCATGATTGGGATCTCGGAATAGATTCAAGCATCCTTTTTTTGTACAATATAATGATTGGTTTGAATTATAGCAATATTCCACTCAACACATCTAGATTTTCTTTAGCGTCCCATTGTACCACTAACCGAATTCTGATTTTCAACCAACGTCCTGCATCAGAAACAGTAGATATCAATATCCGCACCTAGATTGTTTCCTTCGACGTTTGAAACTCACGAAACAGCAACGTATGCTCATGATGAGGCTAGTACTCAGATTCCCGATTTTCACTGTTTCCGATATTCCATAAGTAGTTATCAAGCCGTAGTCGCCCCATTCGGATATTTTTGTTCTGTAGTGCGTTATGAGCTTTCTAAACCAGAAAATAAGTGTTTTTCTGAACTGTGTTCGTTAGAAAATCATGTTCGAAAATTTGAATATCAAGGGCATTTGATTCACAATCAAACGTTGAGGTAGAGACTTTAAGAAAACTGTAAAAATGCAAAAATACCGTGCGATAAAATATGCAAGTGCATAATGCATCGTTGAAACGGTCAACTTTGAGCTGTTGAGAAGTGGTTTCAGGTTACCCGATGTTATGAAAATTGGTGGATGTAACAAGCAACTCTAGATCTTCATTTCTGTAGTTGACAACATTTTATGTCAAGACAATTAGGGCGCGTGGCACCACTGAACACAAAGTAACTGCTGTGTTAGCGATTTTCAGAAAAAGTGGTCAACTACGAAAATGAAGATCTAGAGTTGCTTGTTGCCCACCAACTTTCAAAAACATCGGGTAACTGGTAACCATTTTTTACACATTGCAAAGTTCTTAGTTTCGCATTGAAATTAATAATTCTTGATATAAACCCGATTGGCACTGTAACTGCTATCATAGTCAAGAGTTGTCACCTTTCTAGAAAGGAAGTCTAGAATCGATTAAATACAACCACCAATTTTCAGAATAATCGACTATCTTTGAATCAGTTAATTCTTTTTTCACTGTGAAACTGCACGCTGGTGTCATTCACTTTGATTGACTGAAATGGTTTTCGAAATTTGGATATTTTCGAAGAAATCGTTGAAAGGGTTTATTGACCATGGTCACTTTCTGAATGACTTGAATGCTATTTGAAACAGATTTTAACTAGACTTCCAGCTCAAAAGATACCGGTTTCATCTAGTCCCAATAAGGACTAGATGAAACTGTTATCCGATGCTCTTAGCGTTATCCCAGGTGGAAAACTGTATTCCTCAATCTCTTTCTCATTTCCAGAATGCGTTCTCTGATTGCTCTTCTCCTGCTCGTGGGAGCCTCCCAGGCAGCCTTCCTCCTCCCATACTCCATGCCAGATGACCTCATCCAACTGATGGCTTTCCGTGAGCAACCTCAGAACGCTGCCATCTCGGCTTGTCAGGATATCCAATTCAATTATTGTCAGGTGAGAGATCTAAAGAGAAGATGGTACAGAAACCTGACGCGGCTTTTCAGACCACTTTCAACCAGTTCTTCGGAATGGACGACTCCATCTCGTGGCGTAACGGAACCTACATTTTCAACACTGTCCAAAAGTACCTCATGATGAATGTCACCGAGTTGGTCAAGGTTTGCAAGTGAGTTCAAGAGTAGGTCATTTCATCCTTGAGCAAATGTATAAACTATGTTCAACGTGGGTCAGATTTGATGAGACCTAGGAGAATCAGTAATTCATCGGATTCCAGCGCCCGCACTCAGTTCTACCAATGTCTCGGAACTTCGTACTACACCTGCATGAACCTCTACACGCTTCTCAACAAGCCCCAACCGGACTTCTCTCAAAGTAAAGAACATTTTCAAGTGGCTCATATAATGAGACCCTTTTTCAGGCTTCGACTACGTTCGCACCTTCCGTGGACTCGAGTGGATGTGTGTCGGTGGATTCAGTGGTTTGTCAGAGATTTCAAAACTTTTACTTTTTGTTCAGTGCTGCAAGACCCTCTTGGTTTCCAAACAACTTTGTTTTTGAAATCTTGGAAGAATTTGTAAAGTCTAAAGTGACTTTTTCAGATTTCGCAAACTGACTTTGAGGTCTCGAGAAAGTGATTTCTGACCACTCGATTTTTTCAAAATTTTATGAGTGTGCGAAACTAAGAAACTTTACATCTCCATTTTTGTAGTCAGCAACCTTTTTGAGAAATCACTGCCCAATTATATTATAACGTGAACAAAGACGCGACCTCGAATTTCGGCGCACGTTTGAGAGAACTTTGCACGTCTTCTCTTAAAAGTGTTATAACTCACTTGACAGCAATTTCCCAATAAAGTTGTCAACAGTAAAAATGAAGGTCTAGAGTTGCTTGACAACTCCACCAACTTTCAGAAAAATCGGGTCCTTAAAAACCACTTTTCCAACTCTTTAAAGTTGACTGACCGTTTTGAACTATTAGCTTTACAACTTGATATACTTTTCTACTTTGGATTACTCAATCTGAAGACTCCGAGACGTTTTGCTGCCAATCGTTTTGAAATCAGACATTTCGAAACCAATTTTTTGTCACTAACTGTGTATTTTCTCTGGTGAAATAATTAGAAAGCTTGGTAACATGATGTGGTGTCAAAAAAGTCTTGCGTCGAAACGTCCATTAGCTAGTTCCAATTACACCTCTCTTCAATTCCAGAAGTCGTCGCCCAATGGGGATGCCTCGGAACATTCCCCACCACCAACGCCTACCAATCCTGCATCAACAACTTTAACCAGACCGTCTCGGCTGCCAACTTCTGCAAGTGAGACTTTCCGCCGTTACTTCTCCTCGTCAACCTCTTATTATATTTTTCAGCTCCGTCGCAGCAACTGGAGTCTGTTTGAATGACGCCTACAACGCCGCCTGTGGACCAGCTGCAGTAAGTTTCTTTTTGAAAAATGAAATTCTTCGAAAGATTGACTGAATTCTGATCCTACAGATTTCGCAGAGATTTTGAAACTGAAAATGTCAGCTCAGCTCTTCCAATGATCCTTCTAATAAAGCTCAGCTCTTCCAATAATGAATTCGGAGCGTACAGATTTCACAGGGATCTTGAAACTGAAAATGTCATTTTCAGGCCGGCTACTTTGGATGCGAGAACTTCCGTATCACATTCGACAACTCTTGCTGGAACCTCAGATGCATGGTCGATGGAAACTAAGCCCTCTCTTTTTTTGTCTCTTTCTACTTATGAATGATGTTGTTGTATGTCGATCGAATGAATGTTTGTCTTATCAGATTCTTTCGGTTGCCAAGTTTTTCTGTTTCTCGAGCATGATTTGTTTTCTTGCTGTCAGCTGGACAGCTGCTCTTTCGTCAGCTAACTCAAGTCCTTCATTTTTGTAATTGACAACTTTTTTCTGAAAATTGCTGTAAATCGCGTATAATGACGAGATGCTAAGTTCGATTTTTCTGGACCACTTTTGCGAAACGAAGCATAACTCACTTGACAGCGATTTTCAGGGAATGTTTTCAATTACAAAAACGGAGATCTAGAGTTGCTTGACGCATCCACAAACTTCCAGAGAAATCGGTTTTTTGAAAACCACTTTTTCAACTTTTCAAAAGTGACGGTTTTCAATGAAAATACCAAACACGATAGATTTTTGGCTAGTACTGTTTATGCCACTTAGAATTTGGGGGATAGAAACAGAACCTGAAAGTCGGACTTCAGAAGTCATCAGACGTAAAGAAGAACTGAAAGCAGTGAAACATTTAAAATTTTTTCCACAGTTTCACACTGCTGATTTGATCATATTTGTGAAGATCAGAAACTAATTGGTCAAGCAGAAGTCAACACATAAGTAAAAAATATTCATTCAACTTGAGATTCAAAACTCATCGAGAACACAAAAAGTGAAACATCTTGGTGCCAATCTGAGGAACGCCACCTTCCCGTCCCTCTCTCGTCTGATGTACTTGGGGAGTCGATTATCCCATGGATCTCTTTCAATTCTCAAGTGACGGTCGAGTCTGGAAAAAAGTAGAATGTTTGAGCTCTTTCAAATCTCTATTATTGGGCAGTAAAAAACCAGGGTTCTTCACTTCCCCTCATGGATCCTTTGGTTTAGCGAACTCACTCTGGACAACTCGGCCATTTTCCAGGCTTCTCCCAAGGTCTGAATTGCCGAATGAATGGTTCCAGAAGATTCTCATCGTAGGAATCCTCGTAGGCCGACTGAATAACATACAGATTCTTCAAGCTCTGAGGATATTCTCCACCGAGCCACATCCGAATGAATCCCGCAATATGGGCGGCTGCATTTTTCGACGACTGGAAAGATACACTTTTTCCCTTGAAATGTCTCAAGTACTCTGTGAACGGCAGAGGTTGAAGACGCATGAGAAGGTGCGGGACTTTGAAGACTCTTGATTCCGGATAGATATTTCCCAGAATCTTCTTATCCGTCATAAGGGTCTCAAGTTCCGGGTGAGTCGCCAGAAACTTCTCCAACCGTTTCGTCTTCACAGACTCATCTCGAAATCTGGCTCTTTTAACCGTGGGGAGCCACGTGTAGTAGAAGAAACTGTGAATGGTGACGGCCAAATGAAGAGTGGACTTTTGAAAGAGGTTGAAAATCAGCTTGTGCATTTCTTCAACAAAACTTTTCCCGTTTCCGAATTTGCAGATTGGTCGGTTACCCTCAATGCTGCATATGCAAATCGTTCTGAAATTTCAAATTCCGATTTCAGGTTTTCTCAATTAGAACTCACTTTGGATGCATAGTCTGAACCTTGTACATGGTGTCTCCAAAACACAGTCTAAAACCATCATCTCCAAATATAAACTGAACCCAACTGGGTCCAAATCTGCAGTTTTTGATGGACTGCAACGCTCGTTTCGATGTAAATGAGAGGAAGAATCTATCCTCCACTGACATGAGTCGAAAGATTAGTTCCAGTACTAGAAGCGGGAATTTGAATAGGACGATGGAGCCGCATTTTGACTTTTGGTTCATGTAATAGGGACAGACCAAGATTATCGAGTGAGTAGTTTGAACGGGGACGCCTATGGGGTAGAACGTAGCGATCTTGACCTTTGACACATTAGGAAAGGGGGGGGGGGGGG
>LR546057.1:0-168222 GCA_900536305.3 Caenorhabditis sp. 40 LS-2015 | reverse complement strand
GGGGGGGGGGGGGGGGGGGGGGGGGGGGGGGGAGCGTCTCGCCTTTTCTCCGGGTGCCCGGTTGTTTAGAAGGATTAGAGGAAGTCGTCTGGCAACTAGATATTTAGAAACCGATTGTTCCTTATAATCACTAATTAGAGACAGCACTGGGACACTTTTAAAACTCGGAAACATTTTTTTAAAGACTGATGCTGTCGAATTCATATGATCTACACTCCTAACTTTCCGTTTAACCACTCCTAAATTTAGTTGCAGAACGTTTCTTCGCCCAATCTTTTTTACCAATTGCTATTAACCAGACTGGGCTTTCTAAACAAGCTGAAACAGCACATAAACCACCGATCAAAAGTGTCTCAAGTTTGGTGATTTCCAATGGAAAATGGTCAACATTAAGCGGTTTAAAGAATGGTTCGATTGCTCGATGTTCCCGAGATTATGTGGATGTATTAAGCAACTCTAGATCTTCATTTTTGTAGTGGACAGTTTTTTCTGGAAAGCGCAGCCAAGTGAGTTATGTCGCGAATAGTAAGGAAACCTCGAATTTCGGTATTACTCTCCATCCCTTCATAACTGTCTTGACAGCAATATCCAGCAAACATTGTCAACTACAAAAATGAAGATCTAGAGTTGCTGGTTACATCCGCCAATTTTCATAACATCGGGAAACCTGGAACCACTTTTCAACTGCACAACTTTGACCATTTCAACGATGCATTATCAACTTGCATACCGCATACCTGAGTTCCGCTCCATGCCCCCAAAAGTTACCGGAAAAAAAACTGTGATATAGCTTTACGAAGTTAGGTTGTTCTGTTTTCGAGTTTTTCACTTTTTTTGGGAAAACATATTGCTGAAAGAACAAATTCCATTGACATTCATGTATTATTCCAACAATCTAAGGTTCAAGAAACGGCAAAAATTTCAAACAACTTTCATTTTCTCGAACAATCCAAACACATTAACTAGTTCTGATAATGATGTCCAATCGACCCAACACACTCCAAATATTGAATCAGATCGAAAATCTTGAATCTCAGAGGATGAAATGGAGCCATTTCTTCCAAATCGAACTCGTGAATCTGCTCGACCAATGGAGTTCCAAAAGAGACACGTCCTCGAGCCTTCGCAGTGACGATTTGCTCGATGACGATGGTCTGAAAATCAACGTTTCGAATGATATCAGAATCAAAAGCAAAAAACCTTCTGACGTCTCCCGTTCTCCTCCTCGTTATGATAATCCACGTTGACAGTGACGAATGGTCTTCCAATGAAAGTGAATGTGAAATGAGCAGAGGCGGACATTGGTTGAACATGCGCATACGAAATCTTGTGCTCCATCTCGGAAAATTTCAAGACCTCAAAGGTACGGTATTTTCTGGTGCTTCCGTCCAGATTCTTCTGATTCGCCGTCACAGACACGTTTCGAAGTTCGACGGCAGTCGAGGTTTTCCAGATTCTTTCGAGTTGTCTGAAAAGGACTATTCTAGACTTTGCTGCTACCGCCAGCAACGAAAAGAACAATAAGTTAACTCCGTAAGTTGACAAAGAAGTTTCGAAATTTTATTCCCAAGGATTTTGGTTTCGAGAGATTAGGGAAATCGGTTGAAAAAGGAAGAAAAAGTCTTGAAAAAAGTTTTGAAGTTTTGAAATTTGAACGTTTCTGTGTCGATTAAGACTACTTTACTTTTGCAATCTCTTGACTCCGCCCACTTTTTTGGCTCCTCCCATTGTTATCAGAATATTTTTCGGGTTTTTTAATGGCTTTTCATCTTTTCCTCAGACTTTCCTCAGTTTTACATGGAAATTAGGAGGTAAAACCATTCGAAACCAGAAAACTTGCGTGTCTTCGCATCACAATGGGAGGAGCCGGAAGAGTGGGCGGAGTCACAAAAATGTTTTTTTTAATTAACAAAAGCAATTACCCAATAAATTGCATCAGAGGCATGTCAGTTTTGACGGTCATCCTCAAAACGGATCGATAATTCCTCGGAGGCTCCCCCTCGAACAAGGCCTTCGCAATCAACTGCTGAATGTCGGATTCGATGAGACGACGACAGAAGACGTGGAGAAGCGCGGGACGATGATCGAAATTCGAGATGAGGTAGTCGATGAGAGCCAACTCCGACACTCGACTCGTGTTCTTCTTCTTTTTCGAAATCTCGAACAAATTCCACTCTCTCGCGTTCCTCAACTCGTGCTCCGTCGCGTTTTGAATACGAATCAAAAGTTTGACGGCGTTGTCCATCTTCTGGCTGTAAACGTCTTCCAGAAGAATCTCCTGATTCCCCATCGGACTCAACGCCATCGGGGAGCCCACCGCACGGACCGTCTCGATCCTCTCGCCACCTCCATCGTTGACGTCTTCTGATGCTTCTGATTCCTTCTTCTTCTCAATAACAAACTTCGTCTCAATCAACTCATCCAGTTCCAGTTCAGAAAGCTCCGACGAGTGCTCTTCATTCGAGAAACTTTCCATTCTTTCTTGTGCTCGAAGTTACTTTTGATGACGCGTGTATCTATCGCAGGTGGGAATGAATTGGGGAGGATATATTTTTTGCGATTTTTTGTTCACGGAGAAACGTGGAAGAAAGGATATTCAAACTTTCATCACTAGAATTGATTTGGAAGGGGGTTAGAAAATAATATACACAGAGCAGAGGGGGACCACAAATTTGGAATGTCGACACTTGTATTCTACAGGAAAGAGAGAAACATTAGAAAAAGTGAAAAGGTTGAATCTTTTTTTCTCTATGAAAATTTGAATAGAGAAAAATCAGGGTGTGTGGGGGGAAGAATTATGAAGGATCGCAAGAGAATCTGGGGGCAGCACAGCACGACGACGAGTGACTAATTATGAAGCGAACAACACGAAATGATAGATAACTGGAACATCAGGTAGAAATTCAGAGTTTTCTAGAAGATCTGTGTCGTATTGTACTTGTTCTGCCAGAAGACGGCGATCAGTGTCACTGCGTAGAGTCCGGCGGCGATCCAGCATTGGGTGGCTTTCTCGTTGTATTTCGATTCGATGACGCTGGAAAAATCGAGAAAAATTAGATGCATCTAGAGTCAATATTGCCAAATCATGGTTTTGTTCTCGGTAGATCAAGATATGAAGTCAGTTTTGGTAGATCTATACGAGTCCTATCTTTTCATGGTGATACGAGCCGGACTAGAACATAATAAACGCCGGTCTTCTCAACTTTGTAATTTAGCCACGTTTTAACTTGAAAAACATTGAATTTTGGAAACTGCAAAATGTTCTAGATGCTTCTTCTGTGAAGGCAGTGATATTCGATTTCCCTCTGATTTTCCCGAAATCTTGCTCACCTCGTCGGCACTTTTCCCTCTCCCTCGAAATGGAGATCCGGGAAAAGAGTGACGGCTTGGATGTAGAAGAACACGCCGAGAAGTCCGAGGAAGATCACGCCCCACACCGACATGACCATGCTGAAAATTCGTTTTTTTTTCCTTCAATTTTTTCAACAGCACCAAAAATAAAATGAAATCACTCACCAGAAGGCCGACATTTTTGGTCCCATCAGCGGACAGATCTTGCCCATTTTGCCTGCAAATTGTTATATTATCGATTCGAATTTTTATCAGTGAGCAAAAATTTCAGCGATAAGAAAAAAAATTTAAAGTTTCACAACACACAAAATCGATGCGCCAAAAGACTAGAAGCGTGCGTCGGTTTTTGGTCGCGACGCACAAAACGCAACACGACGCACCACTCCATTTTTCCGATAAAACTCCGGATTTTTCAGTTTTTGCTCAAAACTTATAATTCAAAAGCTATTTTTTGCAATTTTATCTCAAAAAACTCATGAGTAACACGACGGGAAGAATGAAGAAGTGTGCGACCGCGAGACGAGAGAACAAGAATCGATTTTCGGCCGCTGCCGCATTTCTCTTCTTCTCTCTATTGATCTCCGGTCTCCACACTGTTTCCACTGGTTTTTCCACTTGTTTTGCTCATTTTTTGATAGAATTTCCCATTTTAGAACAAAAATAGAGAGTGATTCTCACCGAATCTCACTAGCTTGGCTCGATTCTTTCCGAAAATTGTCTTCATTTTTGGAAAAAAGTTGAGAAATGAATTTTTTTCTTTTCTTTTTCAAGCGTGGCTATTTTCTTTTTCCACAGGTTTCTTATACAGAATCGTCTCAATTTCCAGATGGGTATTCTCATTCCACTCGTCTCTGTCTCCGCCTTCTGGGCCGTCATCGGATTCGGAGGACCATGGATTGTGCCGAAGGGACCAAACAGAGGTGCGTATTCAGATTTTTTAGAGAATTTCGAGCAAAATACTATTTTTTTTTCAGGAATCATCCAATTGATGATCGTCATGACCGCTGTTTGCTGCTGGATGTTCTGGATTATGGTGAGTGTTGATTTGAGACGGTTTTTTCAACGAATCTAAGTCAAAGATTGGATTTTTCCGTTGTGATTTTCAAAAATTTGTCTGAGCTCCGACTAACCGATTTCCATCGTCCCCCATCAAAAATAATCAAATTTCAGGTCTTCCTCCACCAACTGAACCCACTCATCGGCCCACAAATCAACGTGAAAACGATTCGCTGGATTTCCGAAAAATGGGGAGACTCGACGAAGCTTGTCAACAACTAAATCACTCAATTTTCAACCCCCGATTCCAGTTTTATCTCTTCTCCCACTTCTTCATGTGATATCCTCCATTTTTATTTCTTCTTTTCTCTTCAAAAATTTCACGCCATCGTGAAGTAGACATTCCCGCCGTTTCTCCCCTGTTTTTCTTCCATTTTGAGCCTAAATATGTACAGAACTGACTAGTAGCAACAAAAAGTTTATTCCAAACATAAACGTTAAATAATTATCCCCGAAACTGAGTGTCTATTGGACACTGCTTATTACAGCGAGCAAACTGGGGAAGTGAGTATTGACGGAACGACTCGCAACCGTAGTACTTGAGCTCATCTGGACATCCTTGAAGGATAGACGCCTTCGAGAAACAATCCATCCCAGTTTGCACGTAGTTGCAGCCCTAAAAAAAGAATCACACTTCTCAAAAAAATCCCGAATTATGTTTAACCCTTTTCGGATCCTCCTGAGTATTCAGCACAAAATCTGTGATGCATTGATACATGGTGCCGTTCTTTCCACTGTAGATTCTTTGCATACATGGCCAATTATCGGAGGCCACTGGAAATTCGAAAGTTGGAAATCGAAATTGTTGGTTTCTTACAATAAAAGCCGGCTCCACACTGATACTGGATCATGCTCATCAGGAAACCGTAAGAGTAGGCTTGGTTCGGAGCCGTCGAGTGGTTCAGGAGGTAGCCGATGTCGAAACATTCAGAAGTCGTTGTGGAGGCGGCGCCGAGGCATTGAACCATTGAGTTATAGGCACTGAAATGTTCAGAACATTATCTATCGACTCGTAGATGATTCCAGGGTTTTTTTCTTAAGATTTTCTCAACAAGAATGGTAGATCTGTGCATTCTTCAAACAGTACTTAAAAATAGAATTCCATTGCGGAAAATTGCCGAAAAATGCTGAGATTCGAACATGTTCTCTTGTCTTTTTCAATTGTCTTTTTTTCCAGAGCATAAACCTTGAAACTCACTTGCACACGACATTCAATCCTCTCTGCGCGGCGACGCCCCCGTTAATGTAGATGTCTTGGATTTGGAGAGTCAAACCCAGGGGATTCAACCTGAAATATTGGAACGCAGAAACTCCTAGAAACTTTTTCGGCACAAACCAATTGTAGACTCTGTCGATGCCCAACTTATCGGCAAACGTGTCTTGACAAGCCTCGAATTTCGTGGTGTCACATGTGGCGGAAACCAGAGAGATTCCTAAAAAACTGGAGGACTCGAAAAATTACAATTTCAAGTTGGAACTCACCGATAATCGCTAGAATTATAGATTTTTGAAACATTCCTGAAACGTTGAAAATCTAGATTTCCAATTGGTACAGTTCAACCAATCAAGGGAAGGACAACATTTCATTCGAATAAGATTATTTTGATTCAGAATTCTCTGCGTCTCTCCACTTCAAGTGATCTATAGGGTGTTTGATAAGAGGAAAATGACAACAGGTAATCGGATTTATTAGAATGGAAAAATTAGGGTGGAAACCTGCGAAAGTTAAGAGTCAGGGAGGGGTTGAATGGTTTGTTCTGGAGTTTTAGAATCTCGAAATTTCTAGAACTGAGAACTGTAATTTCAATCTGAATAATCGAATCTTTTATCATCAGAATTTCAGATTCTCAGATCATCAGAATTTTTGAGTTTTGAAACTTCAGAAACTAGAAATCTGCTAATTCAAACTTACCAATATCTTAAAGTCACTAGGAAAAACAAAACAGTTCAAAACTTGTCAGCTTCTTGAAACTGTCAAAATCTAAAGATCAACATTCCATGAAAGTTTAAGCACTAAACAAGGCCAAATCTCCAGTTTCAGAATCAGAATTCAGATACACATTTCCCGATTTTCGAGAAAAGATTCCAACCTTATAGATGACCTGTTTTCGATAACAGAAAACTCAGCACCGACAAAAACCAAGACAAACAACACATTTCTCAGAAAATTCAACTTTATTGATAACCAGTTTCAGAAAAGCACCAGAAAAACAAAAACAAGACAACAGACAAATTCAAAGCAGAGACTCCAAGAATCGAACGTCCATTCTTCTACACTCCTCATTGTCGATCTCCCGCTCCTTCTGCTTCTTCAGTTCGCTTTGGAACCGGATGTCTTCAGCGAGCTCGAAGTGATTTCTCAGGAACTCCTGGAGTCGGGAGACAAGATGCGAGTCTTCCCAGTTGACACTCTCCAATGAGTTGGCAATCGTACTCGTCATCGAGAGAAGTGTCTCCTTCAGGTCCCCGGCTGGCAGAGTGCTCAAGTCGTTGGTGGGTTCTGGGGCGTGGTCTCCGGAGCCTACTGAATCCGCATCACAATCACGGGCGTATCTCTCCATCACTGGCTCCTTGCACTGTCCCAACTCGGCTCTCAATTCCAACTCCTCCTGTGCCATCTCCTGCACATATGTCTGACATCTAACATATGCTTGCTGAATCTTGAACTCCATGTCTTTGATGAGTTCCTTGATCCTGGCAGTCGCATCAGAAGCCACTTTTTGTCTGTTCGCCTCCATTTTATTGATGAACGTAAGACTCTGCTGATTGAGTTGCTCCGAGTGGATCTTCTTGAGGAGGGAGACCGTGTACTCCGTATCCTGCTCCATCGTGCATTTCTGGCATTCCAGCATCTCCTCGTATCTGCACTTCATGTCCTCCATGGCCTCGTTGTGGAGATACTCTGCACATTCAATCTCAAAGTGCGCCTTCTCCTCTGCCTCATGGATCAGTCGGCGGAAGTGCTCCTCAGCGTCGGCCCTCTCCAAATCCTTCTGCTCGATTTGGCTCTGAAGATCCTCGACCTTAGCCTTGAGGGACTCAACGTCGGAGGCAGTTGGGGCAGACATTGTCGGTAGTAGGAGTTTCTGTAACAAATACGATATTGATAAAGGGAAACGGGGAAGGAAGGAAGGGGAAACCAATAACCAAAGAGACTCGATGAAAGTGAGTAACTATCGAGTCACTGCTCATTATACCTCTCAAACAAGGGACGTCCAGGTGTAATCGTGAGATAGTGCGAGGCGCGTCTCGCGTCGCGGTCCATATTTGAATTAAATGGCTTCTGGGAAAGGACAAGGAGAGTGTTTTTGAATATGGACCACACTAGCCAATAATTTGGTTGCACAGAGCAACATGGAATGTCAGAAATTACTGGAAGAGAAAGACTGGGAAGACTGGAGATTCAGTTGAAACGAGTTGAGTAGAACACGGCCTAGAAATCTGAGAAAGATTTCCGAAGTCATTTTTTGAAGAAGTAGAAGGATCTGGACATTGATTGATCGATGTGCGGGCCATCGATTTTTGGAGTGTGCCGTAAATTCTGCAAGACATTGTTGCACCCACTTACCTTCGTTCAAAAACATTTATCTCGGTTCGCATTGAGAATTTCCAAAAGTTGTTTACTAATGAAATGTTGCTCATAAAAAGAGCTACATTTTATCTGTTGGCAAATGTTCAAAATTCTCAATGTGAGCCTTGATAAATGTTCTTGAAGTGAGACGAGGGAGTACAGTTGTTTTCTCTCGGATTCTTTTTGTGTTGACTGCAGAGCGGAGCGGGATTCCGTCTTCCCATCAGCTTTTCTTCACATTCGAGTCGATTGAGTGTCGGATTCCAGACCACAATGTAGCTGATTGGCGTGGACCTGGTGGGGTTTCTGACCTAAAATGATCCTAATGAAAAAAAAATGGTCCTAATGCAAAAGAAGAACCTTAAAATCTTACATTTTCAAGATTCTCATTGAAGGGATTTTCTGCTTCTAGATATGATTTGAGACTGATAAATTTTGTTAAAAATTTTAAACATAAAACCGACGACCCTTGCCAACCCTGTTCTTCGAAAGCTGGCTCTCTATTTTCGAATCCAAAATGCTTGGAGCTGCTAGGCGGTCCCTTATTATGCCACCCGAAGGGCATAAATACGGATCTATTGTTATTGATTGTAGTCCTTGTTACGATTTAGAGACCGTTTCCTCTAATGCTCCAATTTCGGTATATGTTCTCGAGGGGAACACAGTTCTCTTTGTGTGCGGTCGGTTATATAGGGACGTCTACGCCAGCAGCCGACATCTCACGGGTTCCGCCACCCACTATCCTTTCCAGAGGGGGAGTCCCAGGAGCAAGGTTCATATCATGACTGGATATTTGGTGAAATTATTCCAGATGGTGTCCTTGATCTTCAAATGATATCATAATTTCAGGTTTCAAACTCCAAAACTCTTCAGACCGATGGTGTCTTTGTTGGCTGCCCACTAAACCTTTGAACGGCTAAGAACTGTCATAGAAAAATCGACAGCGAAAAAACTATTGAGCAATTGAAAAGGTATGTTGTAGTAAACTGATTCTGCTGAAATTGAATGGATGTAATAAGAGTGCTTTTGAGTATGGACCACACTTGCCAATAATTTGGTTGGACAGATTAGAATGATAGAAACTACTGGAAGAGAAGCACTGGGAAGACTGGAGATTCAGTTGAAAAAAGTTGAGTAGAACACGGCCATCTAGAAATCTGAGAAAGATTTCCGAAGTCATTTTTTGAAGAAGTAGAAGGATCTGGACATTGATTGATCAAAGTGCAGATGATCGATTTTTGGAGTGTACCGTGAATTCTGCAATGCACTTTTTTGGTCCTCTTACCTTCGTTTAATAACGTTTATCTCGGTTCGCATTGAGAATTTCAAAAAGTTATTGACTAATGAAATGTTGCTCATAAAAAGAGCTACATTTTGTCTGTTGACATTTTTCTGAAATTTTCAAAACTAACCGAGATAAATGGCCTTGAATTGAGACAAGGAAGTACAGTTGTTTTCTCTCGGATAAGCTGTGTTGACTGCCGAGCGGAGAGGGATTCCAGCTCTTCTTCACATTTGAGTCGATGAGTCCAATTCCAGACCACAATGTAGGTGGTTGGTGTGAATCTGATGGGTTTTCTGACCTAAACTGGTCTTAATAAAATTGAATTCCCTGCAAAAGAAGAACCTTAAAATCTTACGTTTTCAAGATTCTCATTAAAGGGATTTTCTGTTTCTAGATATGATTTGAGACTGATTAATTTTGTTAAAAGTTTCAAACATGAAAACGACGACCCTTGACAACTCGTTCTTCGAAAGCTGACTCTCTATTCTCGAATCCAAAATGCTTGGAGCTGCTAGGCGGTCCCTTATTATGCCACCCGAAGGGCATAAATGCGGATCTATTGTGATTGATTGTAGTCCTTGTTACGATTTAGAGACCGTTTCCTCTAATGCTCCAATTTCGGTATATGTTCTCAAGGGGAACACAGTTCTCTTCATGCGCGGTCGGTTATATAGGGACGTCTACGCAAGCAGCCGACATCTCACGGGTTCTGCCACTCACTATCCTTTCCAGAGGGAGAGTCCCAGGAGCAAGGTCCATATCGTGACTGGAAATTTGGTAAAATTATTCGAGTTGGTGCCCTTGATTTTCAAATGATATCATAATTTCAGGTTTCAAACTCCAAAACTCTTCAGCCCAATGATGTCTTCGTGGCTTCTTATTAAACCTTAGAATGGCTAAGAACATTCATAAAAAAATCGACAGCGAATCGAACAAAACTTTTGAGCAGTTGAAAAAGGTATGTTCTAGGTAACCGATTTTGCTGAGATTCAATGGATGTAATAAGCAACTTAAGTTATTTATTTTTGTAGTGGACAACTCTTTTGGAAGACCACAATCAAGGCAGTTTTTTCGTTTCTGATATCATGGGATCGTTAAAGTTGAATTTTTGAATTAGACGACATAACTGTCCTAATCATGATTTTCGAAAAAAGTTATAAATTACCAAAATGAAGTTCTAGAGCTGCTTGCTACATACACCAACTTTCAGGAAATTCGGGTAATTGGAACATTACTTTTCAACTGCTCCAAGTTGACCATTCTGCACTGGAAGTCGCCAAATTTATTGACCAGCACTGTATCTCTGAAATTTCGCTTGATTTTTGATTTCAAACTTAAGTTCAATCTTTTTTTCTCCAAGAGCACTCCAAAAAGATCTCAATAATCATCAAAACACCTTCATTAGCCGGCTCTCGGAATGAAATGCTCACTGAACTTTGGCACTTTTCTAATTCGATTTTTCACGCCCACTGCAACCCATGCATGCATATCATACGCATAGACCTTTGATCTTGTTAGACAAGCCTGTGGAATTCAATTTTCGAAGAAGTATGGGCTATATCAGGTGACACCTCCTTAGTTCAGTTGGTTCTTTAGTTTTATCTGAAAATGGCCACGTCAGAGGAGATCGAGATTCTTTTTTGGAAGCTTTTCTTTGAATCCAGACTTTAACCAATTATTCTTCTTTCATTATCGTTCAACTTATGGAAATACTGAAACAGTGAATATAAGAGCGCGTCAGTTTGAAAATTTTTGTCCGAAAATAACATTTTCATGTGCAGAATAAACATAGAAGCCGACTTTGCTTCTCAGGGAAAGCAGTGGAAAACGCAGGTTTATTCATAGATGTTTTAACAAAACATCGTTCACTGGTGAAACGTTTTTACACTCCTCTTTCCATGAGGGGTCACAATTGAAATGGAATCGGTTTACAAAAGGGTTTGATGATTTTTATCAGAAGTTTCGAGAACTGGCTAAAAGCTACCGGAAAACAGGCGAAAATCGGAAAACCGACTCTGACATGACCCTCTAAAGAAGATACTATTTTCGAAGATACCGTGACCGCATTTTCGGATCCTAGGCCAGGATTGACTTTCCAATCAGAACTTTATTTTAAAAATTCATCAATTTCATCGATAGGAACCTCGACTTTACACCATTATCAAACTTATGACAAAATCGAAACACGTTTTTTTGTCTTCACTGATTGCGAAAAATTGTCGCTGCAGCCTATTCTGGATCCTCCTCGAAGCTTCTACCATCTGAACGTTGAAATCCCAAATTCTAGAAATCTTCTGAATAGGAACACTAATTACTTTCACTTTTACCAAAATTTTCTCGGTTCCTAAACCAATTATGAAAATGTTATTGTGTCTACTACATAGCCTCGATTTTAGTTCATTCTCGAACTTATGGAACAACTGAAACAGACTATTTTTGAATAGTTTTTAATTTTCACTCAATATCAGAAGCCCGTGAGATCCTAACATGAGAGTTGCAGCACTCGGAATCTTGTCTCCTGAATACCGTGAATCCTATACAGACGCCTTACCACATCGTCGGTCACATTTATCTCGGCTCCCGTGGGATGTATCAAAAAATGGTCAGCAAACGAAGTGCTCTAGACACCATGAACAACGTTTTGTTAGTCGATCACTTTTTGATACCTCTTACAGGAACCGAGATAAGTCTTGTCAAAGTGGCGGCCTCAATTTGAACTTTTTTCTTGTTTTGAGAAATCTGGACCGGTAGAAGCTACAGATATAGTCTCTTCTGCACAATTGATATGAAAGTTGACGACTTTTAAAAATTTTCCCAAGAACTTTCTGTTTCAAATGGCTGTTTAGTTGCTTTGAAATTTGTACATTTTCAGTTGGACCTAGATTAAACGTTCTTTTCTTATTTAGAATCCAGAAAAAAAGTTTGGGGTTCAACAATTCAAAATCCTTATCAAAAATTGTTCTGCGAAATTGCTCACTTCCCCCCAATGTGATCCAATTATGCCCCCACACGGAAGTCACATTTTCTGATAAAACAATTTCGAATCGAATGTAAAATCGTTCAAATGATTGCCCCCAACATCGTCATCATCCACTTATCTCTCAAAACCCCTCGAAAATTGAATTTCTTCTCAAATCGTAAAATCACCTTCTCCCCCCCGAGAAAGGCTCAATTTCCCTGGCCCTCCCTTCTTATTTTTGTTATTCTTTTCACCTCGGGGGACCTGCTTGGTATTCGAAATGGGAAGGCTCGCCCTCCCTTGCTCATTGTCCAATTATGTTTTTGGAATCTAAAAGATGGGGAGAGGACGAAAAAAAAAAGGGGCGGAGCCAAATTGTTCAGTGGAATCGAAAAAAGGGGCGGAGTCAGGAAGGAGACCTTCATCTCCATATATAAACGATCGCATGTTTGGTTCCAATTTCACACCCTCCTCTTTCCTTAAAACATTTTTCTTGAGCCCTTCCTTATTCATCAGGAATTTGAAAAAGGCTTTGTTCTTTCTAATCGTCTCGAAATTTTGCGCACTTCTTCACTGGTAGATCAATGAGATAACAGGCTTTGAGCTGGGTTAGATCTACCAATGCTTGAGAAGCGCGCGCGAAACTTTGCGAGTGCTATTTGAGCAGTGGTAGATCAAAGCATGGAGATTTTCTGTCTACCAGTGCTAAAACATCGCACGCAACGTTTCGCACATTGCATTGAGATGGAGCGCGTTTTCAACACTCCCTCTATTCCAGATGCTGATCTCATCGAAAATCATGCTGCCACTGATGGCGGTGCTCCTCCTCGCCGTCACCATCCCATCCACCGTCGAGGCAGTCGATCCACTCGATTTTCTGTTCAGCTCAAGCATGGTCCACTACCCGCGGTACCGTGCCGCCCACGCGGGCTCTGGCTCCTCGGCCGCCGTCACCCCGGAATTCGGAAAGAGGTTTTGGCTCGGGTTCGAACGGTTTCCTTTTCTTTTTTCCAAACGCATGCTTTCCAAACTTCTATGTATTAGCTATCGTTTCCTGTGAAATTCAAAGCTGGTCGAGAAAATGATACCGTAGGGTGCTCCACTGCGCGCCATTGCGAATCGGCGCGGCGGCAATTCAAACTTTCCAGTGGCGTGCCCCATAATACAATTTTCAGTGTTCTCGAGAAAAATGTTCAGTCTTTACTGCTGATTTCTTTCCAGAGCCCCACCAGGCTGCGTCTGCACCGAATTCCTCGGCTGCCACGGACCCGGATGCATGCGTCGCGTCTACCCGAAGGCTTAACTCCAGAATCGTCTGATCAATAATCTCCCTTTCCTGTCTTCTTAACCTCTAGAAAGTCCAAACGTTGATCTTTGAAAAATTAACTTTTGACACACTTCATTTCCTTTTTATTTCTGAGAACACTTGACTCTGAACACAGTGAGAACTTTCAAATAAACTTTTCTGTTAACAAAAAATCGTTTTTCTTTCATAAGGACAAACTTTTTGCAAAAAATAATGTCATGGGAAAGAAAAGTAACAGGTGATGTCTGAGAACTTCAGCTGTGGAAGGCTGTCTGGCTTCAAAGAGAGCATTTTCTCTATTCCCTTTTTGAATCTATACAAAGCAACTGAGTTTCATCAATTGTTATCTGAAAACACTGCTTTCTTGCGCTATTATTACATTCAAAACTCTCAAAACTACCTTTTCTCTTTTTGAAAAACCGCGCAAAACCAGCGCAAGCTCTCAGTGGAGCGCACTTGCACACCACCTAGCGCAATTTTTTTTTTGCCCCAGCGCCAAGAGGGTGTGAGAATGGTTTTTGCACTTTTATCAGCGATAAAAATCTGAAAATTGTTGCAAAAATTGTTTGCGTTGTTGTGAATTCGCTGGAAATCGCACGATTTAGGTCTTTTTTTTGAATTTTCCCACAACGCAAACGACATTTTTGTGTTCTTTGTCATGTGACTTTTTTGAAACTGAAACTGAAAAATATCGGAGAAATAAGAAAGAATTTTCAGATACAGAAAAAATGGAGGAAGAAAGGAGCCTGTCGCCGTTCTCTTCGTTCGCCGAACGGCTCACAGTGAATATGTGGCATGCTCAGGTGGGCGGAGTTTAGAATTTTAAAAAGGATTTCGTGAAAAATAGCAAAAAATCACATTAAATATTCCTAAAATTGTCTTTTTTTCGAATTCAAATAATCTGAGGCGAAACTGGAATGGAATGATTCATTGAAATTGAACCTAAAATTTAGCTAGTTTAAACTCTCCGGAAAAGGCGAATTCTTCAAATCTAAATGGTCTGAGCTGAATAAAGGCGGTTTTTTTTTCAATTTTAAATGTTAAAATTTTTGCAGAGAAATGTAGAAAGAGTCACATTGTATTTACAAGAGCCGCGACACGTCGAGGACATCGCCGGCAGTATGGAGGACGAGTGGGATTGTATTGAGGAGTGGTGAGGATTTGATACATTGAAAATAGCGAAAAATCGACAGAGACAAAAGCGATAAGGATTTCGTAATTTTTCGAAAACACGGGGGCGGAGCCAGCGGCGAATACAATGACAAAAGATAATAGGCGAGATCGTGAAGACGGTGATTTCAAGTTCTTCCAAAATTTTGTGACCAAAAACGTTATTCATCAGCTGAAATGGAAGGCGTGTGCGCAGAAAACGTTCATTGTCCAAATATCTGTCGAAAAAAAAAATGTCGCTGCGAGACCCAGAGCCCCCGAGGGCGGTTCTGAACATCTGCCAAACAGAAAAATGGATAATAACAAAACCATCACCCAATTTTTCAGCGTAAACCACCGCAAAGGCAGCGATCGCCTTCGCACCGCCTCCGTCGCCATCATCATGTGTCTTCACTTGGGAGTGGATCCGCCCGACGCACCATCTAGGAAAGACGCCCCGGCACGTAAGCTCGCGTGGATCGATCCGTACCGGTGTGGAGCACACAAGGCCGCGCAGGACGTTGGAATGAACACGCAGAGGGCGTATGAGAAGTGGCAGCCCAAGTCGAAGTATGCTAAAGTTGTCAACTGACAAAATGTGGCTCAGAATGAGATCTATCCATCATGCACAAGGAAACATCTAAAAATATATTTAAAAACAGTATATCTCGGCTCTCCGTTACCATTTTCCACTGTTCATAGGCCCAATAGATAGATCTAATCTTGATATATATTTTGTCTGTTGACACTTTTTCCATAGCATTTCTGATTCCGGAGATAACCTATTTTGTTTCCAGAACGCGCTACAAAATCTGCACGGACCCCCCGATCGACGAGGTCCGCAAAGTGGCCACAAATCTTCGCCGCATAAGTGGCACCGACCGAGTGCTCTTCCACTACAACGGCCACGGCGTCCCGAAGCCCACCGACAACGGAGAGATTTGGGTGTTCAACAAGAGCTTCACCCAATACATTCCTCTGTCCATATTCGATCTACAGGGATGGCTGGACTACCCGACGATCTACGTTTGGGAGACGCATTCTGCAGAGACGATCCTTCACAACTACCGACGGTTTGGCGAGGATCAGAAGATCTCGTGGCAGAGCAGATTCGATCGATGGCAAGAGGAGCAGAGAAATCTGCCGCCGATCTCGTCGAAAATGAACGATGCAGATGCGGCGGAAGCGTTGGGATTTCCAGAGAAGTATCCAAGATACAACGATTGTATTCATCTGGCTGCCTGTAGTGCCGGTCAGTTTCTGCCCATGACCGATTCCCATCTGCCTGCGGATCTCTTCACTTCCTGCCTCACCACTCCGATCAAAACATCGCTAGCATTCCATCTGAGCCATTCGGAGCATCGGAATGAGTATCCCGAGAATATTCTGGAGATGATTCCTGGAAATCTAGGCGAGAGGAGAACTGTGCTCGGCGAGCTCAATTGGATATTCACGGCGATCACTGACACCATTGCGTTCACCTCCATAGATCGAGACACTTTCCAGAAGCTGTTCCGACAGGATTTGCTGCTGGCCACGTTGTTCAGAAGTTTTCTGTTGGCGCAGAGAGTAATGTCGAAGTTCGATGTTTGTGAGTACTTTTCTCGTATTTTTCTCAAAATAGGAACGAATGGGCTCCGCTAGAAGTCGAGATTTCTGCTCCGAAAGATGATGCTTTTTTCACCATACTTTTAGATCCAATATCTCGACTTCTAGAAGTTTCCGGATGTAGCCATGTAGCACGTTTTAGCCCTGATTTTATTTGCAACAAACCCATTTTTCAGTGCCTGTCTCTCAGCCAGCACTCAAGGACACCTCTCGCCACGATCTCTGGAGATGCTGGGACCAAACGATGGACATGGTGCTAGACTACTGCCGAGAGCTGTTATATGTGAAGGACACCGAGCGAGCCCTCTTCTGTGGTCGAGACGTGATCAATCGCAGCAACGTCTTCCCATTTCTAGTGCTCATCGATTTCGAGCACGTTCTCACCTACAACGAGACCCATCAATACAACACGTTCTTCACCGAGCAACTCCAGGCGTTCGAGCTCTGGCTGGACTATGGTGTCGACGAGGGAACGCCACCTCTGCAGCTTCCAATGGTGCTTCAAGTGCTGCTCAGTCAGGCACATCGTGTGCGAGCTCTCCGGCTGTTGGCTCGATTCCTGGACTTTGGACGTTGGGCCATCGGCTACTCGCTGGCCGTCGGAATCTTCCCATATGTGCTGAAACTTCTGCAGAGCAATATTACGGATCTGAAAATCTCTCTGGCTTTCATTTGGGCCAAAATTCTGGCCGTGGACCCATCCTGCCAAATGGAGCTCTTCAATGAGTGTGTGGATGAGTCGGCGACGAATGCCACGACGAATAATGCGAATCAGTCGCCAGCGCAGCCCGCACAAGCTCCGCAGCCGGCTCAGGTGGCTCCAGCTGCTCAACAGCAACAACAACAAGCCCCACCAACGACTCCTCAACCACCGACCATCCTAAAACCTCCTGCAATGTTCGCCAATCATCCTCCACCGCCACAACTGCAAATGGACAAGCGTGCTCTTCAGTTGAACACCCAGACTGGCGGTCGATACCAGGCAAATCAGAATCAGGCGTTAGATATGCAGTTACAGTATGCCGGAGGACAGCAACAGGCTCAACAGACCCAGCAACAAGTTCAACAGCAAGCTCAACAGCAGGCTCAGGCTCAGAAGCAAGCCCAGGCTCAACAGGCTCAACAAGGACAACAAGGTCAACAGCAGCAACAACAGAACCCGAAAGACGCCGCGCTGAAGCCTGGAGCCACGCCCACTCAACAACCACAACAGGAGAAAAAAGTCACCATGCTCCGTTTCCAGTACTTTCTTCAACTCCTCGGCGACCCCGACATCAAGCCCAAGCAAAAAACCGTAGCCGCGTTTGTTCTAGCTCAGCTGACATCCAACAACTACCGCACGGCACAGGAGAAGCTCACCAGCAAGGGATACATGGCGATCTGTACGGAGTTGATGGTGGACGATGCCGCGAGATCTGTGAAACTTCTGAAGCTCTGGATTCTGATCGGTCTGGGAAGACTGTGGTCGGATTACGATGTGGCGAGATGGCAGGGCATTCGTCTGATGGCTCATGACAAGATGATTCTGGAGTTGAGCGACGACTCGGCGGAAGTGAGAGCCGCCGCGGTGTTCGCGCTTGGAAGTTTGCTGCGCAACTCGTCGAGATCCAACGAGCATGCTTCGGCAGTAGAGGAGAATCTGGCTGATGAGTTGTGTGCTCAATGTGTCTTCGATAGTTCAGTGCTAGTAAGGGAGGAGTTGATCGTGGCACTTCAGTGGTTCGTCTTCGATTTCGAGAAGAGATTCGTGAAGTTTTTGCTGGATCTGTCCAATCAAATTCGATTCAAAGTCCCTCGAATCCGAAATCCATCCTCTGAAGACGATGATATCAATGAAGAAGGTCTGGATATTGCCTCTGAAATGCCATCAAGTCGACGACCGAATCCCGCGTTGCTCCCTCCGATCAAAGAGTTCATGCAACCATCTGTAATCCGAAAGAAGCACTCAACCAGTATGTTCGTGACGGCTGTCGAGGAGAAGGTGAATGTGGATCAGGATGGAAATATGTCGATTCGAACGTTCGAAGATGATAGCTACGTCGAGCGAGACTCTGGAGACGTGGAGTACAGGTAAGCAACGGAAAATGAATGGCAAAGCCTCTACCGAAATAGTTGGGAGTTTAGGGAACGTGCTCGAGCTCAAATCAAACATCTGGAGGCGAAGACGTTCAATGAAGCGGTAGCGAGAACATGGCTATCACTGTTGAGATTGTCGTTGGATCCGATTGAGAGGGTCGCTCGAATGGCTCAGCGAATAGTGCACCGTGTCGAGGCGGGAATCCCCGAGATGCAAGCCAACATTGACAACACGATGGCTCATCTGAATCGCAAGATGATCGCTCGGAAAACGTCACGCGCCACCGTCGAAATGCCCAGAAGACCCGTCGGCCCCAACGAGGAGGTTAGCAATTTGGCGGATCGCATCAAGCGGAATCTGGAAGTCGAGAGAGGTACGAAAGATATCTGGAGCTAATTGATTGCTATTAACAGTGTTTGACTCGTTTCCAGAGACGGGCGTCGGTTCGCAAGGCATCGACTTCACGCTGATGAACGCGCAGAAGGATAAGGAGCAGAGGAAGGGGAAGAGTCAGTTGAAGAAGTTGCAGGATGAGTCGAAGGTCAAATTCCAAGTGGGCAGTCCCGGCGATGCGAATCAATCACATCCGAGTGAGTGGGGGGGCAAGGATCATAACTGAAAATGATCTGGATGATAGATCAGCTTCAGCATAAGATATTGAGTCAGATTGAGATTGATACCAAATCTTGCTGAATATCTCATTTTGGAGCTGAGCTATTTGCCGGACCAACCGTTCCCAAGAGTGCAATTCAAATCTTGACCTCATTTTTTTCAGGAAACCCAATGTCTCCGGGAAGTTCGCTCACCGACGACACCCAATCCAGTGAGCTCTTCTCCAAAGACGAGGAAAGCGAAGAGGAAGGAGACGAACATCACGAGACACGATCGGCGACAGAAGAACGCGATGTGGCCACCACGGCGTCTGGAAAGACTGTCAAGGGGGTCTTCAGAAAGTCCGACTTCATGGACGCGGCGACGATGGAGTTCACGCCGAGAAGATCCAAAGCCGTGCCTGGAGACTTTGCAATGAAGGAGGAGTCGAAGACGTTGCGAGCCGTCATAGAGAATCCCATCGTCTCCACTCAATTCGTCGCCTGGTGCAGCAAAGTGTTCGTCGAGCCCATTCTCCATGTCATCGCGCTGGACGAGGAGAAGGCGGAGGAGAAGGAGCACGAGGATGAGGACGAGTTCATGCCGGATGAGTATCGAGACAAGATCAAAGAGATGCAGACGCAGGACAGGAAGTTGCACGAGGAGAAACGAGCCAAGGATAAGAAGGAGGGAAAGAAGGAGAGGAGTCAGGAGGATGTAGGTGTGACGACGACGACGATCAGTGATTGGGCGATCCATGCGATGGAGGGAATGTTGCAGAGTGCCGAGATCGAGGGAAGAGACTTCCAGAGCAACACATATGATAAGTGCCTCTGGAAGGTCTCGCTAACCCACCCGGCTCGCTCTCTTGTCACCTCCAAGTTGAGAAGATGTATGTACGCCACAGACGGTCAAATGATGACCATCATCCGACAGGACACCGCGCCATCCCTCTTCCGTCGCTTCGACCTCACCGACACCAATCCCTTCTGCCCATCGTTCATCTCTCAACTGATTCTCATCAATGACATGTCCCGAGAAATGGTGATCGCTTGCAGTGCGAATGGAGTTGTTCGAATCTGGGATCCATGCTTCTTGGGATGGTGTGACGATTATGAGAAGCCCGCGGAGATGGTCTCAGCGTCGTTTCCACTGGAGACGCAGATGAAGCTTAGTGACGATACGAACAAGTGTCTTTTCGAGTGAGTTTTCATTAAAACTGGGCCTTCAAAGCAAAATTACGACTGATTTTCTTTTGAGGGCGGGGCCTAATTAGGCAAGGTCGACAGTATGCAAACCGACCATCCTGCTCAAAGACCCTATCCAATCCCTCCTCCAATTTTCAGCTGGAACCAACAAAACGGAAAGCTCCTGTGCACCGGCACCCGCAGCGTCCGCATCTGGGATGCTCACTGCGAGAAGGTGTGTCAGGACGTGATGTACTCGCCGGGCAGCAAGCAGCAGGGAGGATTGGGCGCCAAGTTGGACAGACACACTCTTCCGACGGCCATGTCTGGAAATCTGGACGAGGAGGGCAATATGGTGGCAGTTGGTAAGGGCTTGAATTGATCCGGCCGATAACTCGGCGACGAGAAGTCTTGGCCAAACAATGAGTCTGAAATCGTGGGATGACCTTCAGAATCTCGAAACTTCTTTTTTCAGGTTATGGAGACGGTCGTGTTGACTACTTCGATATGAGAATGGCCAACCCTCGAGCCGCCAGATGCACACTCTCCCCTGTCAACCCTGGAAGCAAGTTCGACACCCGCCCACCCGGAATCATTCATCTCCGCGTCAACCGCACCGGCTTCGCCACCGAACTCTTTGCCGGAAGTCAAGACGGATCGATCTACAAACTCCAACTCCGAATGTTCAAAGAAGCCACGCCGTCCATCGTCACCCCATGGACGCCCGGAGATCACGCGTTGATGTGGGTGCACGACGATTCTCGAATCCTGGCGACGGCTTCTGGTGAAGACCTCGCGATCTACAATGTCACCAAGAACAAGCAGATCGCCTACATCAGACCACAAGTGGAGACGTATCGGATGGAGAAGAGCGCGTCGGGACCGTTGGGCATTTTCTCGTCGCAGAGGAAATCCTCGTCGGCGTCGCAGATGAGCATGCGGTCGGCGGAGAATCGCATGATGCAGCATTACACGCGGCCGAAGATTATCTCGTTGACGATGCATCAGATGAGGTGAGTAAGAGGTTCTAGAAGGTCCCAGTCAAACCAATCTTTGGTGCAAAAATTTTGCGAGCTGGTAGATCGAAAATCCGACCTCTCAATTTTGAATCCGATTTGGTCTACCAGCTAAAAAACCTTCAAAAAACTTCGCAGCACAGATTGAGATGGATCACATTTCCAGAACCCCCAACTCAAAATTCTTAATTTTTCAGACTGCTCACCGTCGCCGGCTACAGTGACAACACCGTCGCCGTGTTCGGCTCCAGCACTCCGGGACTCACCGGAACCTACGATGCCACTCACGATGCCGAGTTTTCGAAATGATTCAAACTTATTTTTTGTTTTTTTATTACCTAACTTTGCTCTCCCTTTTTTTCTCAAAACTCACCTCAAGTGTTTGAAATTTGTAAGTTAAAAAATTCAGGTGTAACCGTCCAAAGTTCAAACTGAAATCTGCTACCGTACTCTTCATCGCTGTGAGACCATCAGTGTTTCGCCAAATGTTTTGAGTTTCTGGACTTCTGTGAGTCTTGTAGCGAATGATGTAACGACTTGGCAGATTTGGATTGACTTTGGACAAGTTTTGACCCAGGTTTCTTCATGTACCCCTCCTCATTTGGTCCTCCCAGTTCTCCCCCACCCCATCCCAACCAAAAGTGCCTTATTTATGACAGAGATTTTCTTTCTTCATTATCATCAAATTGTAAATACTAGACTTGCCCCCTGACCTAGTATATATGTTCCCCTCTTCAGCTTCTCCGCCCCCTCTTAACCTCCTGAAACCCATGCTCAGAATTCTATACAATTTGCCAAACCAAGTTACTTTTTTTGCTTTTTTTGTCCTGTTTCTGTTTTTCCATGTTTTTTTTCTGTCAAGACCCCCCTCAATTTTCTAGGTGTACCTTTTTGTATCAAACCGAATTCAATTATAAATTGAAGAAATTCATGTTTTGGAAATTGGAAGCAATTCATAAAGTTTAGACAAGTCCCGCCAGTAGGGACCAGAATTTCGACTTCTCCATCTTCCACTCGGTGGTGCTCCCCATGTCCTGGAATTGGAATTTGTTTCTCGAATTTTCGAATTCAAAATTAGACCCACATGTCTCAATCGAATCTCCATTGTCGCGTTCTTATCTGCCACGTGGAATGAGACAGTTCCAGAAAGTTCGGTTGCTTCTTCGAACGAATCGAAGGAGAGATACTTGGCGTCGAGCGTCGTGAATTCGAACGACTTCAGAATCGACATCACTTTTGGCCATTTTTGCTCGGTATTGACTGCAAAAATGGTCACGGTACCGTAAAGGAACATGTTCCGTGTTTGGTTTTTTTCGGATTTGAGCGTCTTTCGCGATCAAGAATGCTTTTATTTGTTTTCAAACGAAGCGAACCAAAGTGAAAAACCGCTCGGAAATCGAAACCAACCGTATAAAGTTACTTGAATCTTGAACATATTTCTTCTAATTTCAGTAACATCGTTAAATGTTCTCCCCCAACGATCCCTTAGAACAATCAATCAAAGTTTGAAATGCTTTCAGAGAAAACAAGAACACAGAACTTGAAAATTTCATGATACTGAAGGTAGAACGAATGGACATAATTTATGGGCTGATTGAAACAGTTTGCTTTGAATTTTTCAAACATTTTGGTTATCTTTTCAATTCAGACTGAATCCAAAGAGTTCTGAAGCGAATTTAAATTTGAAGTTGGAACTTCTCAAAGAATAGTTTTCTTTTAATTCGATCAGACATTCTCTTTTTCACTGCCCCCCAACGTGAAAAATTTTCCAATCTTCCTCTCGTTGTCTCGCACTCTCTTCTCTCTGTTACTCTCTCACTTTCACGCTGGAAATAATTTAAACGTCTGAGACTAGATATCTTTTTTCTATATGTCCCTTTTCCAAAGTGACAACTGTGTGAGGTCATAACTCAATTCACGTGAACATTTTGCCGAATTTTATTTTAGATTCTGAACCCGCACAGTCGATTTCACCTTCACACAAAATATGAGAAAAATTGATAATGGATGAGCTGAGGAATCTCATTACCCTCACTTTTACAGTACTCGCGAAAAATAGGATGGGGGAGTCAACTTGAACCCTTAGATCAAACAGAACTCTGCCAGTTCTTCATCAAAAATTTCCTAAAATAGCGCAAAAGATTCTTCTTCTAATTATTTACAATCGCTTGGTCTTCGATTTTTGAATGTCTTCTCTGTTCTCTTGAAAGACAGAAAAATATACCAAAAATCGACCATTTTTTCAGTTTTCAGTACTAATTTTAGATCAAACAGAACTCTGCGAGTTCTTAACGAAAATTTTTGAATAATGCTGCAAATCGTTTGTCTTGCAATTTCGAACAATCGCTTGGTCTTCGATTTTCGAATTTTTGTTTTTTCGGGCAGTTATGGGTCAAAAACTACTATCCCAATTTAGTCGTCACCTTTTTGACCCAATAGGGCACGGGAACTGTCGAACATCCCGTAGAAGACCACTGTCCCCATTTATACTTTGCCATGCTCATTGAAAGTTTGACTTCCATGAACAAGTAGGTCAAGAAATTCCTTACATGAGGTGATACTCAACAAATGAGCATTGCTCAAGAAGACGCGATTCAAATATGACAAAAAGTGGTGTAGACCTTTGTCATCTCAGTCAGTTTCCCAAGTTTCAGCCAATAATGTTCATTTTTATTTCATTCCGGGTCATTTCAAGAATTGAAACATTTTCTGATGTAAGCGTGCTCTATTAACACGTGTGAGAGAGTGAGAGACGCAGAGACAGTTTCAGAAAAAAAAATTTCAAAAATTTTTTCACGTTGGGGGGCAGTGTTTTTTTAAATGAAAACTGAGAAACAGAGAATTTATAGATTCTTGGAAAACATTCTAGAAGAGAGTTAAGCAGATTTTTTACTGAAAAGACTTTTGAGTCACATCGTGTGGGTGTGAAAAATCAAGTGCTGAGAATCCCTTCTCAACTATACTATTTTTGTGAAACATGATTTTTCTTCTGGTTTCACAATTGTTTGTTTTTTTTGTGTCTTTCGGTTACAGTGGTTAGGGAATAAATACGGAAACTGTCTTTAAATGCGAACATGCTCTTTTGAACTACAGTATTTACAAGCTATTTTCGAAGTGAGCTTTCGAGCGAGAAGACGGATTCTAGACCAAGACTGACTTTTATTCGGATCCACATAATACTTTGCTTTGCTATTTCGAGGTGGTTGATCTATCAAACCGTCCGTAAAATTTTTCGTCCTAATTAGATGTTCGAAACCGAAAACTTTCGACATTTTTCTTATTCGATGGAGCTCTCGTAAAATTAAAAAATATTGTGTTATTACCTTCAAAGATGACGTGGTTGCTATAAAAGTTCAAAAAGCTTGCAACGTGATCATTGATTTCATTAGCATCCTCAAACACCAAAAAACTTTCCCGAAACAGAAAAACCAACTCACACTCCTTGGGATAATCATCGAAGAGACTCTTCAAAGCGGACTCATCCTCGTATCTCGAATGGTCTCGAACCCACACCAATTGCTGGTTCATCATGTACACCGCACTTCTCTCGGGTGGAATTGAGAAGAGCGCTCCGAAGAGAGAGAAGAGGAGAACAAAAGGAATTTTCATTCTTTGGGATGGAATGGAATGGAGGTTATGGTTGAAGGGAGAGAGCTTTTATGGAGGAGGTGATAATCGAATCAATTGGCGGAACTTTTGGGAACACATACAAAAAATTTTGAAAGGGTTGGAAGGGGTGGGGAAAAGTATGAAAATGTCGATCAAACATCAAGAATCAAAACCTCAAACGAACGACTAGCTCAAAAAAGATGTGGAAAATTTTACCAACTTTCTGAATCATAGATTATGTTAAACCCTTTTTTAATCTGACCAATAAATTATCAAATGTTACAATCAGTTTTTTTTCAGTTTCGTGGTTTTATATATAAAATGAAACAGGAACATTCGATGCGTTGACAACATTATTCCACCAACACATCCAGAATCGGATTCTCGATTTGCCATTCTGTTGAGCTGGCTCGGATATTCTGAAAATTCAAAACATCGAGATCAAGTTATTTGTTCTCTACCTTCTTCAAACGGATATCCTCTGTGAATGTCTTATTCGCAATTGCATAAGTGACGTTTCCTTTTACTCCCACTGGTTCTCCATACTTGAATTTGGTATATTCAGCACTGTGAGTCTTGAACTCGAACTCTCGGAACACGCAGAGCTCGTTGATCGGCGAGGTGGTTACTGTAGAATTTCTACACGTTTTTAAGTAAATGTGTGTTACTGATAATGAAAGAAAGCCCTATCCATAAGATTTTCACAACGTTTTGAAACGGGAAAAATTGGTACCCGTTTTCCGTAGTATTAACCCAATTGGAAGGCTTTAAAAATGGGTTCTTAAGAATCCGATTTTTCTTAAATTTGGTGAGTGTATTCAAAACACACCTAGCTTGCGCCCTCAAAGTCACTTGGCTGTGGATATACCAAAAACTTGTCAATTACAAAATTGATTCAGTGTTTCTCAATATCCTTTTAAATTTTTAGAAAATAAGATGACTGGTAACTGTTTTTTCATGTGTTCAAAGTTTATGATTTTTCAGTAAAGATGGCCACTCTGCACATCGATTTTTAAAAATCCTATCACTAACAATTCTTCGGATAATCGGCGAAAAGTGACTTGACATCCGTGATATCTCCTGATTTTGCGTACATCCGAATGCTGGCCAGTTGGATGTCCATCACGTACTTGGCGTCTCTATCGTGATGTAGAGTGTTAGTCAAAGTGAATAGACAGCTGAATAGAAGGATAAACCAATACATGTTTAGGCAGAATTTCGAAACTGTGAAAAAAGGGAATTGTGGATAGATTTTTGTTTTGCTTTGAGGGGGAATGTTTTTGAAACGGGAGTGAGTCAGAAAACAATATATCGACAGAAAGTTCAGTTTCAGTTTGTCTATTTTCATAATTTGATATTGGAAATTGATTATGGACATTTGCTGTATCGGATTTCAGACGATGCCAACCATACTCTGAACGGTATCAATTTCAAGTTCTTTTGAAAGTTTATCCTGGAATTTCAAAAAAGGACGTCATACAGTGGCGAGAAGTGGTGAAGGTCACTTGTTGAACGATTCATAACTTTGCTCAAACTTGTCCAAAACTCAAAAACTTTTCCGTAAGACATAGACATGAAATTGTGGAGAAAAGTCAGTTAGGGCCTGTCAACTATCTCGCAACATGCCGTGCTTTTGACTGAAAATCAAGCCAGACAACTTTTCTAGAAAAGGAGAGCCATGAAATATATGCGACATCAAATTCTTATCTTTATCCGCTTGATCTGGGCACACTTTCCAAACAAAAAAAGGAGAAAAAGACAGTCAGAGAGAGAGAGAGAAAGAGATCAAGGTGTTTTCAGGAGCGGCGCTTTGATTTGCATTCGGAGCGTAGGTCTTCCATCATTTCCCAGATGCTTGTGAAACTGAGTTCTTTTTTCACATCGGCACAATACAATCTCTTCTTTTTGCCCGGTTCGACCCAATTCGAGATCACAAATTCATTCATTGGAGCCTTTTTCTGTAATGTTCCCATTTCATTTTTCTCGTACCAAATCTCATTTTCCTAACCTGTAACGCTCCAAGATAAGCGTTGTCGTCCAGCCAAGGCTTGTCGGTGGCTTCCAGCCATCCAAAATATATTCCACGGCCTCCCTTAAATATTTGGCATATATACGAAAAGTGGTCTCTTCTTCGCTCACCTCTGAGAGGATCCTACCATTGATTGAATTGTACATGTACCGCTGATCTTCTACTCGCCACTCGCATTGCAGCTTAACACAGTCCGAACTATCCAAATACATGTCTAGTTTTTCACTGTGCCTTATTAGAGCCGAAGGAACAGATATTGGATAGGAAGAAAAAAGAGGAAGAGTGAACAGCAGCAACAGCGGAAGGGGACCCATCGTCGAACACTGACAAGTCTTCTGCATGTGGACCTTTATACTTTTTCGCGGGACTCCCCTTATCAGGGTTTCACCCTGACCTATTTCTCTCTCTCTCTCTCTCTCTCTCTCTCTCTCTCTCTCTCTCTCTCTCTCTCTNCCTCTCTCTCTCTCTCTCTCTCTCTCTCTCTCTCTCTCTCTCTCTCTCTCTCTCTCTCTCTCTCTCTCTCGATCCTGATTACAATGGGCCTCTTCTGAGAAGTGATTAAGATCGGAAGGAATTGATGCATGTTAGAAAAGACAAAAGAGGAAAGAATATCTGTGGGAAGAGGTCCCGATGAGAAGATACAGATCGGAAGGGGTAAGGAGTATATTCATTAGAAAAGACTGTCCTCGGGACCTCACACAAACGCTGCCAAATGAGGATCAATGCTATATACTAGTTAGCTCACAAACTAGAGAGAGAGATTTCAAAAGTTCCCGTTTGTCCAGTTTCAGAAAACAAAACTTGCGGCTTCTATGTCATGCGTAACGGTCTTTAGTTGAGTTGAGCTAAGAAGCGTTCCACTTGTTCATAACAGGACAAGTTATAACAGAAGTTCTAGATAGAATCCCTCACGAGATCAGCCTAGAGGATGGGATGAAATTCCAACTTTGAGCAGTTTAAAAATCGTTTCCGATTTGTTTAAAATTATGCCAGTTTGTTAAGAGTTTGTTAAGATGACTTTCATTTTCGCAGTTGGCGACTTTCAATGAAGATTGCTGGCAACATCATGTAAAGCAGATTGATTAGGGGAGAGAGAGCGATACATTTTTAAGACAGGATTGTGAAACTGAGAAAAATGGATTTTTGATGGATAGTTTATTGTTTGAGGTGAAAAAGCTTTGAAAACTGGAGTGAGTCAACGGAGAACATTGCGAAAAAAAACTTCAGTTTCAGTTCGTTAATTTTCAATGCGGAATTGATTTTGGTTTAATGCGGATACTAATTGCGTGAAACCGGATGAAGAGTTTTCAGGTCATACCAGGAGCAGTACTCATTTGAGTTTTTAAAGCAACTCCCGGACTCTCAAAAATTAACATCTTTTCTACGGATAATTATTAGCGTTTCAGAAGTATTGACTGGGGGAGGGGGTCGACCACAATCTTCAGCTCAGAATTTGTATCAGTAGATCACGTGATGCTGTCTGATTTTGAATATAAGTTGGTCTACCAGTGCTACTATAGCCAGCACGTTGGCTCCTTTTGATACGGCTTGGAAGTTGGTAAAAAGATAATAGAAGAGTTTCCGTTTCAACTATGGCATATCTTTCTTTGGTAAGTTTTACTGATCAATGATACTTAGTAATACTATCGATTACAGCCCGACATTGAAAGAGTTCATTATCACGAATAAAAGTTAATCAATGTCCAAAGAAGCTTCTATACGAGGACTCCTCGAACGACTCCTCCGCCGCAGCCGTCTCCTGCTGTTGCTGAGCAGTCGGTTGAGGCGCCGGTGGAGCAGGTGCTTCAACCTCCTCTTGCTCCTCTCTACCGTACTCCTCCTCTGGATTCGGTGCTGGCGCTCCATTGTCCTCTCCGTTGATAGACTCGGGGTGTTGGGCTCGGGCTCCGAATTGGGAGAGAATCGTGTTGACTCCACAATCGGATGGGCAGTAGGCGGCTGGAAGACCCGGCTCTCCTGGCGCTCCGATGCCTCCTTGCTCTCCAAATTTACCGAACTGAAAATTATCATAACTGTCATATCATAGTGAGTACAACGATCAACGAACTACGGCCAGGGAAATGAAGAATCAAGACTTCCTGAAACCTAAAATTTCAGCTTCGTTAGGTCTACCTAAACCATTTTTGCTTCTAAAAACCTAGATTCCCGCCTAATCATACCTTTCCAGTAGCTCCGATTCCTCCCTGCTGCCCAGCCTTTCCTGATGGCCCTCTGATATTCGAAGATCGTCCTGGATTACCCGGCGGTCCCTTCGGCCCTTGCGATCCTGCCATCCCTGGAGGCCCCTTCACTCCTTCTCCAGCAATAATCGTATCTCCGGGCGGTCCCTTCATCCCGTTAGTTCCACGTGGTCCCGTTGGTCCCTTGGCTCCACTGGCTCCCAAGCCTCCCGGCTGTCCTGGGTGTCCCGACTTTCCAGACTTTCCTTTCCGTCCCGAGTTTCCTGGAAGTCCTCGTTCTCCTTGGGCTCCTCGTGGTCCTTGTGGTCCTGCTGGACAAATGGAGCAGGGCAGTTCCTCCTGGGGCTCGAGGTCCACGTCGGTTCCCTCGAGTCCTGGGGCTCCAGGCTTTCCAGGGGTACCAGGCTGTCCGTCGTTTCCAGGCGAGCCCTCCTCTCCGATGGGCCCTTGTTGGCAGTGGAGACGGGTGCATTCTGGAAAAGCATTGGATTTGATGAGCACTTTGGAATCTTTGAACTCACGACTACACTGATGAAGAATTCCTTTCTTCTCTTCAGAGGCACCATATGAATTTCTAGGGATACGAAGGGTTCGTCCGGTCTCCATCAGTTCCGCCCAGATTACTTGGGATTTCGCCTGAAATTCAAAGTGGGAATGTTGGATTCAAATCATAATTGTAAGTTAACAAACTGAAGTTAAATTCTTATCATCGCTGTCATTGAAAAATAACAAAGTTTATGGAACTTTTGAAACAGAAAACATTGTAAAAACGCACATCAGAATAGTCGTGTGAAAAATAATAAACTAAATGAAAGTTTTGAAACCGAAAAGTTTAAAACAACCATGTCCCAAGAATCTGAATCCCGGTCTCTGATCTCTCTGAATCCCTCCGAGCCTTCAGAATCTTCTTCAAAAGACCCACCTTGAACGCCGACTGTTTCCCCAGAATCTCATTCTCCGTCTTCTGAATCTTCGACGATAAATGAACAAAAGTGATCAGTGTGAATCCCACAGTGACAGCTGATACTAGACAGATGAGCCGCGCCGCCAAACGGGCGACGTCCACTTTCATGGTTTTCTGAAAACTAGTGTTATGGAGAATCTTGGAGTGGTGAATGAAAAGACGAACGACTTCGAGGAAAAAGGGGATCTGATTACAATAAAAGTGTATAGAATATGAACGCGCGGGGGAATATGAGTAGAGGAGGTGCCCTAGATCTCGGAGGAGTGATAAGATTTCGGGAGGGGAAAACGGAGGAAATTATAATAATTGTATGGAACGGAACATACAATTGAGGATAGAAACAGTTGAGGATGAAACAATCGCTGATGTAACAACTGACTAGGGAATAACCTGAGTAGTGGTTGGAGTTACGGGATGCGACATATATCAATCGAAAGCTAAAAATATTTGCAAGCGATATATAAAATTTGTTTCTGCGGAATACTCCGATGTTTCGAGAAAATTGGGTCTGAAAATTTAGCACTGAAATCAGTTGATTTTGCACTAAAATCCACGCTTCGCAGCCACGACAAGGGCGCCCTCAAATATGCAAAGTTGAGGAGTAGATCTCAACGGTTCGGTGGTGTAGGGGATAAGAGGAGTGAGTACTAACTTTTCAGACCCAATTTTCTCGAAACATCGGAGTATTCCGCAGAAACAAATTTTATATATCGCTTGCAAATATTTTTAGCTTTCGATTGATATATGTCGCATCCCGTAACTCCAACCACTACTCAGGTTACTCCCTAGTGAGGATAGAAATCTTTCTTATATATAATCCGCTAAAGGTTTGTCCATCGGTCACTTGGTCACGTTGTCCGCTTTTGTTTTCCAAATTTTTTGAGCAGTTTTGGAGAAATTTGTCGCAACCAAAACTCGAACCCGCGCCCACCGTTTGGTGGTCAACAGTGTTATCCACTGCGACGCGCATGCGACAATGAGGGGTGAGGAAGAGGGAATAGACATTGTGGTGTGTGCGAGGCACATCTCAAAAAAAAACTCATGCATTTGCAAAATTTTTTCACGTATTGTATCTTTTTTCATCCAAAATGTTTCGCCGGGTTCGTTGACCGCGGTTTCTTAACCCGGTTTTCCCGTTAAAAAAAGAAAAAGATATTGAGTTGTGCGCGAAAGGGTCACTAAGTCTTCCTAATCAATGGGATAGTAAACTTTTTTGGCTCAATGTTCTATTGTCAAATGATTCTTCGGAACGAAAACATGACGCATTTCGATGCATGGATGGACAGTATTCGCGTTAATTCAGATTTTTGATGATCGTACAGTCGTTTCCATTTGGAACATGCATTTAGAGAACAACTTTTCAGAGATCTTCAGATGCAAAGAGAAGTAGCTTTTCTCGGTGTTGAGTGATGTTTGAATATAGTCACACTTTGGAATCATTCCGAAATCATCTCACTTCATGTTGGACAAAAGATTCGCAGACTTTCGGGCTCAAGGGGAAAGACCGGTGGTCTTGCCCAATTTGGCCGCAGGCTTTCGGGTTGGGGAGGAAAGGCCGGAGGCCTTGACAAAAAATCTGCAGGCTTTTGGGCTCAGGGGGAAAGGCCGGAGGCCTTGACAAAAAATCTGCAGGCTTTTGGGCTCAGGGGGAAAGGCCGGAGGCCTTGACAAAAGATCCGCAGGCTTTTGGGCTCAGGGGGAAAGGCCGGAGGCCTTGACAAAAAATCTGCAGGCTTTTGGGCTCAGGGGGAAAGGCCGGAGGCCTTGACAAAAGATCCGCAGACTTTCGGGCTCAGGGGGAAAGGCCGGAGGCCTTGACAAAAAATCTGCAGGCTTTTGGGCTCAGGGGGAAAGGCCGGAGGCCTTGACAAAAGATCCGCAGACTTTCGGGCTCAGGGGGAAAGGCCGGAGGCCTTGACAAAAAATCTGCAGGCTTTTGGGCTCAGGGGGAAAGGCCGGAGGCCTTGACAAAAAATCTGCAGGCTTTTGGGCTCAGGAGGAAAGGCCGGAGGCCTTGACAAAAGATTCGCAGACTTTCGGGCTCAGGGGGAAAGGCCGGAGGCCTTGACAAAAAATCTGCAGGCTTTCGGGCTCAGGGGGAAAGGCCGGAGGCCTTGACAAAAGATCCGCAGACTTTCGGGCTCAGGGGGAAAGGCCGGAGGCCTTGACAAAAGATCCGCAGACTTTCGGGCTCAGGGGGAAAGGCCGGAGGCCTTGACAAAAAATCTGCAGGCTTTTGGGCTCAGGGGGAAAGGCCGGAGGCCTTGACAAAAAATCTGCAGGCTTTCGGGCTCAGGGGGAAAGGCCGGAGGCCTTGACAAAAGATCCGCAGACTTTCGGGCTCAGGGGGAAAGGCCGGAGGCCTTGACAAAAGATCCGCAGACTTTCGGGCTCAGGGGGAAAGGCCGGAGGCCTTGACAAAAAATCTGCAGGCTTTTGGGCTCAGGGGGAAAGGCCGGAGGCCTTGACAAAAGATCCGCAGACTTTCGGGCTCAGGGGGAAAGGCCGGAGGCCTTGACAAAAGATCTGCAGGCTTTTGGGCTCAGGGGGGAAGGGCGAGAAACCGTAGGCTCCAGAACATGAATGTAAGCAAAAGCCGGGAGACGGAGCCTCGCTAATGCCGGGCGTAATCTTTGGAACTTCTCACAGAAAACTACCTGGAAATCCTCCTGTTGCAATTTCTCCTTTTTCTCCCCTAACTCAAAATTTTTAGACGTACTCCACATACTATCCTTCTTTCTTCCATTAGAAATAAAATGTTTTCTGATTACAAAAAAGCAGTGTAATTCAACATTTTTGAATAAAACACCATAAAAGTGATACAGGCATCTTCAGCGTTGCGCATAAACTAAGAGACGCCAGTCTGAAGCGGCAGCGGAGCTGCCGATTTCAGGCTGGTCCAAGATAATGAAGGTTCTTGAAACTGAAATTTATCGGAAGATTGGCTCCGGACGTTTCAGAACCGCAACAATTTAAAACTTTTAGATCAGTCTAGTGTGAAGGAAAGAACAAATAGAAAGAACAGTGACTGTTCCAATGATGAAGTAAATGTAATGATTGAAACTGACTAGGGAATGGTGTGAATGTGGGGATGGAACTTTAGTACGTGATGGGTACCATTTGAAAGAGGAGGTCTTGAAACCTATAAAACCATTTTCAAAATCTGCTAAAGGCTTACAGGAGTCGAGTTACGAGGTTTTACAGTCTGCATTTGCAATTGGCAACAGGGGGGAGTCCATTGCGCGCAGGCGAACCCCTCTGTTGTGCGCTGCTTCAAAAGCTATAACTCGACTCCTGTAAGCCTTTAGCAGATTTTGAAAATGGATTTATAGGTTTCAAGACCTCCTCTTTCGAATGGTACCCATCACGTACTGAAGTTCCATACCCAGTTCAAACCATTCCCTAGTGAGCTTCATTGGAATAAACCAAAATGTAGGTCAACAGTGCCACGCTTAAATATATAACTTGATACATCTTCGAAACGGTGAATTCCTGGAGACGGATTCAATATTTAGCGAGTTCCTAGGAGCATGAAGAACCAACGAATGATAATAAACTGTTGAAATCTAATTAAGCATTCAGCATTTTCAGGAAAATCAGAATCATGGTAAACAGCTTTTCCACTTCTCGGTTGACCGTTTTGCACTGGAAATCATCGAAATTTAAACCTTTATGGTCGGTACTGCATATCGTTTTCTTAGGTTCGTTGAAGTTGTGGGTAGGATTCTGAAAATCTGAAAATCTGGAAATATCGGATCTGAAAATTTCGAAAGTGGGAATTTGGAATCTGTCCGAAAGTTTTCTGTATTTTCGCCATGTTTGCATTAACAACTATTCAACATTTTGGAATTTTCACTGTTTCAAAATGCCCACTTTCGAAAAGCCAAAGTTCCAAGGCGGGATTACAAATAAATATTTCATGAGAACTCTCCCTTCAAACACACACACACACACACACAAATGATCAGGGTCAGTTTGCCGAGTCACAAAAGCGAGAGAGCCTTCTCCCCCACGGTAAACATTGAGAGAGTGTGCCCGCCAGAACCTTTGTGGTTTGTGATGACTTTGATGTATCGAGGAGATTTCCTTTAAATACGATGTAAACTCTCATAGAAATATAGTTTCACTCATCTAAAAATGACTTTGAAAAGATTCCCTAATGCTGCTAATGTTTCTGCCAAGCTGCTCGGCGAGGCTCTAAAGTTTCCGAATGGACGAAGCGCTCCGAATCGGTTGATGAAGGCGTCCATGTCGGAGAGGATGGCTACATTTGCTCCAGATGACGTGAAGAAGCATGGACTTCCAACAGAGGCTCTGCTGAACGCGTACGACAAGTGGGGACACGGACAGTTTGGCATGATCATCACTGGAAATGTGCTCGTTTGTCCGGTGAGTCTGGAGGAGTATTCTTTTATGGTATGGAAAGGAATCTATCGATCTTACTTTAGTTCATTTGTTTATCTGAATGTTGGAAAGCGGTACATTTTTGTAAAACGTTATGTAAATTTCCAGACCAATCTCGAAGCCGCCGGAAACGCGATCATCTTCAAGGAAGGAGACACCACCGAACGTCGAGACCTCTACTCGGAATGGGCTCGAAAGACGAAACAAGACGGAGCACTGGCCATCATGCAGATCTCTCATGCTGGACGACTATCTTCGATCTCTGTCAACCCCACTCCGTTCGGAGCATCGGATGTTGAGTTGAAGGTTGAACCCCCACGGTACGGAAAGCCGATCCCATTGACCACCGCTCAAGTGAAGACAGAAGTCGTCGATCGGTTCGCGTATGCTGCAAAGTATGCATATGACTGTGGATGGGACGGTGTGGAGCTCCATGGAGCCTTTGGATACCTGCTCGGCCAATTCACGTCTCCTACTACGAACAAGAGAACCGACAAGTATGGAGGATCGCTGGAGAATCGGAATCGAGTTATCATGGAGATTTTCGATGAGATCAAGAGGCTGGTTCCAGTGAATTCGGGATTCTTGATTGGAATCAAGACAAACGCCAAAGAGTTCCAGAATGAGGGTACCACTGTGCAGGAGGCGAAGACATTCTGCGAGGCTTACGATCAGCAGAGGTTCGATTTTGTGGAGTTGAGTGCCGGGACAGCGGAGAAGTTCTCGTTTGATTATGAGATGGAGGAGGTCCGGAAGAGAGAGGCTTACTTCGCGGAGTATGCCGATGAGGTAAGGGAGAAAAATTGTCTGCAGTCAAAGAATTTCTGGATATATATCAGGTTATAGTATCATTCTGCTCATTTTATAGTACTTCTCTGAAAAAATTAAAGTTTTTTTTTCCAGATCCGTCCAGCCTTGAAAAACACGGTGGTCTACCTAACCGGAGGATTCCGAACCGTCGGTGCGATGGTGGACGCTGTCCAACGGAATACCACCCAAGGAATCGGACTAGCTCGTCCAGTAACTGCTGAACCAGACCTCCCAAAAAATATTTTGAATGGATCGGTTCGTTCGGCTGTTCAAGATGCTTTCGACTCTAAAAACGTGGTACATCAAATCATGGGAAGTGGATCTCAGATTCAGGAGATGGGAAAGAGGAGTTGGAAGGAGGCAGGCGGAAAGTGAGTGGATTAGTTTTGAGAACTCTAAAACTTTGATTAACTTCAGTGTGATGGACAGCATCAGTGACTTCAGTGACCAGAAAGTCGTGGCTGAGTTTGGACAGAAGTTGGCGATGATGTTCGCAGGAGCCAAGAAGACCGTGGAGGCGAAGGCTTGAATGCTTTGAATGTGACAGTGTTGAAATTGGAAATAAAGTATGTTTGAAATGTAATCTGAAACCTAAATATGGAGATTTTTTAATCAAAAGTATGAAGAAAACAATGTTTCCAAATCTTGTTATGAAAGGAATGCCGTTGTAACATTAATGCGTTTGCTGCACTTATGACAAAATGTGTTCAACAGTCTCCATAAACTCTAGAAAAAGACACGCTTTTGGATTACGGCTCATCTTGAGATCTGATGCTTGGAAAAAATATATGGGTTAGCTCTTTCACTAAAACTATCCTGAAAATAGCTCCATATAGCTCAAATTTTTATGGAATGGGTGATTAATAATGTACTTCAACACTGTATACAATAGTTTGGGAGATTTTTTTTTTGTTTTCAAATTCACTGAATTGACCGAAAATCAGTGGATTAGTCGATAGAGTCTATATGCTGCTAGATTTTCTTATGAGTGCGATTTCGATGGAGTGCAATTGAATGGTGCTCATGGACGCGTAGCGTCGCTGGACACGGCTGCGTCGTGTGATTTGCTGTTTTGAGCATTTTTGAGCATTTTGAGAATAGTCCTCTATAACACACGAAGTAATTCCACAGTCTCTGAAGGCGACAATCTTATGGGGTTATTCAGGGAACCGGCAAAAAACTCCAAAAAAGGAAAAGAACTCCGCGAAAACTCGGAGAGTTAACCAATCTGGCTGAAACTTTGGGGAAAACTGGAGAAAACTATAGTGACCACCAGCCTGAAATCGGCAGCTCCGCTGCCGTTTCAGACTGGCGTCTCTTTGTTTGTGCGCAACGCTGAAGATGCACGTATCACTTTTCTAGAATTTGATTCTTAAATTTTGGAGTTCTCCGCTTGTTTTGCAGTGGAAAGCATTTGATATTTAATAGAAGCTACGTTCGAATTTCTTGAGGGGGCGAAGAAACAGAAGTAAATCCCATCAGAGGATTTCCTGGTAGTCAATAATGAGCAGTAGGGGTTGATGAACTCAAAGAAACGGTGTCATATGACATGACCTCTGAAGGGAGTCCCAAAGTCTTTTCCGTTCGAGAAAGCTTTTCTGGGAAACAAAACTCCAGTTTCGTAAACTAAGTTTTGAACCTCAAAGATACTGTTGTCAGGAACATCTATATTTGTAGCCGAGGTTTTAGATTCTGACAGATGCGTTCTGTTTTCTACCCATATCACTACATTTCTGTGAATTTAACCTTCAGTGACCGAATTCGGATCCATAGTGGTTCTCCGAAAACCGTCGTTCACAGAGCCATTTCCAACACGAATTGGGATAATCTCGACACAGACAAAGCGCTATCGATCCGAAATGAGTGTATCGGAGTCGCGTGCGGTCCGCATATGAATGGCATGTGGACAAAAATTCGGATCTCAAATGGGTCCATCCATAAACAAAATTGCAAATGGCTCACTCCCTTCCGGATCCTATCCGTACGCGCAACAATTTGGCGTCCGCAAACGACTGGAACCAAAACTATCCACAATTGATCTGTTCGCGCATGCTCGTTCACAAAAACCTCCAAAACGGATCAGTTATGGATCAAAACAAAAAACTGGGTGAAGGCGAACTTGTCCAAACATGCACAGAAAGTCATTCTGTTTTTGTTCCAAAATTTTTTTGACATAAGTATATTGAGATAGGGTTCTCCCTTCCTCCAGTCTATTCCAAACAAAAGTTAACTACCCTCTAGATGAAGAAGACTCAGTGACCCTCTCGGGCACCGCAAGATTAATCATTAAAAACTCTTGCCAAAAACGTTAAATTTTTCCATAGCATACCCCTCTGGTACATCCACAAAGATTCAGAAAAATTGGATGATTGGAGTATTTTCAACTGCTCAAAGTTGACCATTTTGCACTGTCCACAAACTCAATACCTTTCTCTTTTAACGGGAAAAAACTGGTTGAGAAACCGCGGTAAACGAACCGAGTGAAGGCATTTCGATGAAAAAATATTACTCCACATGAAAAAAATTTGGAATGCGTGAGGTTCTTTTTGGGAGGTGCCCCTCGCACACCACAATGTCTACCCCCTCTCACCCGCCTACTCTTGTCGCATGCGCGGTGCAGTGGGTAACACTGGTGGCCACCAAACGGTGGGCGCGGGTTCGAGTTTTGGTTGCGACAAACTTCTCCAAAACTGTTCAAAACATTTGGAAAACGAAAGCGGACATCGTGACCAAGTCACTGATGGACATACCTTCTAGCGGATTATATATAAGTAAGATTTTGCCAAAGTTTGGAATCAAAATATCCACTTTGAAATTTTGGCTGGAATTTCAGACAATTTTTCAAGGTGGATATTCTGACCCCAAACTTTGGCAAAATGTTCATTATAGTTTTCTCCAGTTTTCCCCAAAGTTTCAGCCAGATTGGTTCACTCTCCGAGTTTTCGCGGAGTTCTTTTCCTTTTTTGGAGATTTTTTGCCGGTTCCCTGAATAACCCCATAAGAGTTCTACCTCCAAGGAGATCCCTTTGCTCCTCCAGGTGTATCAAAGGGAAAGTGATCATGTAGGTTCAGTATCTGAAATGAACATCTCAGTAATATTGGCGTGGTTTTAGGCCTCATGACCTCGCCGAATTTCAGTTGCCAACATTTTGAGATTACAACTCGAATCCCGCGAGAATTTTGTTGATTTTCATTTCAGAATCTGAACCTGTAGGGTTGAATTGAACTTTTGGCACTGATTATGAAATAGAATGAACCAGAAGAGCAGCGAAATCTAATTGTGATAAAAGCATTTTTGCGAATTCGGCTTCTCTGACTTCCAAGTTATGTTCATTTCCATTTTACTGGAAACTCTGACACGATGAACTAATAAAGATCAAAAGGGCTCAATGCCGATTATAAGTTGTTTCAGTTTATTCCTGTTTCGTTACTTTCATTTTGGGTAATAAAGTGTTGCACAATTGATGTAATTCTGAATCGGTAATTGGTTGCTCAGTCATGTTCAAAAACCCCTGCTCAGAGTTATTTTCAGAAGTTTTTATCAATCAATGGCTTCCATGCTTCCGATTTCCGCTGACTCACCACTCCTCCATTATGACGCCAGAAAAAGCCAATTATTTTCAAAATAATTTGCTGACCCAAATGTTCCCCCTCTTCTACCCATCGCTCCTTATTATTTTTCCTCTCATTTTCTCTACACCCTCTAGTTTTTACTGATAAAAACTTCATTATCGATATAATTTTCCACACATATTGTACACACACACTCACACCCCTATCTACATTTCTGAGCCGACCAAACTATGCGACGTCTATTCAATTTTTGTACTGTTTCCAGAACTAGTTTACTACTGATTCTGGTTTCCATATGTGGTAGAAGATACTCTAGGAAATTTTGAAAGTTCCAAAAGTTTTCAGCTCTCGAAGGTTCGATCATTCACAAACAGCACAAGGCGAAGCTGGTGAGAGTGTTGAGAGGTGCGGGGTTTGTTTGTTGACCAGTCTGGCGCCAAACGCAATTTTTAATAGAGACAATTAAGAGAAGAATTTCAGCAAGTGAGATCGAAAAGACAAGGTTGGCCGATGGAACGAGATTCGAGAAGTTTAATGAGAAAGGAGAGATTCCAGCGTTGCCGATTGAGGAGGTAAGGGAAAACAAGAACAGAGGGGTAAACTCTATTTTTACTGATCTGGAAATAGGCAAAATGATATTGAAGTTGGAGAATTAAAAACAGCTTCAAGAGCTAAATTTCAAGATGTTTCGAAACCCAAAGAACGCATTTTTCATTTAGAAATGTAAAATTTTACTTTTTCGATGAGACTTGGGTACTAAAACCGCTTCTGTGTGAAAATCTGAAATGAATTACCCGGAACAGAAAAAGTTTCGAAACTTCAGGAAGAAGAAGCCGACGATCTGAACGATCCAAGAATCGGTCACCTTGACAAAGATGGCAGAATCGTTGTTCCCGTTGATTCTCATGGAAACGTTTTGGATGGTAAGTCAATTAGGATAATCGCAATGAACATCGAGTATCAGGTTATAAGTACCTGCTGGATCCAATCACAATCGATTTGGATTTTGAGAAGGATACGAAGCAAGGACCCGCTGGAGATTCTCATGCACTTCCTGGATCGCAAAATGAAGGAAAGGAGACGGACTACAAACCCTACCCGAACAACCAGGACTTGGCTCCGAAACAAGAGTTTCTTCCAGGAGAGCAAGAAACTGTGGGCGATGAGTATGATGATGTGGCAAGCGAACCAAGAGGTGAGCAGGGCTCAAGGGGGAATTTGAATGAAATGTTTCGGTTTCGAAAACTTGAAAAAAGTTGAAGTTGTTGACTAAACAGTTACTCCAAAAATCGTTTTCTGCTTCGAACACACTTGATTGGTTTCCATAATTGAGTCCAAATTGTTACCTAGAACTTGGGAAATTCTGTCGAAAAATTACAGATCCATTTTTTCCGCGCCACAAAATGCACTTTTCTGATCCGTTTTCCGGATTTGGGAGAACGGTGTTTCACCCCATACCTGGTGGGTAGGCTCTTAGTAACATAATAAGCTCGAAATCAAGTCTCAGGTTATAAGAGCCTGCTGAAACCGAGCACAATCGACTTGAATTTTGTGGAGAAGGATGAGAAGAGTGGACCCAATGAAGATTCTTATGAGCTTCGTGAACCTCAAAATGAAGAGAAAACGGAGAACAGCACACAACCCCCTCATAAGTTTAAGTGAAAGTTTTCGATTCCGGAAAATTGAGATGGTTTCGATTAAGTCTCGTTTCTACCTGGCTCTGTGCCAAAAACATGCAACTAAAATATGACATGTGGTGATTTTCATCGCAAAACTGTTGATTTCGATAGTGGACAAAAGTGATACATAATTTTCAGATGCTTCTAAAACTTTATGAGTGTCTTAAGCAACTCTAGATCTTTCGTTTTCTGTTGACAAATTCTCAATACTCCCTGTTTCAGACCATTTAGTTGACACGACCCCCAAATTTCGGTTCAGTGCTCATCTCGAACCTTAAAGCTCACTTTTTTAACACGACCTAATTGGCTTGCCTCAGGGTGTATTCAAAAATTGTCAGTCTTAAAATGAAGATCAAAACTAGCTTAGGGCATTCACCAATTTTCAGAAAAATCAGATAATCGGAACAAACTTTTTCAACCTGTCAAAGTTGGCAGCTTTGCACAGAAAGTCACAAAATGGAATACTTTAATGTTGCATTCGGAATTAGAATTGCAAAATCCCATTAACTTCAGAAAAGTATAGATTTTTCAGTTCTTTTCATTCCGCGAAACAGAATCCACTCTCCGATTCCGTTTTCCGGATTTGGGAGAAAAATGGTTCACCCCGTTTCTGGTGGGTAGACTCATTATGACAAAACTCAAAAGGCAGTCTCAGGTTATGAGTCCCTTCGGAGACCGAGCAAAATCGACTTGAACTTTGTGGAGAAGGATGAGAGGACGGGACCTAACAAACTCGAGGGAAAGTTTTCGGTTTCGGAAACTGGAAATACAAATAGTGGTTTAGGTTGTTAACCAATGTGTTGATGAGTACCATCGGAGCGTTCTCTGTTTGAAAACCATTTTATTGACTCCAAAAGTTGAGTGTAAATCGATAATTCGTCTTGACAGCGTTCCACTAGAAATGCTCTGTTTCATTAACTTCAGATAATCCTCAGCGTTTTTCAAAGATCAGTGCCGCTGACGTACATATACGACCCATATTTATTTTGGAGCCCATATTGTATGGTTTTCAAAATAAACTATCAGTGAGTGTGGGGCTATATGCTCCATCTCGACTTTCGGAGCCAAATTTTTAATGAAAAATTCGGATCACTAAGGCATTCATCTCGGTTTCATCAGCTAGAAATATTCAAAGACTAATCCCGCTTCGCTTTTCAGAACCACTCCCAAACGTGCCCGACCTGCCGAAACCGGACTATTCGGATTCTGGAGAGAACGATGAGGATCTGAAGGCGGACGGAGACAACGGAGAAGAGGTACAAGCGTCGGAGGAGGCGGCACCGAGAAGAGAAGGTCAGATCTTTTTCGGTTTCAGGGAGGGGTTAGTATGAGAGGATTTCAAGTTAAGCACGATTCAGAGTAAATCCTTCTGCAAACTTTAGCGAACTTACCGGTTTCACGAATCCGACTTTTTGACCAAAATCTGAAAATCATTGATCTGCGAGGTTTCATCTTTTGTCAATCCAAAAAAAACCCAACGTGCCCCTAGTGAAAAAAGGGGCTGTTCAATCTGAAAGGATAATAGTGTTTGGCATAGCACAATTTCTCCATCTTACATTAGACGATGTTCTTCAAAATTCAAAATGGTGCCGATTTCTTGAATTTCTTACAATAGTTTCTGTTCCGGTTTTTGGATAACTGGTTGATTCACTATTAAAGAAACAATGTCTGGACTTTTGTTGACGCGAACAATAAACAACTGAAGTTGACTAGTTCCCACTGACTTATTCCTTTTGAAACAATCAAAGTTTATTGATGAAGACTTCAGTCTTCGAAAAAAAAGAAGTGACAATGAGACCAAAAAAAAATAACAAGAAGATAAGTATTACAGTTACAAATTATAATCGGCTAGTGCATCGGAACTTGATTCTCCTTCTGCTCCTCCCTCCATTGCTCATTCTTCCTTCTCTCCTCCTCCAACTCGTTCTCCAACTCATCAATGATTTCCTGATCCTTTTGCACCGCGAACGTGTGATTTCGCAACGCCCACGCGTGCTCCTTCTTCAGATTCTTAAAGTCCCTGGTGCACTCTTCCAACCTCTTCCGAAGTCTCGCCGTCTGAGCATCTGCCTCCCTGCGGACACTTCTCATCTCCTCTATCAACATCTCATTGTCCCTTCTCAACACATCTCTCTCAAACTCCAAATTCTTCTTGTCTCGAGACATTCTCAATTCAGTCGACTCCTTCTGAATCTTGACACTGACCAACGTCTTCTGAACCTCCTGAATCTCATCTTTCGCCCGTCGCATCACCGTCAGAATGTCGTCGACCATCTCGTTCTTGAGGAAGGTGGAGTTTCGGACTTCCGTTTGATCGTTCAGCTCCTTCAAAAGTGTGTCTCGTTGTAGTTTGGATTGCACGATTTCGAGGTCTTTATCGTCGATTTTGGACTCCAGAAGGGCGATTTTCTGCTGGAATTATTTTCAATGTTTCAAGGGGTTTTCTAATAGGAATCCCACTTGCAGCTCAACTTTTGATGCGAAACTTTTCTCGATTTTTAGGAACTGATACTTCAACATCAACTCAAAATCAAAAAATGAGATTTCAGATCTACCAGTGCCAAAATTTGAGATTCGGACTAAATCCCTACCTTAAGCAATTGAATTTCGAGCTTCGCCACTTCCAGTGGCAGATTCCTCTTGGCAGACGACTGACTCATCGAGCTGATACTCTTCCGGAGTTCATACAGTTTCAGTTGTTGATCCTTGATCTGAATCTCGCTGCGAAGGGCGTGCACTTCTGGAGAGGATGATGTGGATGTTTCGAAGTGAAGTGGAGTGGTGATGCTCATTGTTTGTCTGAAAGAATAATTTCGTTGAAATTCTGGGGACAAAAAGAAGGGAAGAATAGAAAAGAAATTGGAGGGGAAATTGGAGAGAAATCGAGGAAATTTTTAGAGAATAGAAAACGAAAAATAAGAGGAATCGATGGCATGGCGGGCACTTTAGAGTGGGTAGATCAAATTGAAAAAGATTCCGAATTGAGAGATCAAAACAATCATCGATGTGAAATTATTCGATTTTTGACCTGGGGGAGGAACAGTTTTTTTTTGAAAAACTTCTTAATCTTGGATAAGAGAGTGAGTGATGACCTGAAAACTTGAAATCGCAGATATTCACATTTTTCCCGGTTTCAAATCATTGCTAAACTCAGATAGGGTAATCGAAATTTAATTGTTTGATTCCAGAAGTGATCTACCCGATTCCAAACATCGAGATTCCAATCTCGCAAGATGATGTGAACGAGGCGAGTAAGACCATGGATGAGGTGGAGAAGGAAACAGAGATCAGAAGGGACGAGGAGAGTGGAGGACGAGGTGTGGATATTCCGCTGAAACCTGAGGATTCGGGAAGTAGACTTCCTGAAGAGGTGGGCGCAAGTTTGATGAGGTTTGAAATGCACGGTCAGTTTTTATTCAGGAAGAAACTGGAGGTCGAGGTGTCGATATTCCAAAGAACGGATTGCCGAGTGAATCAGAAAACACGGAAGTGGAGAAAGTAAGCTTATCACTGCATGTTTTTGAGTAGTACTTGTACCTGTATGAGTCTAGTTTGATCCCAAAAGCACCAAGGATAAAGATAGAGAAAAGATTCTAAGTGAAACTCTAACAGTTCAAATTTCAGCCTGACAAATTCGGTCCTGACGGTTCGATCATTGATAGCTCCGAAGAGTTGACCGACGCGGACTTGGAGGATTTGGCCAAGGATCTCGGAAAGGAAGTCTATGGAAATGTGATGAACAAGGCTAAAGAGTTCGGATGTAAGGATTGCATTTTTTCAAGAGTGGTTTTTCTAGGAGGTTTTGAAAGTTTGGCGATTCATAGTGGATCAGCTCAGGAGTTCAGCTAGAGGCTTCGATGGTTTTCGAAACATCAACTTTTTGAACTTTTTCAATTTCAAAAGGCTGACTTCCAGAGAATCCTAGAGCCATTTTAATACTCTAAGAATTCATTGCAGTGATATTTTTTCCAGGGAAAGACTCCGAATCCGAAACCGAATCCGAAGTCAGCGACTCTGATTCAGTGGATCCTAACTCGATCTCTGCTCAAGCTGAGATTCCATCGGATTCAGAAGGATCCAGGGTGGTGGTAGCCAACGACAATGATGGAGTTGTACTCCCAGATCAAGAAGAACTCACTGATGAGGAGTTGGCTGAAGCGGAAAGTGTGAAACCTGCGGCACCAGTTGGTAAGCGATTGGGAAATTTTGAAGAGATAACGTTGGGACCGGTAAAGTGAAGCTTCGGAGAAACTTGTGAAAGTGGTAAAACTGAAAAACTACTGTTTTTTGGCGTTTTGAATACAAGTAGAAAACTGTTTGTTGATTAAAGTTTATAAGAACTAAAGCACGGTAAAAAAAAACGAGAACAACCAGAATATTTCTGTGATTTAACGAAAACCAATACAAAACTTTTAGAGAAGAAACTTTCTAGAGAAAACTCTGTTCCGAGGAGTTTTTAAGAACTTCAAACTCTGACAATGTTATTTGGAACTCTTGTTATCTGAAAACGTTCTGGAACATTCCCGATCGTTAAAACTACCCTTTCTCCAATTTCAGCCCCAGAAGTTCCCGCCTCCCGACCAAACGTGCGTGGCGGACGAATCGGAAGTGGTGTTCAGCCGGACTCAGCCACCCAACACAATGCTCTCATCCAGTTGCTCATTGTTTCTTTGGTGTTCCTTGCTCTCTAAACTGCTCCTTTTGTTTTTGATAGCTTCACAAACTTTTCCGCAACAAAATCTTCACAATTGTCAATGTATCATTATGTTCTGATGCAGTTATCTTCTCAATTCATCTACATTTTCGAAAAATCTGTAATCATAAAACTCTGCATCAGGAAGAGAGGTGGGCGGGATTTCGAGTTCTGACGAAGTGAGAAAACTTTGCTTGATTTCGGAGGAAAACTCAGTTTCAACAAGAAGCAATCATGGATTGGTTTGCAACGGAAGACTGATTTAAGTTGTGCAGTCGTAAGGGAATTTCAAAGTAGAAGACATAAAAATTAGGCTCCGCCCCTTTGCGACCACGCCCACGCCTACGAGAAGAGGACAGAACCTATTTCACTATCGTATTTCACAAGTTGATTTCTGGAAACTGATGAACCGGTTTGTTTGGAATATCATCTTACCAGTAATGATTTGGAAGTTTTCAAGAATCAGTTGAAGTGTGCAAGAAACCGATCAAATTGTACTTTTGAAGTTTTATTAAAAACGGAACAAAAACAAAACAAAAAACAAGATAAACAATTAGTACTTGACACATCCATGGCTCTCTGCCTCCTCCACAAATCGCTTCCAATATTTTGCGAATCGGAGTGCTTCGACATTTCCTACGATGATGGTAGCCTGCTTGGCTCTCGACATGGCCACATTGACTCGATTCGGATTGCAGACGAAGGAGTTCGTGATTTCACTGGTGCATCCAACGATCATGATTTCCTTCTCGATTCCTTGGAATGAATCCACCGTTCCCACTTTCACACCCTTCTCCCTGATGGCTCCGGTTAGTCGGGATTGTTGGGCTTTGTAGAAGGAAATGACTCCGATGTCAGATGGCTTGATTCTGGATCCTGGGTGGTGGAGAATGTTCTCGATGAGATTGTTGATGATGGAAACTTCATTCTCGTTGACCATTGAAGTCTGGCATCTGGTTCCGGCAACTCCATTGTTCATCACCATAATCGGACATCCTTGGTTTGGCCAGAAATCCGGACGGCTTCTCATGAACTCATCGCGATCATTTGATTGCACATTCGTCCAAAGGGCTCCTCCATAGAACATGTCTCCGAGCAGTTGAGTTGTGAATGGATGGCATCGGTAGACATTGCGAAGGGTGAATTGGGGAAAAAGTTGATTCTCGATGGCTCTTTGAAGGGTGCATCCGATTCCGTACTTCTTGAGGTTATCCGATAGAAGGTAGTCGGAGAATGGAGGAAGTTGTCTGATGTCACCAACAAGTCCAAAACAGGCATTCGGGAATCTGGCGATGACTTGGATCAAAGCGGATTCTGGCATTTGGCTGGCTTCATCGAACTGGACAGTGTCGATGTTCCTGCTGAGAGCCCCGAGCACACTTTGGAGAGAGTCGGCGGTGGTGATGACGATCTCCGGGGTGATGAACTTGAAGAAGAGCTTCGTGAGCCAGTAGAACTTGACCTTCGGAAGATTCTCGCCAGTTGTGAAAAAGGCTTGGACATCTGGAATCATTCTTCGGAAGGGAAGAACTTTCTGTTCCTTCAGGTACAGTGTCATTTGGAACAGCTCATGTCTGTTGGGTCCGATTCTTCTGCCAGTGACGAACATCTTGAATTCGGAGATCATCAGAACGGGGAGATCCAGATCGGAGCGGGATTCATCCGGGAGTTCCAGCCAGTTGCTCAATGTGACATATCGGATGACACGACACAAGTTGGAGTACTTTTTCGTGATATCCACCAGATTCACAGATGCAAAGTTGCTCTGGGTGACGAGAAGTTGTTGACTTCCCTCTCCAAACGATCTGCTTCTCATGGCTGCGTGGAAAGCGGCGGTGGCAATGGTCATTGATTTTCCACATCCGAATGGAGAGTTGGCAAGAGTGATGGGGACGTTGCTCAGGAGACTGTTGACGTATTGATTCTGATCTGGGTTGAGGTAGACTGGAGTTCTTCCTGGGAAGGCAAAGTCGTAAGGAAATTCAATGGGTTCTTGTTGAAGTGGAGGTCCTCCGAACAATGGCGCGATGATCTTGTCTCCATTGGTTCCCTTTCCGATATTCTCCATGAATCCCTCTTGAAGTCCCTTTCCTTCTGCCATCACTCTCTGAGTGACCATGTGAACTTGATCTTCGATTTTGAATTGAAATTCTCTCGAGATTCTGGCGGTGACCAGAAGGAGAGGGCCGAGACTGCACACTGTCTCAATGATAGCATTCGCATCCCGACGAGAACTTCCGATTGTGATTCGAGTCTTTGGCTTCCAAAGAGATTCTGGCAGTGGCTCCAAGTGATTCTCCATCTTGAAAGTGATCAAATCCTCTTTCATCGTTGGCTCAATCATTTTGAATGCTCTGCAGTCGAAGTTTCCAGCCAAAACAGCAGCATTCGCGGTGGCTCCCATAAGAGCACAGAACTCGACACAACCATCTGGATCCGGATTCGAGGTGTTGTATGCGTTCTGTCCGATGTCCATTTGATTCGTGAAGTAGGAAGAGATCTCGTGGGAGAAGATGGTTCCTGTTGCCCATGGATACTGAGTGATTCCTCTGGTGAGTCCGAGAAGTCCCTTCATATCGGCGTCGGTGGATCCTGAAGCAAACTCTGGCACTTTATCGGCGATTAATCCGGATCCCATGAAGATGTACTTCTCTCTGTCCGCGTGGAGGTTGGATTGCTTCACAGCCAACGGTCTCGTGTACTTGAGAGCAACTCCCGTTCCATTGGTCAAGAATGCAAATGGAACATTCTCGAATGTCTGTCTTTTCAGAACAGTCATTCTTTTCACCATCCAAATGCACGAAGTCTCTTGAGTCATCTGATGCACATCCACGAATCCAACATCCTCCGAAACCTCTCGAACCTTGGCCAACTCACTGACGGCCACGATATCTCCGAGAGCCAGATGTCCGATGCAGGAGTATTCGGATGCATTGGTTGTGGTTCTGTCATTGACTTCCACGAATCGAACATCTCCTCGATGCAATCCATGGACATTCTGATGACAGGCCAGGAGGATGTACTTGTCCTCTTTTTCGGCGATCACTCGATAGATCGCATGATCTCCGTCCATCTTACAAAACTGCTCCACTGCTTCGACTCCTTCTGGTGCTCTGGGGAGTACGGTAGTTGGAGCTGGCCGAAGGTTCCAGACATGAGTCTTGGCCAAGAATCGGAGGGCTTTGTGGTGGGTGTAGTTGTCGAAAAGGGCGTGGGGATTCATGGCGAGGTTGTAGGCGGTTCCAGTGGATTTGACGTCCTTGTAGTGCTTGGTGAAGGCGTGAGCCTTTGTCTCATGGATCAGGGCATTTTCGAACAGTCGTTTCTCCTAAAAATCAAGTTAAATTTGTTTCGGAAGTACAGCAAACAAAAACTAACCTCTCCTCGAAGAACCTCTAATCCTTCTCTGTTCTTGATCTCCTGGTTCTGCTGGGGGACGAACACTGGAGCATCGACGTGGTTCCTGAAAACCGATGGTGCAGTTTTTGGCTCCTTTCTGAAAATGTACAAATTATGTTCGTTGTCATTCATTCTCAACTGACCTGCACTTCTTGTTCCATTGAACGATCGAGTGGGAGAGTGGTGGGAAGTTTTCCATGGTAGCTGTGAGGGATCTGGAAAAGGAAAAAGATGAACGGAGGGATCGATAAATTGAATAAAACGTAGAACGAGGGGAAGGGAAACAATGGTAAAGTTTTTATCGGTTTTTGAGAAGACTGGACCCTATACATAAACAATAATAAAATGAAGAGGAGACCAAGAATGAGCTCCATGGACAATGGCTGAACAGGGCGGGAAGATGGATCTTCTAGGAAAACACCTACAGTGTGTGTGTCATCTTCCCACTCTAGCTAATCCCACCTGGACCACCTGGTGTGTCTAATCATGTGAAGACAATAATTTACAAAACCTACAGGCAATCAATTGATACCCTCTGGGTAGGATCCGTTGAAGAACAAAGGAGGTTTAGTTTACTGACTTGAGGTTAGTCGATGACAAAAATATGAAGCCCTGAACTTTCAAAAAAAAAACTGTAAAGTTGGTAAGATGGGTAACCTGGAATGCATTAAGTTTACTGGACTAAAGTTATAATTTTAGTCCTATAGGATCGAGGAAAAGAACAAAAAGAAAGGGAAGTGAAAGAATGAAGAAACATTGAAAAAGTTATCGGTTTTTTTTGAGCAAGGGACATTTTGCAAACTGAATAGGGACAATAATAATCGGTTTTTGGAGGAATGGACCTGTTGCAAGAAAAATCGGAAGACTGGTGGCGAGACCAAGAGTGAGTGAGGTCCATTGACAATGGTTAAACTGGGCGGGAAGATGGATCTTTTGGGAAACACCTACAGTGTGTGTTATTTTCACACTCTAGCTAATCACACGTCGTAAACTCTTTGTATGGCAAACCATGTGAAGACAGAAATCACCGAGATCTACTTTGTGACGTCTTCCGGAGCGGTGGGAGACAAAGACTTTAGGGGGATCCTTTTGTTCTTGACTCGTTTAGGACTAATCAATACACACCTGGAGTAACTGTCTAAGGACTTCATGGACTTTAATTAAAGTTTATGGACTTTAATAGAGCTCATTTCCGATTCTAAAACCCATTAGATAGAAATTCAAGTCTCAAAAAAAAGTTTATTCCAAATTCATATTGATTTTCCGGTTGAACTAAATCCATCAGAACCAATCGTTGAAGTTGCGTTTTTTTCGTGAAGGCCGACCTAATTATTCGCCGAAAATTCCCCCGGTTCCATCAACCTTTTATTCGTGAACTCCACCTTTATGACGAATTTACGTCGACAATGCGTAGCTCAATCAGCTTTATTCCGTTCTCTCCGTCAACATCCAATAACGAATTCTCTGGTATTGCAAGGTGCTTCAATCTAAAGTATATTTCCGTATAAAGTTTGTTCGTTTTTCAGATGAAACTAAAAATCCGGATTATCCTTGCAATCACTCTCATTTTCTCAACGATTCCAGCGCATTCTCAAGGCCGGAGGCAATGTGAGTGCTCAATGAATTGTCCGTAAAGCGCATTTCCAACATGAAACGTTAAGCTCCGCCCACCAACCTGGACAACTTCATTTCCAACGTCTCCGCATTGATCACCCTCACCAACGGGATCGTTCGTCAATCCAAAATCACCCATGGATTTCGAAAGGAAACTTCTGAATACTTCAACTCCACAACATCAAAATTCAACGCCCTGTTCAAACTGAATCTGATGGATGTCGCGGATTCGGTGACGAACTTTTACGCGGCAGTTCAAAAATTGGACCTGTCATCAGATTTCAAATCTCTGGAGAAGCCGGTGAGCTTGCTGATGAATTTAGCAGGCGATTCTGCAAACCTGAACATTCAAAAATCAGATATTCAGAATTATGCGAAGCTATTGAATGATACAGAGAATTTATTGGACGTTGGATTGGACTTGGAGCCTCCAGATTTTCGGATTCTCAGAAAAGTTGAAAGATGCCTGATTGCGTCAGAAACCTTAGCGGAAATCGGGAGTTGCAAGAAAAGTATGGGACTGTTGAACGTTTCGAAACTGGAAATACCTTTCAAAAGACTTGACAAACTTCTGGAGAAGTTGGCGCCAATTCAAAAACTGATAGATTCCTTCAAGCGTATCAAAAGTTTGGGATTGGTTGTCTATGCAGAATCCGAGTTCTCCAACGACAACGGTGTCTTCCAGAATCTTTCTGAATCTCTGAAAAACGCATCAGTCTCTTTGAAAGGTGTGGAAGAATTGATGAGTGGAAATGTCAAGAATCTGGCGCAGAAACTAAAAACGGCAGTTTTATACTCAAAAATTCAGCCAAACGAGGAGCAAAGAGAGAAGATGAACGAGTTTTTTGCACTTTTCAATTCCACGTGGTTCGGGAAATTTCTGGGGAAAGAGAGTTTCCGAAAACTGAAAGTAGGGCTCCAGCCATTCCTCAACTACACTATCGACACGGAAAAAGTGGAGAAAATCGTAGAAGATTCTAGAGATTTTCAAAAAGCCAGCGAAAGAATACTCAAGTACATTTATATCATCGCAGCGTGGGACGAGCCATACTCGATACAGTCCTCGTTGATTACGGCAGTTGAAAAGTGTACTCCGAGTATTTCCAATGCCACGTTTGACTTCTCGGAATTCCGAAAAACCTGGGACTTTTCAAATCAATTAGTCGCTGATTTGGATCAATATATTCTTTCAATCAAAGATGTCATAAAAATCAAAGAAGATATCATTCAAGGAAGCAAGGATCTAAAAGAGAATCTGGAAAAGTGGAAGCTCGAAAACTGGCATCAAGTTCAATTCCATTTGGATCAGTTTCTGAAGCAGAACTCTTCAAAAAGTGTGAAGAATTTGATGAAAAATTTAAACCTTGCTTTCAGTGTTCATACGAAATATCTTCAGAAAATTCAGTTTTTGAATAAGACGCTCGCCAATCACCCGGATCCCAAGATTATCGAAGACACTTTGGATTCAGTGGACACTGAAAACATCTTGTCGATTTCAAAATGCTTGAGTGAGAAGAACTTCCAAGTGGGATATATCGAGGACACTCTGAAGGGGGCGGATCGATTGAAAAGGTTTAAGAAGCGGATCACTTCCGAAGATATGAACTCTTTGAAGAAGTATATGGAGAGATCAAATAAATCATGTGAGATCATTCGATTTTTGACCTGGGAACAGCTCTTTTTTTTTCAAAAAAAAAAAGAACAGCTCTTTTTTTTTTCAAAAAAAAACTTCTTAATCTTGGATAAGAGCGTGAGTGATGACCTGAAAAATTGAAATTTCAGATTTTCAAACTTTTACCGGTTTCGAATCATTATCAAAATTTAATTGTTTTATTCCAGAAGTGATCTACCCGATTCCAAACATCGAGATTCCAATCTCGCAAGATGATGTGAACGAGGCGAGTAAGACCATGGACGAGGTGGAGAAGGAAACCGAGATCAGAAGGGACGAGGAGAGTGGAGGACGAGGTGTGGATATTCCGCTGAAACCTGAGGATTCGGGAAGCAGAATCCCTGAAGAGGTGGGTGCAAGTTTGATGAGGTTCAAAATGCAAGGCCAGTTTTTATTCAGGAAGAAGCTGGAGGTCGAGGTGTCGATATTCCAAAGAACGGATTGCCGAGTGAATCAGAAAACGCGGATGTCGAGAAAGTGAGCTTAGTGCATATTTTTGAGTATGTTCTATAGCGGTAGATCAAAAATCAGGCAAATTTATGAGTCAAGTTTAATCCCGAGTTCCAAGGATAGAGACAGAGGAAAGATTCCAGATAGAACTCAAGAGTTCGAATTTCAGCCTGACAAATTCGGCCCAGACGGTTCGATCATTGACAGCTCCGAAGAGTTGACCGACGCGGACTTGGAGGATTTGGCCAAGGATCTCGGAAAGGAAGTTTATGGAAATGTGATGAACAAGGCCAAAGAGTTCGGATGTAAGGGTTGCTTTTTTTTTCGAGAGTGGTTTTGTGATGAGTCTAGGAGGTTTTTCGATTAGCACAAACTCAGGAGTTCAACTAGAAACTCCGATGATTTTCGAAACGTCAACTTTTTGAACATTTTTCAGTTTCAAAATGCCCACTTCCAGATAATCCTAGAGCCTATTTTAACACTCGAATAATTCATTGCAGCGATATTTTTTCCAGGGAAAGACTCTGAATCCGAATCCGAAGTCAGCGACTCTGATTCCCTGGATCCTAACTCGATTTCTGCTCAAGCTGAGATTCCATCGGATTCTGAAGGATCTAGGGTGGTGGTAGCCAACGACAATGATGGAGTTGTGCTCCCCGATCAAGAAGAACTCACTGATGAGGAGTTGGCTAGAATTAATGCGGAAAGTGTGAAACCTGCGGCACCAGTTGGTAAGCGATTGGGAAATTTTGAAGAGATAACGTTGGGACCGGTAAAGTGAAGCTTCGGAGAAACTTGTGAAAGTGGTAAAACTGAAAAACTTTACTGTTTTTTGGCGTTTTGAATACAAGTAGAAAACTGTTTGTTGATTCCAGTGGATGGTAAAACACGGTAAAAAACGAGAACAGCCAGAATATTTCTGTAATTTGACGAAAACCTTCAAAACTTTTAAAGAAGGAACTTTCTAGAGAAAACTCTGTTCCGAGGGGTTTTTAAGAACTTCAAACTATGATTACATGTAATTTGGAACTAGCCCTCGATACTAGCCCTCGATCTTGTTATCTGAAGACGTTCTGGAACATTCCAGATCTTCACAACTAACCTTTTTCCAATTTCCAGCCCCAGAAGTTCCCGCCTCCCGACCAAACGTGCGTGGAGGACGAATCGGAAGTGGTGTTCAGCCGGACTCAGCCACCCAGCACAGTGTTCTCATCCAGTTGCTGATTGTTTCATTGGTCTTCCTTGCTCTCTAAACTTTTCCTTTTCTGAAAGTTTTACAAACTTTTCCGCTACAAAATCTTCACAATTGTCAATGTATCATTATGTTCTGATTCTTCCTTCTATTGACAAATCGGAATTTTCGAAAAATCTGTAATCATAAAAACTCTGCACCAGAAACAGATGATGGGCGAGAATTCGATTTCCGTCAAAATGCGGAAAAATCGTTTGATTTTGAAGAAAAACTCAGTTTCAACAAGAAGAAATCATGGATTGGTTTGCAACGGAAGACTGATTTGAGTTGTGCAGGGAATTTCAAAGCAGAACACACAAAAATTTAGCTCCGCCCCTTTGCGAGCACGCCCGGGACTGTCCCAGAGAAGGGGGTGTTGCACAGTTTGATTTCTGGGAACTGATGAACCAGTTCGTGTGGAATACCTTCTTGCCAGTAAAGGTTTGGAAGTTCTCAAGAATCAGTTGAAGTGTGAAAGAAACCGATCAAATTGTACTTTTGAAGTTTTATTAAAAACGGAACAAAAACAAAACAAAAAACAAGAGAAACAACTAGTTCTTGACACATCCATGACTCTCAGCTTCCTCCACAAATCGCTTCCAATATTTCGCGAATCGGAGTGCTTCGATATTTCCAACGATGATGGTAGCCTGCTTGGCTCTCGACATGGCCACATTGACTCGATTCGGATTGCAGACGAAGGAGTTCATGACTTCACTGGTGCATCCAACGATCATGATTTCCTTCTCGATTCCCTGGAATGAATCCACCGTTCCCACTTTCACATCCTTCTCCCTGATGGCTCCGGTTAGTTGGGATTGTTGAGCTTTGTAGAAGGAAATGACTCCGATGTCGGATGGCTTGATTCTGGATCCTGGGTGGTGGAGAATGTTCTCGATTAGATTGTTGATGATGAAAACTTCATTCTCATTGACCATCGAGGTCTGGCATCTGGTTCCGGCGACTCCATTGTTCATCACCATAATCGGACATCCTTGGTTTGGCCAGAAATCCGGACGGCTTCTCATGAACTGATCACGATCACTTGATTGCACATTCGTCCAAAGTGCTCCTCCATAGAACATGTCTCCGAGCAGTTGAGTTGTAAATGGATGGCATCGGTAGACATTTCTGAGGGTGAATTCTGGGAAGAGATGGTTCTCGATGGCTCTTTGAAGGGTGCATCCGATTCCGTACTTCTTGAGGTTATCCGATAGAAGGTAGTCGGAGAATGGAGGAAGTTGTCTGATGTCTCCAACCAGTCCAAAGCAGGCATTCGGGAATCTGGCGATGACTTGGATCAAAGCGGATTCTGGCATTTGGCTGGCTTCATCGAACTGGACAGTGTCGATGTTTCTGCTGAGAGCTCCGAGCACACTCTGGAGAGAGTCGGCGGTGGTGATGACGATCTCCGGGGTGATGAACTTGAAGAAGAGCTTCGTCAGCCAGTAGAACTTGACCTTCGGAAGATTCTCGCCAGTTGTGAAGAAGGCTTGGACATCTGGAATCATTCTTCGGAAGGGAAGAACTTTCTGTTCCTTCAGGTACAGTGCCATTTGGAACAGCTCATGTCTGTTGGGTCCGATTCTTCTGCCAGTGACGAACATCTTGAATTCCTCGATCATCAAAACGGGAAGGTCCAAGTCGGAGCGGGACTCATCCGGGAGTTCCAGCCAGTTGCTCAATGTGACATATCGGATGACACGACACAAGTTGGAGTACTTCTTCGTGATATCCACCAGATTCACAGATGCAAAGTTGCTCTGGGTGACGAGAAGTTGTTGGCTTTCCTCTCCGAAATATCTACTTCTCATGGCTGCGTGGAAGGCGGCGGTGGCAATGGTCATTGATTTTCCACATCCGAATGGAGAGTTGGCAAGAGTGATGGGGACGTTGCTCAGGAGACTGTTGACGTATTGATTCTGATCTGGGTTGAGGTAGATTGGAGTTCTTCCTGGGAAGGCAAAGTCGTAAGGAAATTCAATAGGTTCTTGTTGAAGTGGAGGTCCTCCGAACAATGGCGCGATGATCTTGTCTCCGTTGGTTCCCTTTCCGATATTCTCCATGAATCCCTCTTGAAGTCCTTTTCCTTCTGCCATCACTCTCTGAGTGACCATGTGAACTTGGTCTTCGATTTTGAATTGGAATTCTCTCGAAATTCTGGCGGTGATCAGAAGGAGAGGGCCGAGACTGCACACTGTCTCAATGATGGCATTCGCATCCCGACGAGAACTTCCGATTGTGATTCGAGTCTTTGGCTTCCAAAGAGATTCTGGCAGTGGCTCCAAGTGATTCTCCATCTTGAAAGTGATCAAATCCTTTTTCATCGTTGGCTCAATCATTTTGAATGCGCGGCAATCGAAATTTCCAGCCAAAACAGCAGCGTTTGCAGTGGCTCCCATGAGAGCACAGAACTCGACACAACCATCTGGATCTGGATTCGAGGTGTTGTATGCATCATGTCCGATATCCATTTGATTCGTGAAGTAGGAAGAGATCTCGTGGGAGAAGATGGTTCCAGTTGCCCATGGATACTGAGTGATTCCTCTGGTAAGTCCGAGAAGACCCTTCATATCGGCGTCGAAGGTTCCTGAAGCGAACTCTGGTACTTTATCTGCAATGAATCCGGATCCCAGGAAGATGTACTTTTCTTTGTCCGCGTGGAGGTTGGATTGTTTCACAGCCAACGGTCTCTTGTACTTGAGAGCAACTCCAGTTCCATTGGTCAAGAATGCAAATGGAACATTCTCGAATGTCTGTCTCTTCAGAACAGTCATTCTTTTCACCATCCAAACACAGGGAGTCTCTTGAGTCATCTGATGCACATCCACGAATCCAACATCCTCCGAAACCTCTCGAATCTTGGCCAACTCACTGACGGCCACGATATCTCCGAGAGCCAGATGTCCGATGCAAGAGTATTCGGAGGCATTGGTTGTCGTCTTGTCATTGACTTCCACGAATCGAACATCTCCTCGATGCAGTCCATGGACATTCTGATGACAAGCCAGGAGGATGTACTTGTCCTCTTTCTCGGCGATCACTCGATAGATCGCGTGATCTCCGTCCATCTTAAAAAACTGCTCCACTGCCTCAACTCCTTCTGGTGCTCCGGGGAGGACGGTAGTTGGAGTTGGCCGACGGTTCCAGACATGAGTCTTGGCCAAGAAACGGAGGGCTTTGTGGTGGGTGTAGTTGTCGAAAAGAGCGTGGGGATTCATAGCGAGGTTGTAGGCGTTTCCGGTGGATTTGACGTCCTTGTAGTGCTTGGTGAAGGCGTGAGCATTAGTCTCATGGATCAGGGCATCTTCGAACAGTCGTTTCTCCTAAAAATCAAGTCAAATTTGTTTCGGAAGTACAGCAAATGAAAACTAACCTCTCCTCGAAGAACCTCCAATCCTTCTCTGTTCTTGATCTCCTGGTTCTGCTGGGGAACGAACACTGGAGCATCGACGTGGTTCCTGAAAACCGATGAAGCAGATTTTGGCTCCTTTCTGAAAGTGTAAAAGTTTAGTTCGTTGCGGGGGATTCATTCTCAACTAACCTGTACTTGGTCCATTGAACGATTGAGTGGGAGAGTGGTGGGAAGTTTTCCATGATAGCTGTGAGGGATCTGAAAAAGGGAAAAGATGAACGGAGGAATCGATTGATCGAGAAAACGAAGAACGAGGGGAAGGGAAAAATGGCAAAGTTTTTATCGGTTTTTGAGAGGACTGGACTCGATACAAAAACGATAGTAAAATGATGAGACCAAGTGAGTGTGGTCCATGGACAATGGCTAAACAAGGCGGGAATATGGATCTTTTGGGAAAACACCTACAGTGTGTTCTCACTCTAGCTAATCCCACCTGGACCCTTTTCTGTGTCTAATCATGTGAAGACAGTAATTACAAGACCTACACACAATCAATTGATACCCCCTGGGAAGGATCCGTTGAAGAACAAAGGTGGCTTAGTTTACTGACTTGAGGTTAGTGGATGACAAAAGATGAAACCTTGAACTATTAAAAAACTGTAAAGTTGGTAAGTTGGGTTAACTGGAAATGTGCAGTGAGTTTACTGGACTCAAGTTATGATTGCAATCCTAGGATTGCCTGAACCTCAGGGGCGGTAGAGGAAAAAGAACAAGGAGAAAGGGAAGTGAAAGAATGAAGGAGCATTGATCGAGAAAGTTATCGGTTTTTGTGTTGAAGGGTATGTGGAAAACTATATGGGAACAGTTATGATGAGATCGCGAAGGAGTCCTTGTATCTCACTCCTCCGGAAAATGCCACAAAATTTATCGGTTTTTGGGGGAGGAATAGATCTGTTGCAAGAAAAATCGAAATACTGGTGAGGAGACCAGGAGTGAGTGAGGTCCATTGACAATGGCTATGCGGGGAGGGAACTTTTACCTTCCAGGAAAACACCTACAGTGTGTGTTATCTGCACACTCTAGCTAATTACACGTCGTAAACTCTTTGTATGGCAAACCATGAGAAGACATAAATCACCGAGATATACTTTGTGACGTCTTCCGGAGGGGTGGGAGACAAAGACTCTAGGGGGGGATTCTATTGTTCCTGACTCGTTTAGGACTAATCAATACGCACCTGGAGTAACTGTTTATGGACTTTATGGACTTTAATAGAGCTCATTTCAGATTGGAAAATCCATTAGATAGAAATTCAAGTTTCAAAAAAAAAGTTTATTCCAAATTCATATTGGTTTTCCAAACTGAATCCATCAAAACCACTCGTTGAGGTTGCGTTGTTTTCGTGAAGACCGACCTAATTATTTGCCGAAAATGCTCCCGTTCCATCAACCTTTTATTCGTGAACTCCACCTTTATGACGAATTTACGTCGACAATGCGTAGCTCAATCAGCGTTATTCCGTTCTCTCCATCAACATACAATAACAAATTCTCTGGTATTGCAAGGTGGTTCTATCTAAAGGATTTTTCCGAATGAAGCTGGTTTGTTTTTCAGATGAAACTAAAAATCCGGATTATCCTTGCAATCACTCTCATTTTCTCATCGATTCCAGCGTATTTTCAAAATCAGAGGCAATGTGAGTGCTCAATGAATTGTCAGTAGAGCGTATTTCCAACATGAAACTTTAAGCTCCGCTCACCAACCTTGACAACTTCATTTCCAATGTCTCTTCACTGATCACCCTCACCAACGGGATCGTTCGTCAATCCAAAATCACGCATGGATTTCGAAAGGAAACTTCTGAGTACTTCAACTCGACAACTTCAAAATTCAACGCCCTGTTTAAACTGAATCTGATGGATGTCGCGGATTCGGTGACGAACTTTTACGCGGCAGTTCAAAAATTGGATCTATCATCAGATTTCAAATCTCTGGAGAAGCCGGTGAGCTTGCTGATGAATTTAGCAGGGGATTCTGGAAACCTGGACATTCAAAAATCAGATATTCAGAATTACGTGAAGCTATTGAATGATACAGAGAATTTATTGGACGTTGGATTGGACTTTGAGCCTCCAGATTTTCGGATTCTCAGAAAAGTTGAAATATGCCTGATTGCGTCAGAAACCTTAGCGGAAATCGGGAGTTGCCAGAAAAGTATGGGACTGTTGAACGTTTCGAAAGTGGAAATACCTTTCAAAAGACTTGACAAACTTCTGGAGAAGTTGGCGCCAATTCAAAAACTGATAGATTCCTTCAAGCGTATCAAAAGTTTGGGATTGGTTGTCTATGCAGAATCCGAGTTCTCCAACGACAACGGTGTCTTCCAGAATCTTTCTGAATCTCTGAAAAACGCATCAGTCTCTTTGAAAGGTGTGGAAGAATTGATGAGTGGAAATGTCAAGAATCTGGCGCAGAAACTAAAAACGGCAGTTTTATACTCAAAAATTCAGCCAAACGAGGAGCAAAGAGAGAAGATGAACGAGTTTTTTGCACTTTTCAATTCCACGTGGTTCGGGAAATTTCTGGGGAAAGAGAATTTCCGAAAACTGAAAGTAGGGCTCCAGCCATTCCTCAACTACACTGTCGACACGGAAAAAGTGGAGAAAATCGTAGAAGATTCTAGAGATTTTCAAAAAGCCAGCGAAAGAATACTCAAGTACATTTATATCATCGCAGCGTGGGACGAGCCATACTCGATACAGTCCTCGTTGATTACGGCAGTTGAAAAATGTACTCCAAGTCTTTCCAATGCCACGTTTGACGTCTCGGAATTCCGTAAAACCTGGGACTTTTCAATTCAATTAGTCACTGATTTGGATCAATATATCCTTTCAATCAAAAATGTCATAAAAATCAAGGAAGATATCATTCAAGGAAGCAAGGATTTGAAAGAGAATCTGGAAAAGTGGAAGCTCGAAAACTGGCATCAAGTTCAATTCCATTTGGATCAGTTTCTGAAGCAAAACTCTTCAAAAAGTGTGAAGAATTTGATGTCAAATTTAGAACTTGCTTTCAGTGTTCATACGAAATATCTTCAGAAGATTCAGTTTTTGAATAAAACCCTCGCCAATCACCCGGATCCCAAGATTCTCGAAGACACTTTGGATTCAGTGGACACTGAAAACATCTTGTCGATTTCAAAGTGCTTGAGTGAGAAGAACTTCCAAGTGGGATATATCGAGGACACTCTGAAGGGGGCGGATCGATTGAAAAGGTTTAAGAAGCGGATCACTTCCGAAGATATGAACTCTTTGAAGAAGTATATGGAGGGCGTCTTCGAGATTTCAAAGTTGTTGAAATCGATGAGAAAAGTAATGAAAGAAACGTTGAGTGCGGAGGCAAAAGCGTTGAATGGGTTCTCGAACGCTGAATCAATTCTGAAGGCGTTCGAAAAGGGAAGAAAAGCTATCGAAACTATCAATAGGGTGCCGAAGAATCTCCCATTGCTTCAGGAGGCCTTGAATATCAAATTTGAGTATTCAAATGAGTTCTGGAACAACTGGAAGGCGAGAGCACCTCAGAAAATCAGAGATACCATTCAACACGTTAAGGATCTAGAGAAATTCATCGAAGCACATCTGAAGTCCAACTTCTCAAGTATCGGTTTGATATTCAAAGAAGCCTCCAGGGTCCCAGGCCTTGATCATATTTTCGATAGATTTGAAAGCTTCAAGATTGATGTGAGCGATCTTAAAGAAGCTCGGGAAGTCCTCAGGACCTTAGAATCCATTCAAAATCTCGACCTGGGCTTCACCCATCACTCGTCGGAACTTCAGGCCGCATCGATTAGTTTTGAGGTTTTGAAGACGTTCCTCGATGGATTGTTCGGAAAGAAAACGATTCTCGCCACTGAAAAAACTCGCTGGAAATCGATTGGTCTTCCCTGGTTTCAAATCGTGTTATTTTGTATCGGAGGACTTTTCTCTGTGATTCTGATCGTGTTCGTTTCCTGTTCATGCTCAAAGTATGGACGGAGAAAGTGGAGGAAACTGTACCTGGAGAGATTCGCGACGCAGGAGACGAGAGAGTTGCAGTGGAGATATTCGGTGAGTCTTCAGATGTGCATGAGAGCGCACTTGCAACCTCCGCTTTTCAAATTTTCAGTTCTGGCTCGACCAAGAATCCGACAAGAACATGTTGTGCGAGGCGGTCAGAGAGGTCAATTTCGAGCAAGTCAAGGCTCTTATTGACAAAGGAGTCTTTGTCAATGTCTATAATCGTGAGTGGACTTTTTTTTCACAGTTTCAATAATCCCACAAATGACTCGCTGGACTGTACTTGTACTCCTCTGAAGTTGAAACTTGAATATTCAGGACTCCACCACCAATTTGATACCCACTGTTGTTTCAGCTTTCGGAAACACGCCACTCCACGCTGCTGCAAAGTATGGCCATGTTCAAATCGTGGAGTACTTGATTCGAAATGGAGCTGATCGAAATGCGTATAACGTGGAGAATAAGACAGCCGAGCAGTTGCTAGCGGAGAGTGTGCAGGTAAAATTTCCCTGATTCAATGAAATCATAGAAATGCTCATGGTTATGATGGTCAGTAGAAAGTAGCTTTAAGCAGGGAGATTTCTTTGCGTTTCTGCGTCGCGAAGGATGTCTAGTTTTTGTACGAACCTTGCTACGAACATTACTGAATGGCCGATGTTGTAAGGAAATTTTGGGTGCCAAAATTTTTAGAATCTCAAACTCTGTTCCACCCATGCCACAGTGCTGAACGGAATTTTGATTATCAGTACATCAGTTTTCTTGTTACATTAACAACAGGTTAAAAAGAAAACGTCGAATCTATCCTCCACCTATAAGCAGAGTTTCTCTTCGTATCAAAATCTCGTTTTTCAGACCACCACAGTTCGTCTAATGCTAACCACTGCGAAGAGTACCACCAGTGTCAGTGAGGGAGGAGCCAGCAGCAAAAGTCAGCAGACGGAGAATAAGACGTTCACCCAGATTGAGATGATATTCGAAAAATTGAGAGGGAAGACGTTCAGACAGAGTGAGCTCAGTTTAAATCCAAAAGGGAATCATGATGTGGCATAGCACCCCAAAACATTTAAGTTGAAACAGTTATTTTTTCTCCAGTTTCTTTTCCAAGTAAAATTCTCTCACATTGTATCTGTTGAACTCTTCCCCTGAATACAGATATTCGGAAACAGTAAACTTTTTCATAATTTAATTTCAGGAGTCCCCGACCTGCTTCCCACCATGTTGTATCGTATCCGGATTGATTCTCGTCTCGCCGATATCCACGCGTACGGACCGTTTACCGAGATGTACAAGGGAAATGTGAGTTTTTCATTGCGCTCTACTGAATAATTGGTGGGCGGGTAGACAAGGGCGCGATTGCTAGAAGATGTCCAGCATGACTTTGAAAACTTTCTTTGACACAATTTATTTCGATTTCTGTAACAGACAGCTAAAAGTAATCTTTCTCCAGGTAACCGATCAAATGTCGGGAGTGACCCACTTCATCGTCCCCACAGACTCGAATGGTGTCTTTGAATCCGACGACTTTGGATACATAATGTGTGTCTTCCTTCCAACGTTACTCATGAAACAGCAATGGATGGAAGAGTGCACCGAGAGAGGAAAGAAGGCGTTCCGCGACGACTACAAGTACCGTATCGAGAGAGTCAAGTATCGAGGGACGTCGTATGATACAGTGGTGAAATGGGCCATGTGGATTCACAAGCAGTGCATTCCGTTCTTGTTCGGTGTTCATCTTCACTTGGCAGTTGAGGACATGTCCCAAATGGAGAGGATCCAGTTGAGACAGCTGGTCGAGATGCATGGAGCGGTCTGGATGGAGGAGATGATGGCGAAGAAGAACTTCAACTTGGAATCTCATCCCTATCATCATTTCAATTTGGGACCTCTGTGGGTGATTCATGATGGAAAGGTGAGCTCTGGGGTCATGGTTCTAAACAAAAGCTAATACTTCTAGAGAAATTTGTCCAACTTGAAGAATGATCCCGACAGAATGTACACCTTGATGACGTTCCCTGAATTTGTCGCTTTCATGTTGAAGCTAGAATGTCACTATGATCCGAAGAGAAGAGTTCCGATTCCAGTGACGAATCAAGTGGAGGATAGTGAGGCTTGAATTGTGTTTGGATGTAATGAACAGCTTTCCAATTTACCTTTTTTTCCATTTTCATGATATCTTATTATCGAGGCAATAAAATTGTGGCACTAGAAAAAATAAACTTATTAACGACAGGACTGAATCACTGCAGCAACTAAAACGATTAACTGACTTTCTTTCTTGAAACAGTGGAGTTTTTCGAAACTATTTTATTATGATCTAGAATGTTTAAAGGCCATGAACAGACATGCTTCTGAAAGTTGAGAGGCCTGTGGCGGTGAGTAAGTCCAAGGGCCAGTTAAAATTGTGTAGAAAATCGAAAACTATAGGAAAACCTGAAAGTCAAAGTTGTGGAGAACGCTTTGTGATGAACAGAAGAGTAATCAAAAAAGTTGAGAAACTTCTCCGTTTCATTTAGTCATGACAATTGTTGATCGTCACCATGCGATAATCTGAAGGTTGATTGAGATTAGTTGTCTTGAATTCGAAATGATCCGTTTCATTCCGGTTGTATAATATGGGTGTGATTTCTGTAACGTTTCGAACCACCCTTGGATTAGAAAAGGACCTGTCAAAAATGAGTAAAAATTCCCCGACAGAACATATTCCTTGAAGTCGTGCCCTGAAATCGTGACTTTCGTTCTGAAGGTGGTATTTCATCATGAGCTGAGGAAAGGAGTTTCGACTCCGGTTACAAGTCAGGGGAAGCACTCATTCTTAGGACTATTATCCCACACCATTCACCGGATAATATTATATGGAATCAGTAAAAAACTTACCTTGATCAAACGTTTCGAAATGACTACAAATAGACTAAAACTGGCTTATTGAATTACTGACAATAATCCCGCACAACAGTCATCAAAAACTTATGGCTTCTTTATGTTTCGTGAACTTTTTATTGCTCATCAAACATTAGATTTTTGCAGTTTTCTAGGATTTCATCGTTTTTCTTCGAGACGTTATTCAATGTTTCAGCGAGTAGACAACTCAAGTCAGCTGCTATTCAAATTTATGTATTGTGGGATGAAAAATAAAAATGTGAACGTGGGTTTCCAAACAGCTAACTTTCCATATATTGTCCGGATCGTATCCGGTTTTTCTCTGTATTGAATATTTAAAGCAATAAGATTGCATTACACAACATATTTCGAAATCACTGTAAATTTTACAAACTTCGCGAAACAGAAAACTGTCTAAAATGTTCATGTGATCATTGATGACTCCTTGCTTCCAGTTTTATCGCCGACCCCTCGGTTGTGTCAGTTTTATGGTGGCGTCGCTGGAAGAAAGAGGCTGAAATAGCTGAAAATTAACCAACGAACCGCTTGTTGTTTCATAACGATGTTTTCAGTTTCAATTCTTTGATATTTGCATTCATGACCTCTTTTTTAATTAAGAGTTTGGAATTTGAGCATTCTGTAATTGAAAAAATTTCTCACCCCAGGGTTTTACTGTTTCATCACCTTTAGTAGTTCTCTGACATTTGAAAAGGTTTCCGCTTCAAATTCTCTATTTCAAACTCAAAAATTTTAATTATATACTACTCCTTCCTCAAAAATATGACTACTGTTCCTCTCCCGCCAACTATATACTCCCTAGTGACTCACCTCATTCTTGTTATTTCAGACTCCAGACAGACGGGCATTCTCTATACATTTTCAGGTTCAAAGTTCTGGAGAGTTTTCGCTAGTCAGGACTAGATGTGTTTGACCGTAAGTCTACCAAAAATTACAACTATTAGAGTTTCACTTTCCCTTCAAGAAGGCTTTAAAAAAAATCTTGATTGTTTTTATGAAGTTTACGAACTCGAAAACCCAATTGAAAAGCGAGCCTTAGAACTTCATATTTGCGTGTCAAAGAGACGGAGACACACCAGAGACTCTTCCTTCTCTGCGTCTCTCATTACCCCCATACCATCTATCGATAACCGCTCCGTTATTTTTCTGTCCCGCTCTTTCGAGGGGACTCCAAAAATTGGTGATAATACTCAGTGTTTGCTCCTTTGCACGGAAATCTTTAGTAAAAGGCGAAAGATTTTCACGGTCAAATGCAGAGGAACCAGAGTTGGCGAGAACTGTGCGGGGCGGGTACTTGTAGTTGGTTGTGTACGGACACCTCACGGGTTCCGCGTGTTACGATGCAATGTGTGGGGAAAGGGCGCGACTAAACCATTGTAGTTGCGAAACGGTTTTGTTCTTTAAGAGAGAAGATGAAACTGGGAATTTCGGAACGCAGTTTCAGAAGATTTTTCCTAATTGATCTAGTGTGCATTAGAATAATCGATGGAAAATTTCAACAAGCCGTTTTCATCCAAGGACGTGCAATGTTTTCCAGTTTCACAGTAGTCGTATCAAAACAACTTTGAAATTACTTTTTGCTTACGGAGCCATGGCCTTTAACTATATACTTCCTCGTGATCCACCGTCTGTTATTACAGACACCGATTTCATAACAGTTCCAGTTATTATACTCCCACCAGGACCCCGCTACGAAAATTAACTTCCTTTCCCAACCCGAAAACATTCCAGAACTCTTCCCCCCTCCAAAAAGTGCTGACTAACCATGAAATTAGTAAAACATTGTGTCTCTGTAGTGTGTGTGTGTCTGTTTGAGAGTGATTCAATTAATTCCCTCCCCTCCTCGTGTGTCCTTTTTCTTCCAGAAGAGCTCCAAATTTTTCGCCTCAATTTGCGTCCGCTCATATGTTGTCGGCTGCTAATCCAAGTTTTTGATGTGTGTCCTTTTTCCGGGAGGGGGAGGCCACCGAAAATAGTTGAAGCGAAACGAATCCGACGAAATCCCGAAATTTGATTTTCTGGATTTTCGAGGAGAGAGAGGGGACTGCCAACACCAGATGTGTGTGTTTGTCCCTTGCCCTTTTGGTTGTTATTGGATTTCAGATTTCTAGACTTTCCCTTGTGTTTTTTTTTCTGTTTCAGAACTTTGAGAAAAATGGGATTTCACTTTTTTGGTTAATGATACTGGGGAAGGTATTGCCTCTAGTGAGTTAGAGTTCTAACTCTTACTATCAAGTTGTTGCTATTCCCGTTTCCGAACCAAATTGTGTCGTTTCAAAGATACCGTAAAAACTCTATTAGAGTACCATGGCACTTTGTTGTCCGGAGATAATACTGTATTAATTGCTGGCATTCAAATAGAGGCTGACACTTTATTTTTTCGGCGCCAATTTTCCATTTGAACTCATGACAAAAATTAAGAAGTTGTACTTGGAATCGGTGAAAAATGGTCTTTCTTTCCAGCACTGCCACAGAGTAAGAAAAACCAAGTATTCAAAAAAGCATAAAATTTCGGAAATTTTTTACTTTGATAACTTCTACCACAGTAACATCAAATCAGCAGTGGCACTATATTAGGGACTGGCACTCAAATAGGGGGTGGCACTCTATTGTTCGGAGGTGATCTAGGGTGGCACTATATTAGAGGCTGGCATTCAATTAGGGGAGGTTATCTAATAGAGTTTTTACGGTAGTCTGTATTTTTGCGTCGCAGTGTTTGCTCAAAAATTGGAAATGTGAGTTTGTGTGTATACACCGCGACGCCTGAAAAATGCAGAAAACCATTGAAGCATGTCTCGAAAATTCAAAAGTTTTCAGTTTCATGGAGTACTGAATATCGAAAAAACACAGTCTCCAATGTTTCACGCGCATCCTATTCTTTCTTCTCCCCTCATTCTCCATGGGAATGAAGAGAGGAATGAAGGGAAAAATAAGACCTCAAAACAATCTCATGAATATTCAGGTGTCCATCGTCGTGTTTTTGTTCAGTTCTATTCTTTATTCCGTTCTTTAATTTTCATTTTAACTCGGTTCCTCATTTTTTCATTTATCGAGGGAACAGAGCAAATTGTTACGAATTCTTACTGATTCAGGAGGGTGAGAAAAAACTTTACAACGTGTTTTCATTCGATGGTATACACATGATCGGGCAAATCGGACAGAGAGCGACCGCGATCCACCGAACTAGCGCGTTAAAGACCTGGCGCCTTTAAAAAATTTCCACCATTTTCGAGTTTCCTTTGGCGTGTGCCTTTTGCCTTCGCTCGAAATAACTTATTTCTCACGAATTTTCGAAAATGGTGCGACAGTTTTGATAGGAGAGGGCTTCAAATGGGCTAGTCCGGTGGAGCGCGGTCGCAGTTTTTCCCATTTTCATATTATGTATCTAAGACTTCCGTTGTCTCTTTTTGCTTTTCGCAGTCGTGGATCAGCCGGTACTGGCGCGACGTCCGTAAAAGTCCTCCAACCGTCTCGATTCTACCTGTAGTCCCAATTCACAAAATTCCCTGTGAACAAAATTTGAAGACGTCCCGAAACTGAGTTCTCATTTCGAAATTTTTTTTTTTTGTCTCGCCACCTTCAGCGGTGAACGAGTTCTAAAATCTTCTTAGAACAGACTACGTGCAAAGGACCACATCACACAAATTTCACATAGTTCTTGAGACACTCCTCTGCCCTTCTCACTCTCTTCAAATATATTCTGTTCAAAATTTTTTTCTAGAGTGAAAGAAAAACAGAATGCTTGTTCGTATATTTAGCTCTCTTTCTGGGACAAATTTTCAGCTGTTTCGTCTCATTATTTTCACTAGAACACTTTTTCAGGTTACAGTTTTTCTTTGTTATCAGAGGAAAATTTTTGTGAGGTTTGATGTGCCACAGAAATGAATGTGAATAATGCCGAAGTTTGTGTTTTCTGCAGTTTCAAACTGTGAATTTGAACGAAAAAGTTCAAAAATGTTTGTTCGTTGAAACATTTTTTTTTCACATTTTCATTAAATTCATATGAGCATCCAATGCTCTCAGGCTCCAATAAAAACAGTTGAGTTTTTGTGCCTTTTATGTCCTCGAATATATTTTTTGATGACTCCAAATGGTTTTCAAAACGTCCCGAAACCGAGTTCTCTTTCCGAATTTTATGGCTGTTTCAAGAAGTGTATTTGAGTTTTATAACTTTCCTTGGATTGATCACTGAGGTCGACTACGACGAGGCCATTGAGCTCCAATTCAGAAAAAGTAGAGCTAACTCATTTTGCTCCTAGCCCTAATTTTTTCGTATGTTAGCTGGGCACTGGAATTCTCAAATTCAAAATGAAACACCGAAATCACAGTTTCGTCAACTTAGTTTAGTTTTCCTCTCATTGGCACCTCATTCTAGTTGTTACTTATGTGAACCAAGAAATGTTGAAAACTTAATCTCCACTTCGACAAGTTCGATTTGACGAATGTTCCGTTTTTCTTTCTTTTTTTTTTGAGCACTTTGAGTATTTTTCAATTTTAATAAACCCTCAATCATTAAAGTTTTGTTTGAACTTGTTTAGTGATATTAGGATAGGACAAGAACTAGTTCAAATTTTACAACACAGTAATTAAACACTTTTCTGGAACAGCGAGCTACTATAAGCTTAAAATGAACAAGCCGTAGTTTTTCATACCAATCGAGGCTATTATTTCAAAAATTCTGTTTCACATACATCTTTTGATTTAACTGATTTTGAAAGACTCAATACTGGATTGAAAGAGTAAATAAGTGAAAAACGGCGAAGTGGCTGGTTTCCTGTTAGAGTTAGTCTTCATTTTTTGAAACAGAAAACTGTTTGTTTGGATTGAAGTCTGAACTAACTGATTTTTCTCGTTGAAATGTTTGAAGGAAATTGGCCCGATTCCGTTTGAAACAAACTTCAAACATCAGCGGTTTCCAAGATTCGTGAAACATTCGGAAATTTCAAACACCACTAGTATGAGCTTCGGCTTTAGCACAAAAGGTTAATCTCACAATCAGTTAAATAAAATTTTGCTCGGAAAAACTGCTCATGAGAAACCAGAAAACTGTTTCACCAACATCTCATTTCAAACTTGAAAAGTGTTCAAGTATTAAAAGTCGAATATGTAGCATCGCGAAATTTTTAATGCGAAAATCACAGAGAATAGGTAGAGCTATTCTGAATTACTCTGAAAAAACCTAATTGGCGTTTTGAAAAGCTCCTTCCAAAGGCAGTACATGATATTTCAATACCGGTGCTGGCCGAGTGGTCGGATGCTAGGCCTCGATTGACTTTTCACCTCATTTCCCTCCCAATGGTACTGCATGGTCTTTGAAAAGATTTGATGTTTCGATGAAGTTTAAAATTTCAAAAATCCATTGTTCCTGAATGAATTAAGTGTTTTCCATACTCATACTAATCAGTGTCTCTTCTTAAAAATCTCCCATTTTCGAATCATTAATTTCTGAACTCCTCAAATGCTCATTGTACACACATGTGCTCTCTGATGACTCTGATCTCTTCATTTCTGATTCCTATTCTGAAATGAATGAGAAAAGGGAAAACTATGCGGTCTGCAAGCATCATCATTGTTCAACAAATATATACGGCCGAACAACATACATTTTCGCATTCTTCTGAACTCTTTTTTCCCGTTTTTGAATGTTCTTATTTGATTTTTAACACTTTTCTTGATAATCCTTCTTCCAGGTTCTTCATTCATATCCAGGAAACGAGAAAGATCGAAAAAGAGCCAAAACCAAAAATTCAAATTTTTCAAGAGAGACAGCACAAAATCGAATAATGGTAAGTGCTGCTGCGAGCCACCGGAAATTGAGTGTCCTCTCTTTCCCAATTCGTCGTTTTTGCCAATTTCCGAAATTCTCGAAAATTCCCCCGTCTCTCTGTCGCCTGAAAAAATTTGAATATATGGCTATTATAAGTGGATAATATTGCTGCTGCTCCATTGCCTTTTTGTCATCTCTCACCACCATCAATAAAAAATAGAGAGCTCTATTATTGAGTTTCTATTCGAGAGCTACTGGAATTTTCGATATTTCGCTGAAAAACGACCGAACCCGAATGGCGAGTATATTTGTAAGTTTCAAAGTTTTCCGGATTCAAATCCATCTCATTTGGAAATTATTGTTGAACGAGTTAGTGTGCCGTGTGCATTACATAGGCTTCAAAGCTCTAGAGGTTTCACTTTTCATGCTTATTGTAAATTAAAAATCTTATACGTTTGTCACTGTCTTTACAATCTGAATCCTAAATTATGACGTTCATGGCCGAAAAGTTCCCTTCGTTTAAGTTGTAAGTGAATTTGAACAATAAAAATTTTGATCTACGGTGAGAGACCCTTTTCGCAACTGTTTTGAAACATCGGCCAGCTGAAAATCCTAGGCCACAGCAAATTTAAACTTTGTTACAAATTAAATTAGATCTTCATAACGTGTGCTCATTGTACTGAGTATTGATAGTAGCTTATAACAAGAATCTGAAACCGAAAACTTTTTTCGAACAATTTTTCCTCTAAGATGACCATAGCAAAACCTTATTCGAGACATTTTGCCAGGAAACAACTTTCTCTGTTTCAAAATATTGCCATTGAAACGAAGAAAAAACATTGATTGATGCTGTTATTTGAGTCTGTTTCCAACTGAGTGTTGAAAGTGAACTATATTTTCATTTTTGGCGCAACGCTTTTAGTGCACTTTTCAGCCCTCGTAGTAAAAATCATACTCAGAATGAAGAATCCTATTTTCGATCAAACAGTGCTGAAAAAGCGCGAAAAAAGAAGAAAAAAAAGAAGATTACCTCCGGAGATCGAAACTGAGCGCTTCGGCTATGGCTCGTGGTCTGAGAGACTCTGATGGCAGAAATATCGGAACTCAATCAAAAAAGGGACTAATCCATACAGACTAGTCATCCTTTGTATCTAAAATGTGAAACTGAAAAATTTGTATGAACATCAAAGCAGAATTTCATGTGAGGCAAGTTGGCAGGAAACACTTTTCTTTGTTTCAAAATGTTGTTATGACACAAAGAAAAATGGATTGACATTCGAAGATCTTTATTTGGAGATCAAAAACTCGGAATTCATTCAAAAGTTATACAAATCACAGCAATTGGGGTATCGTCAGAATCGAAAAAAATGGTGATTGAAATCAAAAATTTGAAACATAAATTTTCGAAAACGTATCAGAGTTTCAATGAGAACTCGAAAAACTTATATTCAGTTGACGCTTTTTTAGATATTTTTTTTCTGGTAGATCAAAAATCCTACTCTTGTTGTGACCCTTTGCTCAAAAAGACGAGAAACCAAAAATAGCCTGTATAGCAGAACAACGGTTAACATTCGTGGGTACTGTTCTAACACTGCACTGAAACAGTTCTTTTTGCACTTTTCTTCTCCCTTGCGCATTTCTAAGTCAATTTTTCAATTTCCTCCAAAACCAACTTCCTGCTCCAGAAAACTTCCAAACTTTGGTCTAATTTTTCAAACTCTTCTCTCTCTCTCTCTCTCTCTCTCTCTCACCCTCACAATATGTTTAGTCCAAGTCTAGACAAAAGAAGAAAGACAAATGTATGTATTCAGAATGCATTTGACAAGTTTCCTCTGCCCTCGGATATCTTTTCCTCCTTCTAGAAGCATTTCTCCTTGCTTCTAGAAGATGTCAGAAGATTCCAATTTATTTATTGCTTTCCCACCCCTCTCCTCCTCCTTCTGCTCTCATTTCATTTGTCAGTTCAGTATGTGACACTTCTTTTTAATAAGAAATGAAATAGCGACGACTACGTAAAAAACAGTTTAGGCTTCGTTTTTTTTTTCGAAAACAAGTTTTTTCTTCGTTGGCGGGTTCTACATGGTTTGTGACTCAAATTGTCGGACAGTTGCTGTTTCAGTATACCATCTTGAAAACCCGAAATTTTGCCATACTAATATTTGTTCGAAGATAGATTCTTGACATGGACTGATATATCTCGCTGAGATCTATCTCACTGTATCCTCCAATTCCACAGGTTCTGAACCAAACTCTTACCGAAAATCACAGTTTCCTGTTCATTGTATTGTTCGCATTTCATTAGAGGATTGGTTGTCTTAGAATATTATTTTTTCGAAAAAGTGATGTTTCAATGAATCTATAAGAAACGATCCAAGGAATGAGAGATGATCCATGGCAACTTCAAGCTCGATGCCATTTTCTGTTAGTCCTGACGTTTTCCCAGTGTGGCTCAAAGATTTTCGAAAATAGTACTTTTTGAGATTCTTGATGAAATTTTAGCCAAAAGTTATAACATGACCACTAGGTTATTCCAAAATGTCTCTTCCGATCAAACCCCTTAAAACTTTCGTTTCGAAACTGAAATTGTTTGCATATCAAGGACGGTTGTTAAAACCGCGGTTTCAGAAGCGAACCTTTGAAGAAGTGAGCAGATCATGTTCAATCATTTTGAAAATTCTTCTCGACTTTCGAACTTCCAGCTTCTGTCACCATCTGTCATTCCAATTTTCGATATCGCTGATGTATAATTCTCGGTGATCATTACACGTTGTCTTTTCGAAAATTCAGTTTCCTTGCTAACCTGTTTCATAACTCTCCTTTAGAAGTGTCAGTAATGATTTCTCATTCCATAATTTTCATTGTTGCGTACAACCAATTTTCCGTAGACCATCTCCTCTGTTTCGCGAACTTCTCATTGCTCAGCGTTTATTCCCGTGTTTGATGCATAGTCGGCAATGCGTGGATGCCCTTCTGATTCTCCGGATACCGATCGATTTCGGATTCCAATGAAAAATCACTGTTCTTATTGTTGCAGAAGAGAAGTGAAACACGCCTTCTCATGATAGTCCACTTTTCAATTGAGAATCCATCTGTAACCAGTCTAACAATAGGACCCTCTGCTTCAAAATTGGTTGTTTTTTGCATCAGGTCTCCCCCAATTCATTTTTCGCCTCCTGTTTTCTCCCTCGCATTCCCCGGGGGTCCGATTCATTCTCCTTTCGCGCGTCCCCCCTCTTCTTTGACTTTTACACTATAGACGAAAAATTGCAAGCGGTTTTTTGGGGCGTTCTGGTGCTCGAAACAATTAGCACCGTCCTCCTTTGTTTTTGGTTCTCCCGTTTCATTCTCACCAAAAATTTTCGAAATGTTCAGTTTTCTACTTCTACGCCTTGAGTTTTCAAGCTTGCCTTTTGGTTTCCTAGATGATAGTTGCTCGATCCATGAAACATGTCCTAATTGTGTGAAAGAGTCTCCAACCATGATGATTCGATTTCGGAAGAGACGATGATGATGATGTCATTTATAGGATTCACCCACTCTTTTTTGAGAATGATTTGATTGTGTATCTGGTTTAGCGAATGATATGTGGGGGAGCGAAATACTGGGTTCTAGAAGATGTTCTTGGGAGCAAAAAATCATCACATCTTGAACGGAGGATGAACTCGCGAGCATTGGAGTTCAAACTCTGAAGTGAAAATTCTTGGAAAATTTTTCGGTTTCGAAACTTTTTCATAGGATTGTCAATTTTTATAATTCCAATTCTGATGGGGCACATCTCATTTTCATACAAAGTTCTGGATCTCCGTTGAATTACAAGATTTTTTCACCAGTTTTTGCCATAACTGAAAATCGAAGCCACAAAAACTGGTTTGAAACCGAAAATTTTTCTTCTTAAGTGGGTACACGGATTTTAGTGGGTTGGCTCTTGAGTTTTTGAAAGATTACTGTCACTCAGTTTTTGTTTATGTGACAGAAACCCAACCGTTATTGATATTGAGTTATCTTGGAGAAGGGAACTTTTAAAGGTCTGTTCCACAATTTCAGTGGACGAGTTATGGGCTCCTGAAGAATGCTATTTTTTGACTGGTAGAATGAAGACGCTAAAGAAATTGTACTGCTTCAAGTTCTCATCTTCTACAGGTTCGAACTATTCACAATAGTCTACCTCCAAAGTTTGCAAAATTATTCAGCACAAGATTTAACACATTTTTCCTGTTTTCAGTATCACTCTTACTCCTATGGCTTAAGAGATAATTGTTGGAAGATGGATCTCACCGTCAGAAGCAGAGAAACTATAGTGCCCTCGTCTCTGTGCGTCTCTTCTAACGCTAATATCTCTTGAACCATTGGAGCTCAAAAAAGTGTTCAATTAAGGATCTTTCTTATATATAATCCGCTAGAGGGTTTGTCCATCGGTCACTTGGTCACGATGTCCGCTTTCGTTTTCCAAATTTTTTGAGCAGTTTTAGAGAAATTTGTCGCAACCAAAACTCGAACCCGCGCCCACCGTTTGGTGGTCACCAGTGTTACCCACTGCGACGCGCATGCGACAACGAGGGGTGAGGAAGAGGGAATAGACATTGTGGTGTGTGCGAGGCACCTTTCAAAAAATCTAGCGCGTTTTCAAAACTTTTCCACGTGGCGGTAATCTTTTTACATCCAAATTTTTTCGCTCGGTTGGTTGACTGCGGTTTCTCAACCTGTTTTTCCCGTTAAAAGAAAAAGATATTGAGTTGTGTGCGAAAGGGTCACTATGTCTTCCTAATCAATGGGATAGTAAACTTTTTTGGCTCAATATTCTATTGTCAAATGTTTCTTCGGAACGAAAACACGATGCATTTCAATGCATGGATGGACAGGATTCGCGTTTACTCAGTTTTTTGATAATCGTACAGTCGTTTCCCTTTGGAACATGCATTTAGAGGACAACTTTCCGGCAGTCTAATGCACTCGAACTCCAAAGTAATTCATTTCCTCCCGCCAAACAGAGATCTTCAGATGCAAAGAGAAGTCGTTTTTCTCGGTGTTGAGTGATGTTTGAATATAGTCGCACTTTGGAATTATTCCGAAATCATCTCACTTCATGTTGGAGATGGCTCTGAGAAGGGCGATTTCCGAAGAGCCACTATGGACCCGAATTTGGTCATTTGAGGATTACAAATGAAAAAAGAACAGATGTGGCAGAATCTAAAACCTCGGCTATAAAAAAATGGATGTTGCAGAGCACAAAAGATTCACAGACTTTCGGGCTCAAGTGGAAAGGCCGGAGGCCTTGACAAATTTGCCGTAGACTTTCGGGCGCCGGGGGGAAAGGCCGGAGGCCTTGACAAAAGATCCGTAGACTTTTGGGCTCGCAGGGAAAGGCCGGAGGGCTTGACAAATCTGCCGTAGACTTTTGGGTTCGAGGGGAAAGGCCGGAGGCCTTGACAAAAGATTCACAGACTTTCGGGCTCAGGGGGGAAGGGCGAGAAACCGTAGGCTCCAGAACATGAATGTAAGAAAAAGCCGGGAGACGGAGCTTCGCTAATGCCGGGCGTAATCTTTGGAACTTCTCACAGAAAACTACTTGGAAATCCTCCGGTTGCAATTTCTCCCTTTTCTCCCCTTACTCAAAATTTTTGGACGTACTCCACATACTATCCTTCTTTCTCCCATTAGAAAGAAAATGTTTTCTGATTACAAAAAAGAAGTGTAATTCAACATATTTGAATTAAATACCATAAAAGTGATACGGGCACCTTCAGCGTTGCGCATAAACTTAGAGACGCCAGTCTGAAACGGCAGCGGAGCTGCCGAATTCAGGCTGGTATGTGTAAAATTCTAGACTCATAATTTTTCTAATGGGGTACGTTTCGCTAGTGCTTTAAGTTCTCAAGATATGATCGAAAAACCAGAGAGGATTCGATAATCCAGGAGCCCATCCATTAGCAAAATCCATCCCCCATTATGATCCTTCCCACTATTCAAGCATTTCCTTTATATAACACATAAACCGCAAACAAAGTACAAAATCTCCTACTATGTACATGCATAAATCCGAAATGTGTGAAAGAAACCTTTCTTCTCTTACTCTGAGGCTACTAATCCTTCTTCTTGAATTCTTGAAGTTCTTTGGTTTCTCAACTTTTCGATTATTCCTCTTCTTCATTTTCACTACTAATGAGCTTATTTTGGATTAGCCAGGGGACAACATCTGAGCAAGGAGGAGGAGCTAGAATGTGTGTTATAGAGCAAAATCATTTTCACCTTCTCCAGATGAACAGGATCATTTGGCAAAAAATTATTCTCGAAAAATTCATAATGTTTCTGTTTCTAAGAGGCTGTTTTATCTTTGGGGTTACTGCCAGATTTGATATCTCTGTACACTAGTTATTTGATTTCAGTTGTGTGCCATCGTATCAGTTCTGTTGATTTTCCTGAAAATAGTTCTATTGATTTTCCACATGAAAATCTGATTCTGATTCAAACCTTGATTTTGTATTCTATCTCGTTCCACGGAAGTCTCCTCCTAAACTAATCGCTCCACTGGATTCTGAATACAAGTTTCAAAATTTAAAACATGTTCACTGTTCCACTATTGTTACTTCCATCGACGATTCTTTTTAGGACAATAGTATGTTCTTGACAAAGACTCCGAAACGCGTTCAAACGACACGACTCTTTATGAAACGTGTGGCAAGAGTTGAAAACAAGTGCAATGCAAAAAGGGGCGTGTCACTTTGCAACCCGCCGACATTTTATTGTATAGACAGTAATGAACGCAATAAGTGATCTATAGTTTCAGTACTCAAACTATGCATGTAATGAACTTCTCCAGAAGATCACAAAACTTTTACCAAGAAAATCACATGTTGGTCGCCCAGTTTTCAAGTGTTTCTTCTCTAGTTGTCCATCTCCCCGACAAATGCTGACTTATTCTCAAGATGGTCCACATGAGCTTGTTTTTCTGGTTTCAGAAAAACCATGATCTTCGAAATTAAACACCGATTCCAAAACTACTGTTCCACAAGCATAATAAGTAACGGTAATTGAAAAAAGTGTGATTTCGCAGATCTTTAACAATCACAATTCTCCAACTTTTGTTTAACCGGTTGAGATCTCAAAATACTTGTTTGTTTTGTAATGATATCTATAATGAAGTTTCAGTACATTATTCACTTTTTGAAACACACCTGGTTACACTTCAACAAAAAGATTTTCATTACCGTTCCACCAATGTTTCTAGAAGCAACTAGCAAAACTTTTGCACTACTCTGATCTTTTCACTTCTGCCCAGAATCCTTTAGAACTTTATCCTTCTAAGATTATGATTCCATATTGTCCCCAGCCATCCAATATGTGCTACAATGTACTCTCTAGAACCCATCCACTTTTGCAACACACCCAATGATCTTTGACACCTTCCTACTCCTTCTCTATTATCCAACAAAACTGGACATCTCCATCCCTTTCATTTTCTAATTCCACCTCCTCGGCTCCCACACAAAACAAGCGCCGAAGGGCAAATCACGCGTCGGGCCGTCATCTTCGAATCATCATTACCCGGAGTGTGTCTTCTGAATCCAGAATTCAGAAGACACGTAACAAAAATAGAGAGCAAGAGAGCTCCGCCCCTCACTTCCGCCGTTTCCCCTATGATGATGTGATCTCCCCACCTTTTGCTTCGCTTATTTTGCACCTAGGTTCAGCACAAAAAAGAATTTTCTACTTTTTTTCTATTCCAAGTCATGAGTCTCTCCACACCGACTCCTGGAATGTCACCGCAGTCGCCATCGAAACGGATTAAGCCCAAGGTCAGGTGATAGATTCGGATATAATGTTATTATTCTGTTTCGCTTCTTTTCGGTGGTGGTCCTCTTTTTTTCTCTCTGGGGGATTAGAGAGAGTGGATGTGTTGCAAGGGAGTGGAAAAAAACATATGAAAAGATGGGATTTCTCTTTTGGAATATGTATGGGGTGAGAGAACATCATTTGTCTTCGTTCGGTTTTTCTCTTTGGGTTTCGTTGAAAAGGGAATAGGGCATATGGAATTTGGTACTAATACTTTCTCCGTGTTTCTGTTTCAATTGGTCCAAAAATTTCGTTTTGATGTTCGTCAAATGATTTATCGATCTATCTGAATAGTTTTGGGCACACAGTATGTCGCATACTTTGAGAACTTTCTCAAAGTTTGCTCGATAATTCCCACATTGTGGAATCCGAGACTTTCTTCAAGTGGGTTCCCCATAGACACCTGAAATTCTACCGCTAATATTTGAAAGGAATAGGAAACATGGGGAATCTGATACTGATACTTTTTCACTGTTTCGACTAGTTTAGGTTAGTGAAGTAAGTTTTGATTCACTAATTGTAGAATGTTGGGGATAAAAACTGAAAAATGAAATTACAACAAATACAGTGAAAATGTTAACTTTGAGAATTTTCTGAAATTTTAGGTGCAGATTAAGCCACTCTCGTTTTTTTTGTAGTTAGCAACATTTTGATAGTACCGTCAGTCAAAGGAGTTTTGTTTTGTATGGTGACGCGTTTACAAACATGTTCGCAGGAAATTTTCTCATTGTCGAAATTTTGAGGTCCTGAATTAGTCGATTGGATGAAATGGAGAATTTCGGTTGGATTCTCGACAAAGTACTAACTTGAGAAAAATCGCCGAGAATCTTACTTACATACTGTAATCAGTTCACTTACATCGAAATCCACTGCTCCCGACCAGAAAGAATGCGTCACTAAACCTTTAAAAATTTAAGACATTATACTTTACTTTTCAATTGCAGCAGCAAAATTTGAAAAGATTGGTTTGGAAAACCTTTTTGTGCTTTTCCCGAATTTCAGAAAGTATAACATCAGAAAACCAAACGAAAATTGACTTCAAACCTAATAGTCCAAGATTTCGATGAAGCTATGAATTAGGATATCCCGCCAAGTTGCAGCCTTCCAGTTTTCACAAGCAATGAAAACAGTCAAAAATCTTTCATCGACTCAAAAAATCGCAGTTTCATAAAATCGTCAAATTTTGAACACAATCGATTAGTAGGTTCGGTACTATTCCATTAAATATCAAATGGTTCACTTTTCGAGATTCTCACTGAAAAAGTTAGCAGTCTTCCCAACCTTTCATAATTCTCAATGCATTCTTGCAACACTTCAACAAGTTAAAACAGAACAATCAAAAATCACCACATCTTCCTCCGAATTCCTCTTTTCTGCAAAGACGAGGAAAAATTCGAGTTCGTTAAGAAGCTTAGCTCTCGAAACGACACAACATTTTTCATCAGCTTTCGCGCAGATTTCGACGCTTTTCTCTTCTTGACTCACTCATAATCTACGCTTTTTGATCTTCCAAGGATCAGAGTATAAATATTGGTTACTCATTTTTGAGTGAGCATTCTATTGGTTTCTCGAAGGAGTCAAAAATCCGAATATTCTCGGAAAATGGTCCCAGATTCTGGCTTTAACGGTTTCAAGATCACGGTAAGAGACTGGAAGGTGATTTAGTTGCTTGATTAGAGAATTTGTGTGTGTGTGGTTTAGTATGAAACGAAATTCTTTTTCGACCATAGAGTTCTGATGATAGTGAGAAGATCGCTGACGTCCCATCTGTTGAACGCGCCAAAGAAATTTTTTGGTGGAAGAATGTTTCTGTTTCAGTAGAGTCATGAAGTTGGGAGCAAGTTATTGGTAACAGTGGGATCCCTCTCTATTGGTTTCATATTTTATCACAGGTGTAGATCAGCAATAATTAGTTTTCTAACCGAAATACCCCCCTACCTGGCACGTTGACCAAATTCATCTTGGTTCCCCTGGCAGATTTCGAAAGTGATCAACTAACGAATGTTCCTCACTTTGTCATAGGAATTTTGTTAGTTCGGCTATTTTTGATATCTAGTATAGGAACCAAGATAAATTCGGTGAAAGAGACAGTGGTGTGTGCTTCTGTCACCGGGTGACCGGATGAGGTGTGTCTACATCGCAAGACAATTTTTGTTTCAGTAATGCAAAAAACTTTGCTCAAGAAAACAAGGAGATTGAAACAGAAAAAAAACGATGTCCAAAGTTTTCGAAGCATCATGAAATTATCCATTTTTCATGTTTCAAAACGTTTTTGAAAATGAATGTCGTCCAAAAGTTTTAGTACTAAAGAATCTGGTGTAACAGACTTTCCCTGTTTCTCCTACTTCACAATTTCCAGTTAAAATGTTTCACTTCAGTTCTCCCAATACAATATTAACTTTCTAGTTTCTACTCTCATTTTCTAGTTCTGGTTTCAGTTGTTTTGCTATTAACCTCAATTTCCGATTATCCGACGTATCCTCTCCGGAGTTCAACCTTTGATCAAGTTTTTTCTTTCTACACCCTGAATTTGAAAAAATATCCGGAAGACTCTGTTGTGTCAATTTCCTGCACCACTCGAAAAAGGAATCACGCTTTGGTAACCCTTCGCGAAGTTTCCAGGAAGTTCTCTAGTTTTGTGGGTGTCTCCATAAAAGTTCAATTATTTGGATGAAGGGTGTAACTTTTCATTCCAGTAAAAGCAAGTTTGTTTTTATGAATGTTCTTCTTCCTTCTTCTCCTCTTCGACTCTTCCTTTTCTCGGCTTTTAATTTCGTTGATTTGATTTCTTTTTTCTCTTTCTCCTTCTTTGAAGATTCTTTGCTTTCTTCCCCCCTTCATTCTTCTCCCAATATTCTAGAAGCTTCTTTTTCCTCTTCTCCGTATTCTGAAACCAACCCAAATTTGCAACGGAACGAAAAAATGGTAAACACTTGACGAATCTTCTCCGGTAGCTTTAGGAATCTTCTCCTTTTGGTTTTCCGCAAAATTTCACAATAAAGGAAAACTTGGTTTCCTACTCCTCTCTCTCTTTTTCTAGAAAGAATTCTTAGCCCACTTTTTGTTCCGCCCTGATGCACACGAGGCCTCCCACTGATCTGGAGGTCCGATAACCAGACTTCAGAGAGGGGAGAAAAGTGAGACAAACGAGTCGGTTCACACTTTTTCTGGGTGAATCCGATTTGGGGGGCTCTTTCATTTCTGGAATCGGTGGAAGTTTGGGGTTGAACGTCGTAACTTTTAGTGAGACCAACTTCGCTTTTATGAATTTTATGAAGCTGTTTATTTTTGTGACTTTCATTCGAAGTGCTGGACGATTCTAAAAGGTTTTGAAGGGTCATTGAGCATTTAGTAGGTGTTTGTAGAATTCTGACCAACTCTTAAGACTTCCGGACAATTCTAGAGACTTACAAGTCATATTTACTGTTTCGAAATAGCCTTAAACGCACTTGAAGAAATTGCAGCTACAAGACGGATTTTAGAGGATTCTGGAGAGCTCTAGAGGGTTTCGAAAAATTCTGAAAATTCCGAAGTGCTTCCAGGAATTTTTGGTAGAATCTTATGGAATCTGAGAAACATCTTTGGGTTGTTGTATGTCTTGAAATCCGAGAGTGCTCTCATATTGTTTGTATAATCTGGAACTACAGTGACTGAGTTAGACCTCAACATCATTTTTTGTGCCAATTTTATAAAAACATTAAAAAGATGCACCATCATTCATTTGTTGAGGTTATGACTATCTGATGTTCGAGAAACAGTAATCTACTCTAACTTTGATAATGCGTTTCATTCTCTTTTTTCCATCACTTCACCTCCAGATCATCCATCTGAAGAATGCTTCTGATTCAGGTGGAAGATCTTTCAGATGGAAGTCAGATAGAAGACGGATTCAGATCGAAGATTCAATGGAATCTGACATGCAAAGAATTTTTGGAAAATTATTTCCCGTTTTTACGCAATCTGATTACCACTGATAATTTTACACTGTGATTCGTGTCGAGTGGAGACAAAAGAGTGGGAAAGCGTTGTCACTAGTTTCGAGAGCTAAAGAACTATTTAAAGCTGAATGATATTTATGTTTCAACAAGCTCAGAAGGATCTGTTATTTCTTAGAGGCAACACTTTTACAAACGGTGTACATGTTGACTGTGCCATCAAGAAATGTATCCTACCTTCACCTAGTTACAGTCATTGCAAGCTTGAGGAGACCGAGAGAGTGAGATACGCAGAGAGCAAAGCTTCTTGAGTTTCTAGGATCTCCAGGGAGTGGTAACGTGCTGAAACTGGCTTCGAGTTATTGCAACCTTCACAGTTTCAGTCAGGTATTACTTGCGAGTAGTGCGTCTTTGTACATTGCTTGAGTGACTGACATTCTTCACAAAATGACCCGAGTATACATCGCACGATTTTGAATAAATCTAATACGTCGGAAACATTGAAAAAAAATTAAGAAGTTCCGTTGAAGATAGCGTCATTTCCGAAGCGATTAATCTGTACTTTTCGAATCAGTTGTTAGGGTTCCATCGCACTTTATCTCGATCATCGACGGGAAACTTTTTGCACGCAGTTTCAGTGCTGGCATATCATGAACCCGATACTTTCGATTTGATCCACATTTGTTATTATAGAAAGTCTCTCAAAAACCGAAGGTTGAGAATGAAGTGCTTCCTCAACATTCATGGACTTCTTGCTCCCCAATTATATTCTTCAGTGGCTCTAAATGATCCCTCCATTCTTGTAATATGTTGATACCTGGATTTCGCTTCTTTTTTCTCTAAAGCCCCACTCGGAACTCTCCACCCACTCCCCCATCGTTCGATGTTTTTTGTTGTCTCTCAAATTTCAGCCGTCGTTTTCAAAACAGACGCTGACCTCTGGTCAGATCATCTATCACAAACTGAATAATTTATGATTTCCGGGGGGTGAGTAAGAAGAAGAGGAAGACCCGCTTCTCGGGGGTTTCGAAAACTCGCATGAAATCACTTTTTGAACTTTTTGAGGTAGTCTAGACTCTAGACTTCCTGAGATTTCACTTCAGAATTTGATATTTCTCTCAAATCGTACTAGTGCCGATGAATTGCTTGGATTCCTGCAATTCTGATTGAAAGAAGATAATGGATTCTTTGAAACATTACAGTTTCTCTTTCTTCATGAATGATCTTTGAGAATTTTTTCTGCAATTGAGATCCGCCAGATATCGTATTCATCTGACTTTCGAAGAGATACAAATTCTGTCTGGATTCAATTCAGAAAAGCAAAAATTCACAAGATTTGAAATAACAAAGTGTGCTGTAGTGATCACTGAAGTCTGGCCTAGGATCCGACAACTCGGTTGCCACAGATTTCAGAAATACGGCGTACCATAGTTAAGAGGAGCCTGTTCGCATGGGATTTTAGGCCTTCTATGCTTTCAATAATTTGAATGTAATGCCGTTGTCCAGATGCATCGTGTTTCTTGTGGAAACAGATTCCTTCAAATTATTAATGCCGCGTCCAAAGTCCCTCGAATCTCTGAAATCTCGAGTAAAAATCCGTCCAAAGTTACCAAAATTAACGTGTGAATCTCTGATTTCTCTGAAATCTGGAGTCAACTTTGGACGCGGCATAAACTCGTATGAGCACTCAAATTTTTAAAAACTTTCTGAAACTGTTACTACAATTCTTTCGTAGACATTTCTCACTTCATCAACAATTTTCGAGTGTTTTATCTGAAGTGAACACTGTTTCGTGTCAGGTTTTCAAATGCGCTCTTGATGGAACCTACGCTATAAACTGACTAAGCTTTAGGAATCGGGGGTATTTCGGACAATGGCATTCCATATAGCCGTGATTGTGGAGAAACACATGTCCGCTTTCGATTTTCACAAAGATATTTCTTTAAGATTTTTGCTCGTGTCTGAAATCGAGCCCTCGTGCTCGTGGTAGATCAGTGCGTTCCCCACGGAAAACTGGAAAGTGGGGGTGCTTTGGTGTATAAGAAATTTCGATTTTCAGCACTTGAATCGTGAGCGCGCCAGAGGCTCGAACGCTCTGGTTTATACTCTGTTAATATTTCAGTTTCTGCTTACAACAAAAAAGGCAATACTTCAAAATACAAAATACAAAAGAAATCTTGCTCTCACTGCTGTGATTTTCGAATCATATTTGAGATGTCCCAGTTAAGAGGTTCGGTCTATCAGTCATTCTTACAAAAAGCCCCCATCATGTAAAGCTCTTGAAACATCAATGTTTCAAAAACCAATTTCGTTACTTTTGGGCTCTGGAAATTTTGTGAGAATCATGGATCTCAAATAGGCCGAGATCCGGAAATCAAAGTTTGGCAATGCACGATGGATAAACCCAACCAGCTACTCAAAAAACATTCGCTGACCTTAAGAACTTTTTGAAACTGAAATTCACCCTTTGAATTGATTGTTGTATCCCTACAGTGGTAAACATGTTTACATCTGAGAATATTCTTGAAGTTCTGAAAACTATCGATTTTGAAATCAATTATGGTTGTGTTGCTGGAGAGATGATATATTTCTTACGAAGAAAATAATGAGTTTTGGTTTTGGTAAGTTTGTGCAAAGTTATGAATTGGCGAACATAGTGACTCTCACCACTGCCCGCCACTGTAGTTTACTCGATCGTAAGAACTTTCAGTTTTTGTTGAAAATTTTCGTAAATAAGTCTGGAAAACACAGAAGGCTAAATTTGTGGACTTGTTGCATTCTCAGAAATATTCTCCCGGAAACTGGAATTTCACATTTGAGCAGGTTTTTCAAACTCCTCATTTTTTATCAGTACAAAATTTGTAGTGCTCATTTCATGTCCTGGATTTCAAAATAACTTTTTATCTAGCATGTGCTTTGTTCAACAATTAATCCCCATCAAAAAAGTTGTAACTTTTGGGACCTTCTTGAAACTGAAATCCACACTGACCCCTATCCCACCTCTATCACAAAAAAAGACAATAAACTCCCATCAGCAGAAAATCTTCGAGACCCTCTTGACTCCCCCTGGACATTCTCAAGAATGCCTCACCTCAATCAATTCTCTCTTCCTCCTAACCTCTTCTCTGTTTGCAGGACGTAATGCTCAACATTCTGATGTCAATGACGAAGGAGGGCGCCTCCGACGGGCCGCAGTTCGTCGCTCCCGCAAGTGAGTTTGAGGGAAATAAGTCACGCCCCTTTCTGGGGACCTGAGTGAAAAAGAAAGAAGAAGGAAAGTTGAAGAGGGAAGAATAAGTTGTCCTGACTTCCTCTAAATTCCTCATATTCATTCCCGTAAACCATGTTCCGTGCAGAGACCAGCCGAGACACGCTCATCACCACTGCATACAGACTGCATCGCACGAGGTGGAGGATTCTGGAGCCGTACAGGTTGGTTACTCGTGTATTTTTTTCATGATTGGTTAGGAAAGTTTGAGTAGAGTTATTGAGGACTTATAGAAACTGAGATTTGAGACATTTGCATTGAGAACATTCGGAATAAATGCGGATTAATGGTGAATGAAGTACACTACGGAGGTGAAGCTGTAAAAATTTGATTTCTCTGTTTCAAATTCTCATTATGTGATTCTAGAGTTATCGTAAAAATAATCTTGGTTTTGGGGCAGTGGACCACACTCTAAACTTTTCGTTGAGTTATGAAAACTCTTGAAGACTTAAAGCTGATAATAGTAGGACGATAGACCATTCTCGGATTCAGAAGAATTAGCATTGATGCAGACTTTGGTAAACTGTGCATTCCGTAAACACCAGTTTCAATTCTCATGAAAATTTCCATATGCTTAGATGAGTTTCAGTAGAGTATTCGATCCAAAAGTCGATTAAGGATTGAGAAACTCCGATCTAATGTGGATATATCAATTCGAAGAAACTGTAAATTTCGATATTGTAAATTGCGTTCTGTTGACACACTTTTAAAGAAATGTTTCTCAGGATATCTTGCCGCGCATTTGATATCTTCCCTGTTCGATTCGAGCAGCAAAATTAAACTGGAAAGAGATCAAATGCACGGCGAGATATACTGAGAACTTTGTCTGTGCGTCATTAAAAATGTGTCAACAGAACGCAAATTTATAATATGAAGGTCAATCGGAGCAAGAAAATCTTTGCTCTTTTCTCCCTGACCTTCCTCAGGTCGAGGGGCCTATTGAAATCCTTCAATAGCCCCCTTAACCTTTTTTTTGCAAAAGTAGGACACAGAGCAATTAAATGGTTCAAACTACAAATCCTTCCGTGACTTTTCCATGAAAATCTCAAAGTTTCAGACGACTGAAGAACGCGCTGAAGAAGTTGCAGGAGGACTATCTCAAGTCGAAGGAGGCCAACGCGCTCATGAGATATGTCAAGTTGGGACAGTCGGTTAGAGAGGTAGGGGAAGTGTGGGTTACTCATCATCAGGTAGCAGTAATAATACCTCCAGAAACGAAGAGGCTCTTAATACGAGTTGATGAAACTGCAAATTTTGCAAATTGTAAAACAGTTGAGGTTGGCAAGTACCAAATAACCAACTGCAAAAAACTCTTGAAACCCATTAATTTCCCTTTAAACTGCAACAATGATCACTTTTCAAACCAGTTGTGGCCGAATTTTCGGATTCTAGGTCATCCTGAATCTGTGATCAGACTTCTACTACAATCAAGACTGACACAGTTGTAATCGTTTTCAGGTGGCGATGGTGGAGAAACAGTACTGGAAACTTCTCAACATTCCGGCTCAGGAGCCGACCGAAGACGCCAACTGCTACGTTGTCAAGTGAGTCGCGTTTTTGTTTTTCGATTTGATTCCCATGAAGCCGTGATCACACAATGATAATTGTTCCCTCAAATATTAACAAGAAAAAATCAAGATTCTGAAACTGAAATGTGTTTTGGAAAGTTTCCTAAATTTAACTTGGCAACTTTCATGTTTCATGTCATCCACAAAACAGATTGAAATGGTTTTCCACCTAGGTCTGACATTCTTTTTGCTGGTTTTCACAATCTCATAAGAGGTTCCAGAAAGGTCTCAAATAGATTGTACTACTTTCGGTTTTCGTTTTTCCTGTTCTGAATACAAGAACTACGAAAGGACTAATGCGATGATCATAAGTGATCAGAGAAATGAAATGGTTGGAACAGAAAATTTGATGGGAGAATACTGCTCGATCTTGAAACTTGCAATAATTGAATAGTGTCTTCTATTGTATTAGGTGATCTGAATGAAGGACGTGCATGGCCTAGGATCCGACAACTCGGCCCCCCACTACTAGCAAAAGTTGTTTGTACTGTGATCAAAAGGGGCGTCTTTGAGTTTCAGGTCAATTTTTCTCGACTTTTGTCAATTTTCTAGCCATGCTTTCAGTTGAAGTCTTCACAGTGAATCTCTGATATTATCTCTTCTTCTTCTTGAAAAGAATTGAAAAAATTTCTGAAAAATGACACCCAAAACTGTCAAAACTGACTAGAAATTCAATTCAAAATGTTTTACTTTAAGTACGGTAAGTGCCGTTATTGCTGCCGACTGTCGCCGACTTGTCGAATCCTAGTCCAGGATTGATTTCCATATTGAATCCCAAAAAATCATTGTAGAGAACGAATCATCAGCAAATTTCTAGCGCTGGCAAAATAGACAGAATGAAACAGAATATTGAACCAAAGTGATGTGATGGTTTCAACTTCATATTAATGCAAACTTGTTTTGGACTCTGAAATTAGCATTTTCAAACGGAAAAATTCCCGAAAAAAATGAATTTAAAACTCGATTTTAAGAGAAAACTGCAAACGCTAAAAGAACACTGGAAAACGGAAAATGTTCGAGACTTTAAAAATTTGTCGAAACTGAAAATTTATGAAACTTTCCAGAATCATCGAGCTCCTCGAGGACACCCCAACGCAGCTGCCACCGACACGTGGAATCGGTGCTCTTCTTCAGTCGACGATCGGAAAACCGACAGAGTCCAATGTCGACACAGCTCTCTACGATTCGTTGAAAGGTAATAAGAATTTCTCTGTTTTTTTCAAAAACGTTCTCATTTTCAGCCCGCAAATCAGAGGATCTCGTCAGAGAGTGCGAAGCGCTGTACGCCCAGCTGTACCGTCTCACCAAGAAGTACCTCGGGTTGAGACGTCTCATCAAGGTTTCCCATATTTCACTCTTCGAAACATTATTTTTTGAATGCTTGCAGGAACTTACCGACAAGTACGACGCGTCGCGAATGTTCCCAATTGTGCCGCGCTACGCCATGCTCAAGAAGATGATCAAGGCGACGTTGCGCGCACCGGAATTCGCCGACATTTGCCACGAGCAAACCGAATAATCGATATATCATTTCTGTGAAGTGATTCTGTGAATACATAATAAAGTTGGAAAAGGGAAGTATAAATTTAGTATCCATGCGAAAAAATTGAATAATGATACATAATACAGCAAATCATATTTAGAAGAAGCGAAGCAATCAATATCACAGAATAGAATGGAGAAAAAAGCGAGATTCATTTAATGGGCTTGTTTCTTGGCGAGATTCTCGGCGAGCTTGTCGAGGAATTCGAACGTGTTCAAGTAGTCGGAGCGGACGACGGCTGAGGCGTTTCCTCCCTTGACGCAGATGGCCAAGTCCTTGGTCAGGAATCCGGCCTCCATGGTCTCGATGCACACGGCCTCGAGGTTCTCGGCGAACTTGGCGAGGGCGGCGTTGTTGTCGAGGGTGGCACGGTGGGAGAGTCCGCGGGTCCAGGCGTAGATGGAGGCTGAAAATCGCATTATTCAATTCCCTGTATAGGTCATTTCAAGTGCTGAGAAAGTTACGGAAACGTTTTGTTATCTTATCTCGGCGAAAATCTTCGTTTTCACTCACCGATTGGGTTGGTGGATGTCTCCTGTCCCTTCTGGTGCATTCTGTAGTGACGAGTGACGGTTCCGTGAGCGGCCTCGGCCTCCACAGTCTTTCCATCTGGGCACACAAGCACAGAGGTCATCAATCCAAGGGATCCGTATCCCTGAGCAACACTGTCCGATTGAACGTCTCCGTCGTAGTTCTTGCAGGCCCACACGAAGCCTCCGTCGCTCTTCATGGCCTGAGCGACCATGTCGTCGATGAGACGGTGCTCATACCAGATGCCGGCGGCCTTGAAGTCGGCCTCGTACTCGACGTAGATCTCGGCGAAGATATCCTTGAAGCGTCCGTCGTACTTCTTCAGAATCGTGTTCTTGGTGGAGAGGTAGAGTGGGAACTTGCGCTGGAGGGCGTATTTGAACGAGGCGTGGGCAAAGTCTCTGATCGACTCGTCGGTGTTGTACATGGAAAGGGAGACTCCTGGTCCCTTGAAGTCAAAGACGGTCTCTTGGATGGTTTGGGTTCCATCAGCGGAGACAAACTTGATCTCGAGCTTTCCGGCGGATGGCACAACGAAGTCGGTGGCCTTGTACTGATCGGCGTGAGCGTGACGTCCAATGATGATCGGCTTGGACCAGGTGTTGACGAGACGTGGCACGTTCTTCACGATGATCGGCTCGCGGAAGACGGTTCCGCCGAGGATGTTACGGATGGTTCCGTTTGGCGACTTCCACATCTTCTTGAGCTTGAACTCCTCGACGCGAGCCTCGTCTGGGGTGATGGTGGCGCACTTGACGGCCACGTTGTACTTGAGGGTCGCGTTGGCGGCGTCGATGGTCACTGAAAGGAGGGGATCGTTGATTTGTAATGCGTTTTCGCTACTCACCTTGATCATCGGTGGCATCACGATGCTCAACTCCGAGATCGAAGAAGTGGAGGTTCAGGTCGACGTAAGGGAGGATCAGCTTCTCCTTGATCAGATCCCAGATGATGCGGGTCATCTCGTCTCCTTGCATCTCGACGATGTCTCCTCCTTGGATCTTTTGAACCGCCATTGCGTTAGTAGTAGTTAACCCTCTGAAAAATGTGAATTTTTACCCAAAATTTTGATGTGAAAATTCGGGGGATTTCGGGGAGAACCTGAGAGCATGACGAGCGAAGAGGGAGCAAGCGAGAAATGGTCGCATTTTTCGGTGAAATTTGATGAAAATTCGGTGAAAATCCGGCGAATTTGTGGAAAAATGATGCGAAAATGAGCGGCGCGCAATTTGCAAATTTCATGGTCCGTGAACACCGTTACGCAAAAGTGCACCAGTGCGAAAAGCGAGGGAGTTTAAATTCAGGCGAACTGCAAACGCCTCCACAAATCATCGCCTGACGATACAAAACCGAGAATGAATGGCAAAAAGAACTGTGTGTATGTGTGACACCAGGCTACACGTCCTCCTCTCCATCGCCGGCCGAATGGGCGGTGCAAATAAAGCGGGCGAGAGAGGGCAAAGTGATTCGTGAAGAGACACAGAGAGGGCAAGGTCGAAACTTTCGGATGGATACTCTCTGGGTTGATTGAATTGATTGGAGGCTACTCGGAGAAAGAATGCAAAAAAATGAGGAAAAGGAGGGAACAAAACGTTTCCGCGGGTGGGGAAGAAGACCACCGGCGCTCTTGTTCCAAATGGAAAATTCTCGCCTTTCGCAGTCTAAGCCTCCTCGTTTTCCATGCTCTCTCGCCTGAATACAACATTCTGAGCTCTAGACAAACGCCTCCACCTCGCTTTTGAAGAATTCCTGTATGAAAAAAAAGCAAAGAACGTCTAGAAAACGGTGGGAAAAAGTGGGATGTTTCTGTGTTTGAACTCTGATCATGCCACTTTTCACTTTTTTCCCGCAAAATCTTTTATCAAGAGACGGCTTATCGGAAAACACTTTCGCTCGTGATGGAAATTGAACGTTTTCTGATAGAGGAAAATACGAAAAAAAAAACTACAACAAGACAACTACAATGAAATAGCCGAGATAAAAAGATTTTGAGGTGAAAATTTGGTGAAAAAGCGAAAAAATGGAGAAAAATGACAGAATTCGCCCGAAATTCTTCCAAATAATTTGAGGTTTCCGCCAATAATTTCTTTCAAATTCTTTTGTCGGGACGAGAGTCTTCGCATATCATCTGCACATGCGCCTTTAAAGTACAGTAGTCGCATCTTCTCGATCTGTTGGGCATTTTTGAGCAATTTTCGAGCAATTTCAGTCGGCCGAGTCGGCTCCAAGCAAAATTGGCCAAATTTTCTCTGTGTAAACAAACGAAAACACTCAAATTACCGAAATTCAACAGGAATATTAGCTGCTATCTAACTCAGAGCGGTTTCAAAGAAGTCTTTTGATCTTCAAGCAATGGCGTGATTCCTTTTCGCTCTCGAACAAAGTATAATAGGTCACAAATGATAGAATCTGATACAACGACGCAACCTGCTAAAAACGGATAAGATCACCGTAAAATGTTTCTCGAAAAGTGCGTACTTGATCAAGAGGCCTCCTTTTTTGCAGTGGCCTCGGAGATTCCATCTCTAGACCGTTATCTATCCATTTGTAATCGCGAATGTCCTCTCTCGAAAAGGTCTCTAATTGTAAGCGGTATCACGTGGTGAAGACCCCCTTCACAAACATCACAGAACTTTCGGGATTCTTATCAGAAGAAGAAGAAGAAGTTTCTAGAAGGGCATAGTTGGCGTAATCGACACTAGGTGATGATGATAAATAAAACAGAGAAAAAAGTGGAAGTGGACTTTGCGAGGAGAGACCCAGAGAAGCAGACAGAATGATTTGGCAGGTACACAGTTTTGTGTTTAGAAAAAAGTTTCTCGTTGTGAACTTTTTGTGATGGTGAAGGGGTTTTTTTGTAGTCGAACTACGAATGGAATCTGTGACTAAAAATTGGAAATTTGGAAATGGAAAAAAATGCGAAAAATAGATTGTCGAAATTTCAGCTGGGACTTTCATTTTCAGCCTTGATAGACTTCAAATATTCGATTCAAAACTTCAAAACTAGACCAATACTTTGAGGAGTCATCCACACACAAACCCATTATTTTTTAACGTCTCCTTCCTCTTCTAACTGGTAGAGGTAGTTTTGAATTACAGTTTCAGGAACTTCCAGGAGTTCCAGAGAAAAGCAACTGCTATATCCGAAATCAGCATAGTCGAAAACCCGCGAGCATCATTTTTCAGAAGTTTCTCCCTCGCGTTCCCATCTCTCTTCCATAGGCTCCGCCCCTTTTACACGCTTTGCACGGCGGGCGGCGGAACCCGGGAGGTGTCCGTACATGCGGCGATACAACACTGCGCGCTGCCGCTCTTTCGTCAACTCTGGTTCCTCTGCATTTGACCGTGAAAATCTTTCGCCTTTTACTAAAGATTTCCGTGCAAAGGAGCAAACACTGAGTATTATTACCAATTTTTGGAGTCCCCTCGAAAGAGCGGGACAGAAAGAAGTCATATGAAATTCAGCGAGAGCTGGACAGTTTATTTATAATGGACAGTTTATTTAGGCAGTAAAGACAGACAGTGAGAAAAGAAGAAAACAGATCATAAGACGCTACAAGTGTTACTACAAGTTGAAGTCAATGCAGCCCATCCAGATTACTTCTTCTTTCCAGTGATGTGAAGAATGCCGGATCCGTCCAAGCTGCTCTTGATGGTCGACGGATCGGTTCCCTTTGGAAGTCTGTAGCATCTGGTGATGCTGCGGGTGATGGTTCCGAACTTGTCGTCCTTGGCGGTGTGAGCCATATGGATCTCGAGGAAGTCGCCGACGTTCTTCACATCGATCTCCTTGGGCTCGAAGTTGAACGCCTCGAGGCCGACTTCAAAGTGATCCTCGAACTCGAGAACCTGGAAAGGTTGTGTGCTCAGAAGACTCGAAAACAAAGAATATGAACCAACCTTAACAACTCCATCTCCCTTCTGGAACGGCCAGTCCCACTTGGTTCCCTCGTCGTGAGCAATAGCAACCGAAGACATGATAAGAAACTCAAACTGAAGAATCCTCTTGGTTGTTTACCCCATTCCGCCGGTCTTTTATACTGACCACGGACCAGATGTGTCAGAAGGGGTCCTAGAAAACAAGCCGAAAGTCACGGAGGAGCCGCTCTCTGCAGCCGATTGTTTACGATTCGTTACAGGACCAATGAGCAATGCAGAGAGAGTATGTAGATCAGGGAGGCGAACGGAGAAAAGATCAGAATCTTTCACTTGGAATACACAGAGGGGCGGGACTTCTGGGCAGAGCCGGGAGAGTGTAATAGGGATGTGACGAAAAGAGAGCAAGAAAGTTTAGTGCAAGTGAATGGGCATTAAAGAGAGGAAGAGGAACTTTCTCGAAGCTCATCGAGCGATTTGTGAGTGAGTGTGTAGAGTGTGATATGGGGATCAGAGGATCAGCTAGACTGTAGTGGCGAGGAAATATTTGAACTTTGGTGTGGCACTTTTTATAATTGTTTTTTACTTTGACTATGAATGAATGTGAAACACTCGAAAAAAAAATTGAGCGACTTCATCTGGATTCTGAAACTGAAAACATTTTTTACTTAATTGTTGTTGAATCCGATTCAAAAATATGAAAACTTGTCAGAAACGCGCTCCATCTCAACTTCAAACGCGAATCTTTTTGCGTGCTTCTTTAGAACTGATAGATCGAAACTTCATATTGGGTCCGCTTTGATCTACCAGTTGCGGAAAGTCGTGCGAAATTACCACTTGCCCATTCAAAGCCCGGAAGCCGAAAAATTTTCTTGTTTCATCTGATTGTCATAAATATCCGAGAAAAACTTTGCCTTAGTTAATACCAGGTACGGAGATCGATCAATGCGAAGAGAAACTTTGCGAGTTAACTCCAAAATTTTCTATCAAAAATTATCAAAAGTTTTGACAAGCAATGCTACGACTGGGGATGAAGCAAAATCAGAACCAATAAGCATATTCCAAAAACGAGGGGAAAATCTCAAAATCATTAAGACCGGCATTTTAAAATTGGACTCAACGGAATTTTCCCGTTTTAATATGTGCTCACATTTTCCATACTAGTCACAGCAATGATAAAATAGAAAACGTGGAACGAACAGCTATTGAGGAAAATTGGTCGGTTCCATTGGCCAGAAACTATTCATGTTTCTGGAACTGGAAAAAAGACGTCAGCTATTCGTTTACACTTTGGAGTTGCATTATGTCAAAAAAAAACAATAAAGAAGAGCATACTTTAATCGACATAACATCTATGTAGTAGATAAGTGCATAAATTTCTTGGTTTAGAAACTGAAAATTTTTTTGATCCCAAACACTCAAACTACCGCGAGTTCTATATACAAAGGTTTATTTACAAAATAGACGTTTTTTTTTACAATTTACGATTTCCGGAAATCAAAAAACGAGAAAATGTAAGTAATTAAGCCTCAGCTCTCAAAGATGCTCAATGATTCTTTCTGCCATGAATATGAAGGATTCCGTTCGAATCCAAGTTGCTCTTGATCGTCTTCTGGTCGACGTTCTTCGGAAGTCTGTAGCAACGAGTGATGTTACGGGAGACGTCTCCGTGGCTGTCAGTCTTCACAGTGTGCTCCATATGAATCTCGAGGAGCTCTCCGATGTTCTTCACTTCGATCTCCTTCGGGAGGAAGTGGTGCGCTTCGAGGCCCACTTCGAAGTGATCCTCGTCGTCGAGGACCTGAAAAAAGTTGGTTTCTTATGAGTGACCAAGTTAAAGAGTTATTCCAAAAAACGGTAATTCTCAATTTTATGGAATGTGAGAAACATATTTTTTTACTTTGGTTGACAGAATCAAAAAGACTCGTACTGATCAAGGTTGAAAATTATTTTAATAAAGTAAGCTGAATCCAAATTTGAAAGGTGACTCCACAGATATTTTTATTGACGGCTAATTTATAAACCGAATTTTCTAAGGCTGGATGTTTTTGACAGTTTCAAGAAGACCTGACAGTTTCGAGTTGCAGCCAGATTAGGGAAATGCAGTTTCAAATAATACATAGAGTAATGATTTTGAAAACCCTAGTCAATAATTCCAATAAAAATAGCAGTAAATGGTCAGATGTTCATTATAGCATGATCCAGCAGCGCTTAAAACAATGGGGAAAAAACCGATGAACTGAAATAATGCAAATTACTCTCTGAATGGCTATTATCCGGTTATCGAAACCGAAAAGTTTGGATAATAAGGAGAAACTCAAACCCAAGACTTTTCAGAAATGTAGGCCTCAGGATTCTAGACTCCAGATTCTGAAATTCGAATGAAATTTTCCAATTGATGCCCTCTTTATAATGACTGCGAAACCTAGAATGTTGGAATCCAGGGCATTCTGAAACTTCAGAAAATCTTTCAATCTTCACGATCACGAATTAGGATAATAATCTCTCTACATGGATATTAAGATTCTGAAACCGAAGAATTTTCCAGAGTTTCTAGATTCTCTGACAGGTTTAATTTGATTTTCGCAATTTCTAATTGAAGTATCAACAGCGCCAGAACATTTTAGGAGACTATGACGAAGACACAGAAAATGTTTTCTACCCTAGAAGCTCATCTGTCTTATTCTCAACTTAGCGTCCTCCACCTTATGATCAATCAGACAAAAAAAGAGATTTGAGAGCTTCAAGCCTCCACGAAACCCAAAACTTTTTCCCCGGAATCTCACTCACATTGACAACTCCATCTCCCTTCTGCAGTGGCCAATCCCACTTGGTGCCCTGGTCGCATTGAACTGGAACGCTCATCATCTTGAAATCGTTGGGTGAGTTTTTTTGGATTCTGAAAGTTTTTAGATTCAGTATTAGGACTTTAAGGAATCTTGTCGGATCACAGATTGCTCGGTTCTTTTATACCTTCTACGCTCTTCCAGTTTCGCTCTTCCAGCCAACTCATGACAGTTTATAGACTCCGCCCCTCTCTGCTAGACTTGTTTTTTTCATAAAGAGGCTCCGCCCCCACACATTCTTTGTCTGCTTTTCCCGAATTTCAAGTATCTCTGAAAGTTCTAGACAAACACTGAGAGTGGGGGTGAGGACAACACGGATTTCCAGAAAATCTCGTGATGTTTTCCAGGTCTAAATTTACCCACGTAGACATCTCTTGTTTTGAAGGATTGCTCAGTTTTTGCACGGACCACCTGGATGGTCAGGGATCCCCGAAAGAATCACATGGTGGAAAAAAAGAGATTAAAAACATGGGGGAGAACAGATGTGGGAAACTTGTGATATCTTTTTGAAAGAAGAAATATCAAAATAGAATCTCTGGAAAAGAGAGAGAGAGAGAGAGAGAGAGGACACGTGTGGTGGTGGTGGGAAAATGATACCCGTTGGGCACGGGCTTGAAAAAACAAAAACAAGGTTTCTTGGGTGCAGAATGAGGTTGCACTTTTCGTAAATAATTCCTCGTAGAGCTCAAAATTCAAATTTCAGAATCCACGTATTCTCTGAAACAACACGAAAAACGAGCAGAGAGCTGGAATTCCAGAGCGACACTTTTCGGTTTCAAGTCTGTACCAGGATTTTTCCGGCTACGAAGTCGCTGTTGTTGAGGAACGAGAGATTATATCAAACTCAAAGGATTAATTTTCATTCTGATCAAGAGTACTGATCAAAAATCATGAATCTCTTCCTAGATGTATCGAGATCTTGAAACAGATTAGTTCTCATTTCGAGTTTCATTTTTCTAATTTTTCATGTTTCAGAGGTGTTATTTCTGCTTCGGTTTTCAACACAAGCTAGTTAATTCTTATCACACGAACTTCCCTAACTATTCGTATCTATGCTTTTGGTAGGGCTGTCTGTTGTTCAAAACCGATAATAATATTATGGTCTAAAACTTCTACTTCGTACACATTCTGGAGTTCGATTTTCGACGAAATAATCCAAACTTCTAGTGTCAGCTAAACTGAATATCCAAGTAAGGTATTCTTTGGATCGAATCCATTTGACTTGAAAAATATGGCTATAGTCGTTCTATAGTTTTTCACAGGATTCTCGCTAACCAGTGAACCAAAAACCTTACAGTTTCGCACAGCAATTAAAAAACCTGTATGCACTTAATTAATCAGTGCCAAATTCCACAACCTTGAATGCAACTTTTCTTGAGGTTTTCATTTTGAAATTGATCAATTTCACTGATATCAGCTGATGTCACTTTCCAATTTTTTTCAGTTTCAACTTCTTGATTTCAGTCTTCTCAGAATTTTCCTTTTCAATCCGGGATACATGCCTTGTGGAAATTCCAACAGACACCAATAACCAAATAACAAAGCCAAAACAACAAAAACAAAATCCCACACAAGTAATAACCTATTTTTATTACAACAAAAAGGAGATCTCTGTTCAAAGCAAAAGTGATCCTCTTCCACGTGTTGTCTAGGAGTTCCGAAGACTCCGCGAGGTCGCAGGGAGCCAGAAAAAGAATCAGAGTTCAAACGAGAAAATCTGTTGTCTGTTGTTTTCAGCAAAACCGAGAGAGATTCAGAAGAATAGCAATGGATATTTTTCATTACTTTTTTGCATCATTTGGATTTTCAGAAGTTGCTAATTTGGATAGGGGAAACAAGACAAAGAGTCGGATGGTCACTCTTTGATGCAGTGCAAATATGGAAAAGGGGGAGAAAAAAACAAGGAAAAAAAAAGATGCTCATCAACTCTGAAGATCCTCTCTCATCTATGTAATTCATCATTTCAATTTCGAGTATTTCTGATAAATGGGTTTCCTGAAACACACATAATTGGTATATCGTCTCAAAAGCGATAACTAGAATTCACAATAATTTCTGAAGTTTTATGCCTGGAATGAGCGGAAGCTCATTTTATGATTGGCGGAAAGCGAGATTCCTCTCATCCCAGTTTCATACTATGGAAAATTGGTAGGATTTTCGGATATTTCAATGAACAATGTGTTCAGTTTCAAAGTCTGCATAAGAAAACTTTTCGATGGCAAATAACATTCTTTACGAGAGTGAAGCTAGTTTGGCTATTTGAATTCGCACCAGATCCTACAAGAATGTAGGATCTTGAAGGGTTTGGTTGGTTTCTAGGGGAAGACTACGAAGAAAAGCGGAAAGGTATCTTCTTCAGGATTGTTCGAAGCATACAATCCATCATGAGGCAATGGGTCGAATTATTTCATTAGCAAGTTTTTTTTCCGTTTCCGCCATCTATGAAACTTCCGTCATTAAAAATTCAGTAGTTAGTAATCCAAATCTCTATCTGTTTTCGTCGCTGAAGAAGTGATCACCATATTTGCGAGGGCCGAGCAGACGAATTTTTCAGGTTGAGGAAACTGGAGGTAAGAATGTGCAGTGGGTGTTACCGGGTTGAGGCATAAGCGATAATTGAATATAGAAGAACTTCTGATTTTCGTAATTCAAGCCTCTTCCTCTTTCTTAGTCAGTAACTGAAGCAGTGTTCACCATACTTGTCGCGAGGGCCGAGCGGATTTCGCGGTTTCCGAATTTTTCAGGAATGACTGGAAATGGAACTTGTTTTTGTTCTGGGACAACTTCCCTCCATTTTCATCATCCAGTCAGAGAGTGTTGATTGGTTGATAAAAATGGAGGGAAGAATGAGCAGTGGGTTCCGACTGGTGACAGACAGTCGAATTACCCCGCGTTCATCAATGTGTATTTTTTCCTAGGTTTCTTTTATTTTTATGAAATCATGAACCTACTCCACGAACGACTTCAAGGTATTACTGAAGAAAGCGAACTTCATTGAATATCACAACTATCAGAAACGGGAAAATAAATAAACAAGGTAATAGTTAGAAGGAGCACAAGAAGGCACATGGATAGAGGAAGGGAACATTGGAAATTTTTTGGTCATATTCCAGAAAAAAATTGCACAGTTAAAAATGTTTGAATACTATCAGATATGCACAGCTAGTAGGATCAATGAGCTTTTATGCGTTACGTAAAATGATGCAATCGATTATAGGGGTTTTCCGTGAACGGTGCTCCATCTGCAAATTTCGATGGCCTTACTGGAAGTACTGGTCCTTGCCCAGGCACCGTCTGACGACTACAAGTGTTATAGGCAGATGACGTCACCGAGGATTCTGAGCTTCCCTCGGAATACACACTTCCCGACGATCCGATCCGTCGAGCCACGCATTTTTTGTAGAAGAACAGGGCCAGTCCGATTTGAAGAAGAATCAGAAGGACGACGATGACGACGACGAACTCGACGCGATCCTTCTGGACGCAGTAATGTTGTTGGGATGCCGAAGAAGAGGAAGAAGAAGACGTCGAGAATTCTGAAGAAGTGAAGAGTGATGAGAGGGAGGGAAAAATTTTTGGGCTCCCAGAGGGACATTCATAATTCCTCTAACCCTTGAAGACGACATGCCTTTTCCCACTTGTCAACACTTCATTTTTAGGAAGGGTGCAGAGTTCTCACGACCCTAGAAGAGACAAGAGAGTAGGAGACAATAAATTTTCAATTTTTTGAATTCATTTCGTTTCTTTTTATTTTTCTGATGATTAGTTCGCTTGGAACGAGTAAATATTATAGTTAGAAAATCTTGTTGGCAATACTACACTCGTCTAAATTTGGGAACTCATAAAAACTTTATGAAACGTTCAAATCTTGTTACCGTTTTAAGAATTATGTATCTGTAGGGCGAAGTTTGGTGTCATGAAGTGGTAATGTCGGATTTTGAACTGAATATAATCGGAAAATTTTGAGTTTTTTGAACCCACTGAAACATTGAAGATTGAGTTTTCTCTTCACCGCCGTTAATGCCCTTTTAACAGTGCTTCACCATCTGTCGGAGCATGTATCTTAATTTCTAGAAACTAGCGCATGTAGCCACATAGCACCCTCGAAAGTCCTGATTCTGGTCAATATCATATGTGAGGTGAATAATATATAGAAAGCTCTCAGAGGCACACTAAAGCGGGTTTCCTGGAAACACCTCTATTGATTGGAAATTCTGAATATGATTGCAAACACAATGTGTTTAGCTAGATAAAATCAGATGAAGCAAATCTGAGGTGGACATTGTGTAATCAAAGTTTTTTGATAAAAAATGACCCGTACAATCAAAAACAGTTATTTTTGGGAAATTTGAGAACCAACTGAAGTAGCAAAAAATATTCTGAATGCAACTACTCCAGTTTCTTAACTTCAAGAGTTTCACTGTTTCAGCTTCTCTACGAGCTCCAAATGATCAGTTCTTCGGGAATGTCATGATGTTTTATAAGGGTCTCATTTGATTTTTCAAAATTCAAAAGTTGACCATACACAAATGTCCCCGAAATATTCTGGGCATTTCTTCATCCGTTTCAAATGAGACCTCTAGATTATTTTTACAAAACCTGGGACATTTCACGATGTTTCGAGATGTTTTGGTTTTGAAACGGTTCACATCAGCTACGTTGAACTAGACATGGAACATGTTGTCACATTGAAAATGCTACTCATGGACGCTTCAAAAGTGCGCGTTTTGAAACAGTAACTTTCTGAACATTTTCCCGCATTTTTTGCGTCAGGATGTTCGCACTAAATTATAGAGCGGGTTCAATCTATAGCAAAACTGCAGACTCCTACCTTCCTATGTCCTATCATTGAAATCGTTTTTTTTTTCTCGCAAAAACCCTCATTTTCCGTTTTCCTTGAAACCATCAAAAAAGGGGCAATCTTCTCCTCATCACCCGCCAAACAACAACAACATACACCCGTAAAACCATTAACATCAACCTTGGGATGAAAATAGTGTTGATTAATGAGAGAGTGCAGAGAAAAAGTGAAGAGGAAATAGATACCTGGTCGAGGTTTGACCATCGCTCCATTTCTCCTCGTCTTCTCGTCCTCCTCGTCTGTTATCGTAAGCGTTCCCGTCACCATTCGTCGTCTTCGTCCTCCTCGTTTTTGGCCATCTCCTTCTTGCTGCAAAATGGAAACATGTAGTTTTTCATTTCGAACAAGAGAAGAGGGGGAGATGTTGCGTATCAAAAAGAGTTTCTTATAAATTTTAGTGCATGCACTTGTCACTTTTTGATGCGTCCGTCTGGATGGGGGGAGAGGAGAGGATAAAGTGCATCAATTCTGAATTTCATTTTTGGAACTCTTTTTAGTTCTCATTCGTTTTCGGTGCTCGGTTTTTGCTTCAACCAAAACCAAACCTGTGGTTACGGAATTTCATTTTTGGAATTTCCAGTTTTACTGTTTCTTTTCATTCATTTTTAATAACCGACTTCTTTTCTAGACTCCAGCCTGTTTGGACCATGAATGTTTTGAAAATCTTACCCCCGCCTTGAGCCATTTCTCCACACTCGAGCTCCTCTTCTTCCTCCCATAGCTATCCACATTTCGAATTTCCAAATCGTCACAGATTACCTGAAAAAATGGGTGAGATTCAAGGGATTTTTTAACGGTTTCAGTCTGCTATCTAAATTCTAGGGTTCAGTAATCTCTTGTTTCAATGACGATGCTGTTTTCTTATTTTCATTGTTTCCTAACATTTTCTGTTTCTCATGCACCATATCCCAATGATGGACTTTATGTTTGTAATTTCGCGTAAATTTGATTAGGTCTAATCATCTAGCCAAAACCTCAAATGCTATAACTTTCCCACATGGCTAGCCAAATTTTCCCCATTTTCAATTTGAGCACAAAACGTTTTTCGATCAATTTGTAATATTGATAAGGATAAAAGTCAGTCCTGGCCTAGGATCCGTCAACTCGTCCACTTCTCGCCCGAACGGTCTTGTTCGAGCCTTGCTCAAGCGGTTTTCCCATAAAGTGTAGCTTGAAAGTTGGAAAATCCGAGCATGTTTCTTTAAAATACGGCAGCATGCTTATTTCATGGTGACAACTTGATGTGCCCGAGTTGTCCGATCCTAGGCCACCACTGCCTTTTTTAGATCAGATCACATCCTTTCCGAGAATCGAATTACTAATGATGACACCCTCCCTGAGCAATGCTACACATGTGAAACAGAATTATTGCACTACACTTTCAGCCGTTTCAAAGTGTCTACAACCTGTCCATTTTTCTTCACCCAACTAATTTCAAGTATTGTCACTCTTCACTCTCAGATGAACATCCGAAACAAAACCCTCCACGTAAAATACGCCTGGATCGACGGCAAAATCGAGGAGAACGTTTCGATTTCCGTCGACAACGCAGGAAAAATCATAGGGATCAATCAAAAAGTGCTCGATGAGAATGTGCACCTGAGCAATCATCTTCTGGTGCCCGGATTCGTCAACACCCACTCTCACGCTTTCCATCGACACCTGAGAGGCAGATCTGAGATAGGAAAGTCGGCGGCCGATACGTTTTGGAAGTGGAGAGACAACATGTACGGATTGGTGGCCGAGGTTACCAAGGAGAAGATCTATGAGGTACATCAATGCATGAATGATATCATGTAGCAGAGATTCCGAAACGTAGTGTCGACCAAGATTTCCTAAGGAAGTCAAGATTTTCTGAGTTTTTCGAAACATTGAGTTTTGAGAAAATCAGTCGATTTTCATTTCAAAGAACTTGATGATAGACCGATTTCTCTAATACACCCTGACCCCTGTTATGGAATCACGTTCCTTATTGTCACTTTGACCGAATTTATCTCCACTACTGTAACAAATATCAGAAAGAAATAATATCAAGACCAACTCTCTCTTGTTGTCATGAAAATTTTGTTAGTTGACCACTTTTGGAAAGCTGTCTAGAATCGAGATGAATGTCATCAGAAGAATATGATGGGAGGTGCTTACATCAGGATTATCGGGGCAAAAAAGAAGAATCATCTTCGTGGCACATCGTTGTGTTGAAGTCACAACTTCAAAACAGAAAAAAACTATTCGACTATTCCCATTTTCAGTACTGTCTCTCCACATTCAAAGAGATGATCAACGCGGGAATCACCACCGTCGGAGAGTTTCATTATGTGCATCATTCGGAGCAAAAGTAAGCTCTTTTTTCCTATGGGGGATTTAAGTCACTATAAAAGCCAGATAGAAATTGCTCAGAGTCAGCTATGGGCAGAATTATTGCGTCTCGGTGTTTGCACCAAAACAGAATTTTGAACTTCTGATTCCTACAGTTTCACCTAGTTCTGATAATCACACTTTCGGTTCAATTCTACTTAGTATTAGACAAATTTTCAAGATTCGACCTGGACCAGTCTGTGATCCAAGCCGCCATCGACGCCGGAATCCGAATCGTTCTCCTTCAAACTCTCTACGAAAGAGCTGGATTCGACCACCCGCCAGTTCACCCCGTCCAGGAGAGATTCATCTCTTCCTACGAAGATTTCATAGGGAACTTGGAAAAGTTGAGAAAAGCACAAGAGCATCCGAGAGTTCGAATAGGGGTGGCCGCTCATTCGGCAAGGGCGGTTCCTTTCGATAACATCAAGAGGCTGTTCGAATTCGCCAGTGAGGAGAAGATCCCGTTTCATATTCATTTGGAGGAGCAGCCGAAGGAGATTCTGGATTGTCAGAAGTGGTGTGGGCAGAAGCAGGTATGGGTATGAGGAGTAGAAGTTTTGCGCGCGCTTTCAGGGCGTTGGTAGATCAAAATCGTTGAGAATCCAGCAATGGGAACCTAACTGAGGTCATGATCTTTATGAATATAGTGGAACAGGCTAAACGCGTCGGAAACGAAAACTGCAAAGGTTGTCATTGATTTCTCGAAATTCTGAAAAAATGCTATCGAAATTGTGTTCAAAAAAGTACTGTTACCATATGTCTTCTTCCCAAGGTCCTGTTTCTCATGAGCAATACGTCCGCCTCCTGCATCAATTCGAAATTTCCCTAAGTTAAGTTAATGACGTTTTGAAACATTAGTTTCTGATGCATTCTTTCTGAGCACTGGGAGGTCACATCGAGAAGGCTCGCATTTTTGATCTACAAGTACTAGAAATAAGCGAAAAGATTTGAACTGTGGAGAACGCCACTAGAGTTGTTTCTTTTTAATTGGTCATGGTAGAGAGTTCAAAGTTTCTCTAGTGTTCTCAGAAATCGACGGAGAACAAGCTGAATAGTGGAGCAATAGTTGTCACGATGCAATTGTAACTGAAGAAAGTTGTTTTTGGATATGTTTTCGATGGAACGGAATAAAAATTTCAAATTTTTCAAGCTCTGGTAGAACAAATTGCATTTTTGATCTACCAATGCTATTACGAAAGAAAGTGTTCCAGAGAAAGTTGAGGTCCCCCAAAAGAAGCTGCAACTGATTATTCCAATTTCAGAGTCCCAGTGACATCCTCCTTTCCGGAATGCAACTGAACGAGTACTTCACTGCTGTACATGCCACGTTCACTCCTTCGAACAACATGGTGCAATTCTCGAAACTTGGAGCAAATGTGTCCATTTGCCCGTGTACTGAAGGTATGCTGTCTTAACTTGAATACTTTATGAAACTTCTTCCTTGCTCTCAAGTATCACCGGGAGTAAAAATCGTAGGAGCAGCCTCATGCTCCCGATTCATTTATGTCTAGAAACTGAAAAGGTGATTTCAGGTTATCTCGGCGACGGGATCCCCCGGATCAATGAGAGTCTGAAAATCAGCTTTGGCACGGACTGCAACAATCGAATCTGCTTTTTGGAGGAGATGCGATGGGCGTGCTTCTCGCAGCAGGTATGTGCATTTTGGTCACTTTAGAGGGCTTCAAAGGGGTTAAACTAGAACGTTTCAGAAGTGACTGATCTCTATCTTTCTAGTTGACTTTTTTTGTGAAAACCGCTGTCCTGCCTGTTATGTCGTGTTAAAATGCTAGGTTCAAAATTCAGAGATCTAGTCGCTGCACACGTCGTAACTGACCTGATTTCGGTTATATCAAAAACTTGCCAACTACTAAAATTGATATGTAGAGTTGCTTAACACACTCACAAACGTTCAAAGAAATTGGAAACCATCGCGTGGATGCTTTTGCGGCAAAAAAGGGCCTCATTGGAGCGGTTTTTCGGGTACTTAGAGGAATTTTTGAGCGATTTCATTATGATATTTGGAATCAGCACACTCAATTACATATTTTAAAGCAAAAAAAATTTTTGGTCGGAATCCTCCTTTAAAGGCGTATGATCTCAAACCTGCTACTTTGCGCTCTTTACCTAATAAAAAGGCCACAAATTGATAAGGAATGCGACAAGAAGGATTAGTATCACATTCATAAGCTAGCAAAAGTTTGGAAACAGTTTGAAACATAAAACCTTGGTGGATCAGTGAATCATTACCCCGCTCGATCCATATCATACTTTAGAAACCGTAACACTTTCGCAACAAAAAACCTTATCAAGTGACTCCAGTAGACTGTATAGTATTTCTATCTGAACGAACTCCTTGAAACCAAAAAATACGGTTTCATCCCCGCTGTTTCTTTGAGGAAATGTGTTATCATGCAGTTGTATAGCAAGGTTATCTATTCAGTTTCCTACTCAATTCCCAAAAACTCTTCCAGATGCTCAACAACTCCCGCAGCGTGTGCGGTCTTTCTCCTGAAAAACTGCTGCAGTGTGCAACGATCGACGGAGCACGCGCTCTATCACTATCCTCGTCTGCAGGCAGTCTAGAGGTAAGGAAAACAACTCAATCTCTCTTGACCCCCAATGTTTACTGTTATCAGATCGGAAAATACTTTGACGCTGTCTCGTTCTCTCTGGACTCTCCTCTCTTCGCGCACTCTCTCACCGCCGATACACTCATCGACTCGCTGGTGCTCTCGGCTGGAAATCGAGAGATTTCGCATGTTTTCGTGTCGGGAGTGGATAGGAAAACATAGAGTGTGGATGAAATGAATGTTGTCGAGTACTTTTTTTGCTTGTTTTTCGCATTTTCCAGATAGATTTTGGAAGAAAAAGGGACTAACCGGGGGACACGTCTCCACACAGACATCTATGGAGCACTTGATACGGACTCGTCGAGATCCATCGAATCGGAACACCTTCATTTTGGTGGAGTAGACATCGTCCTTCTTCGCCACTGGATCGTGGAGAAGACGATTACGGACTTTTTCTTCTGGACATCTGGAAATTTCTAGAATTTAGTGAGAGTCATGGATTCTGAGAATCTGAAGGTGTAGAACACTGTCAAAACCTGGTATCAGAAAGTCAAGAAAAATATAGTAGTCTGGAAAGAGCCTGGAGTGTAAGAACAAAGAAGTATGCAAAAATCGGGAAATCAAGACTATTCAGAAAATTATATGACCTAGAAACCGGAAAATTTGAGTCACAAAATCGGAGAACCTGGGAATCTGAAAACCTTAGAATCATAGAATTTCAGGGTCTAGAAGATTATGTTCTCGCAGGTCCTAGATTTATATTCTTACCCCTGATAAATGATTTTGAGCGGCTCCGGATGAGGCGGTTGTCCTCCCACACGTTCCGCGATACATTCGTTGATGAAGAAGCCCAGATTTTCAGAGTGGTCGATTACTAAAATAAAAACGAATATCAAAACACGATTGGTTAGAATTTGAAAGCACAACATAAATGAAATATTTGAAGCAGTGAAAAAACTTCTAGTTTTGGAGGATTTACTGTTTCTCGCTACTAAAAAGGTGTTTTATCGAGGAACGTAAGGTAATTCTTGTTCTAGAAGATTGAGCAGAAGAACACTCTTATGAAACAGAAAGAATTGATAAGCCTTATTTTCATGAAGACGGAGCGAACATTGAACATTTTTGGATTGTTGAATTTTTGAGAAAATACTACAACTTTTGAGATTTGCCCAACAGTAATTGAGAAGGTTTGGAGCTATCCGAAAGGTTTCGAAAGCTTTTTCAGGATGCTTAGGGGTTCAGAATGAGTTTAATAAATTTTGAACGACTCTAGAGAATCTGAACTATCAATTTTGGTTACAAATTTTGTCTAGAAACTCAAACACATGTCCCTTTCAATTCTACAGTTTCACCCATCACCAATAATTCCCGCCATACAGAACAAATTGATATTAGTCCCCTTTGTATTCCACACTCACCAGTCCATCTCAACGAAACCTCGGCTCCCAAGGGAACCGTGGTGACTGCCTGTCCATTTCTAACGATTTCCATTAGAATCTTTTCACTTTTCTGGTCACCCTCCACTTTTGGTCTGGAAAAATTATTCTGTTTCAAGCTGCTGGTTTTGTTCTTGTGAAATTTTTTTGGTGATGATCTGGAGAAAACTAAGAGAAAACAAATCCAAAGCTTACTTCAACGCTGCCAACTGATTCTTGTCGGCGATTTTCGAGAAATCGCAGGTCACTTGGAACGTTTTGTCCTTCGTCGTCACCAATGACGGTGTCTTCATGTCATTCCTCTCCACGACTACATTGTAATCCCACTTATGGGGTTCCGATTCGATCCCGCCACACTTTGAGTCATCTTCGGTTGGAAACGGGATGTGCAGTTCAGCGAATGTCGTGTTGGAGAATGGCTGGCGGCAGCTCGAGAAGTGGTCCTGGAAATTTTACTGATTAATAGTGAGTGATCATGAAGCACTTGAAGTTTCCATGAAATCATAGTTTTGAAACATGAAAAATTAGAACATTTTAGATTCTCTTTTGTTTAATGCGATGTCTCAGAAGCTGTTAACTAAAAGTTAAAGGTCAAGTACGATCGGTAAAGCAACTTCTCGAATCTAGCCAGTGCATGTTACAGTAACCTTGAAGCAGTGAGTTGTGGTTGCTACTAGAAGAGAGACAGTTTTTCAACAAAATAAAGCATTGAGTTTTTCCTTATTCTTTTCGGATTATTTGACATCGAAAACTTTTGTTATCTTGTGTCTTGATTCTGGGAAAAATCATACCGAGTCGAATGTTTCCCGCCCTTTCTCTCTTATTTTGAAGTCGGATATCTTCGTTCGTATCAAGAATCTCAGAAACTTGTCAACTATGATGTTACTCGTATCACGAACAAAGTTTCATTGGTTGACAATTTTTTGAAATTCTGAATGAGAAAAAATATAAATGCCGGCAAAGTGAAGCGATGGTTGTGCAATTTTTTACCGGACTTCCGATTTCGGTTAACGAAAATTCTATTTTAAGTTCTAGATCATAACTTTATAACTTTGTTTCATGCCAGAAGCGGTCTGTAAAATTGTTAACATATATGAAAACACGGGAAAATATAAGATGAGTATTTGGAACTGATAATGTTTCAAATTTCACAGTTCCTTTGTGAAAGCAATTAGCTACATAGAATAATGTACTAGAAGTTTGATGCTAGTATTAAACATTACAAGTTACAGACAGGAAGTGTTCGGCAGCGAATATCTATATGCTAGAAACCCACAACGTTTCGTGAACTGCCGCTAACTGTAAGATTCAATTTGAAGCAGTTTTCTAACGAACGAAGTTTCCAAAATGTTTGTGCTTCTCGAATCCCTCGGTATCTCTCTTCCCTTAAGTATCGAGTGTTAAAATAGCGAGCATCTCTTAACAGCATTTTGGAACAGTGATCCTACATTAACGAAAGCTCACCTTGATATAAATAGTTCCCGAAGTTGGGGCGGCAAACTTAATGGACACCGATATCCCCGACATCCGACACTCGGTTGATAGCCTCGCCTTGACTCTTCCCTCCGATTCTTCAGATGACGTCAACGGAGCTTCTTCTCGATCTTCAACTTCTCTCGAGAACTCATCCGCATCATCTATCACCGTCCCCTCCACTTCCGCTTTCGACTCCCTCCTCTCTCCCGAATTCTTCGTCGTCGTCACCCCATGAACCGCCTCGAGCGCCTGATTGTCTTTCAGAAGATTATCATCCTCAAACTCGACACTATTCGAAGTGGTGGCCACTTCGAAGTTGGCTGCTCCCTGAGCAACAGTCCGCTCAGAAGTCGTTACTTCCTCATCCACACTGTTCTGTATCAATTCTGGAGGAGTTTCGGGGGTGGTTAGAATGATCTTAGGGTCTGATGGATCACAGATTTTGTCAAAGTAGTCTGTGAAGTTGGCCACGACGAATTCGTTCGGTCGAGAGAACTGGGAGACGTCCGAGAGTTGGCATTCGTCCTGAAACAATTCGTTGGGATTACTGTTTCTAGTCGTTTTGAACTGGCTAACTTGAGGGAAGTGCGTTACTGAAATGCCTCTAGTTGAAGTACTAAGACGTTGGTCACAACTATCCCAGTTTCAGAGCGTCTATATAATTCAATCACGATAGTATTTAAACATTAACGCAGTTTAAAAAAAGGAAACAGTTGGGAAAATGATTTATTTTTTTTCGATTTCAAAAATGTCTGAAAGTTGTCTGTCTTCTAATGAACACCAATGGGTGTGTTCCATTTCCTGTTCTCTGATTCTCACTTATCACAGTGTACTGGATTTAGAGGAATGCAAGCGCGCTCCATTGAGATGATTTTTAGGCTGTGGAGCAAAACGAATTTTTCCTAGCTTTTGAACTTTTTTCCCGGTTTTTTCTACATTCTGTGGGAGAAGGGTTCGCCGTCTTTTGGTGTCGAAAAAAAATTTCTTCCAGGGCGAGAAAAATCTTGAAAATTTGAAGGCGGAAGGGGCGGCTCGTTGAAGCGCGATTACATTCCTCTAAATCCAGTACACTGTGCACTTACAATATTCTGCGCTAATGATCGGAAAACTACCGTAGTGTTTTGTATCCCTTACACGTTCATAGGAATCCAGCGGGTCGGCGTGAAATGGGCAATTATCAGAAGCAAAAAACTTCTAGAATCTAGCTCTAAAATTTGGCCACAGACGCAGCTGCTGTGTTTGAATTTACCTGAACTTTTCAAGTGAGATTCTGATTCTGAAATTTTACGCTGGAACCCCTACGGATTGCTCAGAATACTTTCTCGTGAGCCTGAGCTGCTTTAAACTCTGAGATGCTCCTTTTGAACTCAAAAAATAGAACTTTCAGCCATGGTTTTCGGTTTCATGACGGTATAATTTTTCGAAGTTTGATAGATATCCAGTTCCTTGTAAAGATAATTTTTACAAAACGATAATTTTTCAAAATCCGATTCCCTCTGCTATCCTAGCCCAACACGTCTCAAATAGGTAATATAGGTCTCATCGAGATCTATCATTTTATACCACAACTTGATTGGGAATCTCAATTTGAAGAAAAGCTCTAGCTACCATCCAATATGAATAGTTCCAACTCACATCCATATAGAAATAAGTGACGCTGGCGCATCTCGCCCCATCCTTCATACACTGACTGAGACATTCGTGTTGAGAAAGCGACGGTATCGTTTTGTAGGCACTCGTCATCATTCGATTCGCGACCAGCTCGAAACTCGCTTCGATGCATTGAAGGTTGGCTGGAATCATCGATGAACATTAAAAACAATTTCACAACGATCAAAGTACACTTCTCAACACTTTCCTGAAACTGCAAAAAAAAAAATCTTACTTGGTAAACAATACTTCTCAAAGTACTCTCCGCTGTTCAATGGGGCCAGATTGAACCTTTTGTCGCCTTCTGAAATTTTCTGAATTTTTCGTGCAAAATGTTTCGCACTGGTAGATCAAAAACCTTGCCCTTCGGTTTCGGCATTTGATCTACCACCGCCTCAAAACCTCACTCACTATGCCCCACATAACTGCTCTCCGCCGTCAAATGGCACTCTTGTTTCGAGTTACTGTAGGCAAACGCTTTGCACGGGAATCTTTCTTCTCCGATTTTGTTGTTCTGGCACAGTTGATTGCACTCCTGAGCATCGGAACTTTCCACGATCACATCTTTCGATTCGTCGATCAGATATTCTTCGGTGCGGACCCAGTGGAGGGTCTCTTCGGCACGACAGGCGACTGCAAAGGATTCACAATGAGCTACCATAAACGTGGGAGAATGTGACGGAAATGAGACAGCAAAACAAAACCATCCGGCAGACAATAAATACAAAATCTATCAAAAAGACTATTGAAGTCGCCTATAAAATGAATGTCTTGAAACTGTAAACATGTGAGCGGTGTTTACATGGTAATCTGGGAGAAACGTCAGTCCTGGCCTAGGATCTGTCAACTCGAAAACTCGGTCTATTTTCTAAACTACATATAATTTCTGTTTCTGAAACATATTTTAGTTCAAAATTTCTCAGAAATATCGCTAATACAAGGTCAACGATTCCTCATCATGACTGTACACGTTTTTTATGCATCAAAAAAGGTAGGTTTTGTGATCAAGTAACCGAATCATAGGTCGAGAGAGAACAAGGCTACATGCGAAAACAGCAGAAACTTTTGAGATCTTTCTGGATAACTACGGGCAGATTTAAAGTTGGAGAAGTCAATCGTCTGAGGTGAAATGAATAATGTGGAAGGGTGCTTTGAATGATCATTTTATGCTAAACTTGAAACAGGACAAACTCAGAAAAGAGGAGAACCCATTCGATGTTTCGATGGAATCAAGAATTGAAGCGAAAATTGTCCAGATATGAAACAATATACTGAAACCCTGAATTCCTCGTTGTCTTCAATTAGCGGTCGCAGTTCAGTGTCCATTTTTCTATCAAAATCATGAAACAGAAACTACGAAAACCCCCAACTCACCATCCGCGCAATTATTCTCAAAGTAGTCCACGAGTGTATCCAGTATGTTCGTTTTGAAGAGTTTCGGATAAATAAACTTGCTGTCCCGATTCATGATACACTCGCCAGTCTCGTAGTAGTAAATTGCAGACTTGCACAGGAAATTGTAGGACTTCTGGGCAAGAGCACATTTGGAGAGACAGTCCGAGAGACCATCCACAGTCAAAACTTTCATGGCGTGACCGATAAGAACCGATTGTGGGAAGCGTTCGAAGGAGTACGGTGCATTGCACACGGCTTCATCTGGAAAAAACTGAATTGATTAAAACGGAGTTCGGATTAAGAACTGTCCACTTTTCAAATACTTATCAGAAACTTGAAACTGCATTTTCTAGAAATTTTCATATACGGTATTTCTTCTTTAAGGCCGGCACCCTCTTCCGGTAGATTTGATCAAATGTACCTTCTTTCCGGTAACAGTTATGAAAAATTTGGCAACTAACAAAATGTTGAGAATACCGTGGGAAACATTTCGTCAGTTGACTTGTTTTTCATAACTCTTACAGCAACCAAGATAAGTTTGGTCGACATAACGGAAAGAGGGTACCGGTTAATAATTAGAGGAATTACGGTAGCTCATAACTCAGCTGAAAAATATGATATGCATTCAGTTGTCGTGTCAATGATAGCTCTCAGCGAGCACAATCTCACTAAGTTGGTTTAGACTTTACTAGTACGACAAATCTAGCCAACATAGGCTTTTTTTTACTCTTGAATTCCGACTCGGAACCTCGAAACATTCTGGATCGAACGTGTTAGACAGCGTTTGTCAAGATCCATCATTTGAAAACCAAACAGTCTGAATGCCGTATTTTGATGAGAAGTTATGAATCCACAGAAAAATCTTTGGCGAGATTTAGTACTTTTGGAAACATCTTTATTTATCTGCTTTCTGTGTTTATTCAAAGTTCAAAAACCAAAATTTCGGTTTCCACTTGGTGATTTATGCACTCATATTCGTGAATGATACTTCTTTTCGAAATTCTTCAACACTCACCCAATAAACAAATCTGCTGAAAGAACGAAATGGTCTGTGACGCCTTGGCCAGTACGGACGCTCCAAACGGCTGACCGTCGTCTGAGTGATGAGAGCACTGGAGAATCGAGGCGTCGTACTCGAATGAGAGACACTCTTCAGTCTGAAATAACATACTTGAGGAATATAAATAGACCGCGAATTAGCACTTCAATTATTGAACTATTGAAAAGTTAGATGCGCGCTTGAATGGTAAGGCTGAAACAGGGAAAACCTACGGTGGGTCAAAAACGCATAGACGGAAACGACTCACTAAATTTTCAAACCTCTCGTTTCGTCTTATTAAGTTTATTGGCGAAAAAGCTAAGTAAATAGGCAGCAAATGTTCAAACACCAGCTTCAAAATCCAGAGATCCAGATCTTCACCACGATGTGAAACAGAAGAATAATCGCAGTTTCAGTGTCTTCTTTTTCAAACCACCTAGGGTTTTGGAAATCAACGACAGTATTTGCTCATAATATGTTTTGCTCGCTTTTCAGTTCTGGTAGATCAAAAATCCCGAACTTCACTATACAATGCAAAGTGATCTACAGCGCGCAAAATCTTGAACCGAGAACTGAAATAGAGCACATCATATATACTCGCCCATCTCTTATACCAAATTTCCAGCTTCAGTAAGCTTGTATCATAAGTTTACATGATCAGTGATTCATTTATATTCAAAATATATTTAAAATCTTACCGCCAACGAATTCGAACAAGCAGTGGCACACTCGTTCAAAGTGACATCCTTCATGACTTTCGTGGAGAACTCCATGAGACGAGTGCCCTCGGAACGGAGATACGTTGTGGCGTTGGGAGCGGAGCATCGAGAGGAAGCTGGAAAGTTGGGTTTGCTTTCTTTCAAGTTTCTATAAAATTGTGAGTGCTTCATAATCTTTTTAGGCTTGATTGTGAAACGGTGGATCTTTCGAATTGTTCGACTGTATATGGCTTCAAGAATAGGTGAACAAATTTTTGAAGTTAGCACAATTATAAAATTAAAAACTGGACCTGGAGAATCAGCGAAATTTCGAAACTTTAATCAGCGAGTTATTTCTGTTTCAGATATCAAGTATATTGTGACTGAAATCGACTAGGCCGTTATGTCGCTGGAAAAAGTTGGTATAACTCTATTGGGTTCTCCAGAATTTCGGATTCATCCTAATGGTAAGAAGATTGTCAACGACGTGCTCCATCTCAACATTCGGTGCAAAATGTTCCGATCGCCTTTTCAGTAATGAAATATAAAAAAAAGGAACCTTATCGTCTGAACTTAACACAGTAATTCCACCATTTTTCTTCTCAGAAATCTGAAACCTAGAATGGGAAAAACTAGAAAAAGTATATATTTAAATTCCATCTTCCCTCGATTTTTCGAACTTTTTATATTTCTGATTCTCGCTTTTCTAATACAGTATCGTACCCTCAGAATGTTCACTTCAAGACAGACAGAAAATGATCCCTTGTCTACAAGTCAGTTTTCTATGTTTCACGCTCCCACTAAGCTCATAAGATATTCTCGATTTCGACTCAATTCTTTTATTGAGTTCAAACTAATTTACTCAGACTACGCCCCTGGTTTCAGCAATTCAGATAGCAACTTTTGCCGTTTCCAACAAAAGGTTTCAGCTTTTCAATTTTATCATTAACGTTACGCATTCGATGATACAAGCCTATAATCTTACCTTGCAAAATGGGAACCAAAAAACCGAGTAAAGCAATGACCAGCATGACTGTTTGACTAGTGCAAAAGATGAGAAAACTCTCTCGAGAAGTGGAATTATGAAAAGTGTGAATAAGCTAGCGTTAGCCGTTTTCCCGGCGAAAAGGTTGAATAGAAAGTGGAAAAATCCTCCGGAATCGCTCGGTGACCTGGATATTGTATTGAATGTAGTCGTCAAGAAGAAGAAGTCAGAAGAAGCTGCCCGGCTACTTCTTCGCTTCTTTTCACCGGAGATAATTGCTCTTCTTCGGACAGTCCGTCTGGCTAATGAACCGTCCGTCGTGGAGAGAAGGGAGAGAGAGACACCGGTGCCAAATGACGAACAGTATCGAAACATGTTTCGGTAATTATTTGCAGAGGATGGGATGACAGGTAAAAATGAAGCGATTTTTCGAGAAAAGATTTGGGTGGAGAGGGGATCAGGCATCGGGAAAACGTTCATAATCTCAAGGGGTGGGGGTGAAGTTTCCGGATTTTGAAACTTTTGGGGTTTCAAATGTGTTTTTGAACATATCGTCAAAATAAAAAACATTAGTGTTCCAGGTCGACTTTGGTCGACTTTCGACAAAATGCGGACAATCTCTTCTTACGATTCCTGATTCTTCGTTGCTCAATTTCGGCATATTTTTCAGCAAATACCCTTTTTTATTTTCCTTCAACTCACAATCTTCTCTGCCATATCTTTACCCGATGTTCTATTATCAGTCACATCTTTCAACGCAAATTTCTTCCGAAACATTTTCTTTACCAGACATTTCCTTCGACGCATTTTTGTATTGCAAGAGTAGTGCGAAAAGTTTTGCCAATTTTTTTCAAATTCAAGCATTCAAGCTTGAATGCTATAAATCAGAAAGAGGACATTTTTCTAAAATATTTCTTTTCAGCCTTCAGATATTTCAGCGAAAACTTCATACAATCCATTTTCTTCAATTTCTCCTCCACCAGTTGCATTTCCTCGAGATTTCGCAACCTTCTGTCTAATGCAACGCCATTGTTCCACGTGCTACCAAACATCTGGCTTTGCACAGATCAATTTTACACAAAATCTATTTTTCATGTTGAAAAAATGACATTGTTTCTCAACAGAAAAATTGGAAAGTTTTCAGTCGAAAAATACAATTTTTAACACATAAATCGGGGTTTTAACAACAATATTTGAAGATTTCATCTTTTTCATCAGAAGTTCTCAATTTTTCGTACTTTTTTCCACCAAAATTCGCTTCTGGAGGTGATTTTATCCTTGAAATCTGCCACGAAGCATCCACAACATCGCTCGAGACACCATGCAAACACAAGAGACGCAGAAGAAAAAGCTAAAGGGACGTGGCGTTTCGGCGGCGGGTCTCGCCACGATTTCCACTTTCTGAGTTGGCGAAGGATTCTCCTCTGTGTTTCAAGTGTTCTCTGATGTTGCCGACGGTTCTCTGTAATTTTCAGAGCTTTTCCGTAGATTTTTGGAGAATATGAAAGTTTGATCCTTCCTCTTCGTAATAAACTGTGTGAATTATCGATTTTTTGCCGCTCTGGTCAGGAAAATACATGTTATTGCCACGCATCCGTCTCTGCTTGTTTTCGACCGTATTCCGTCGTTTTTTTTCTTATTTTTAGCTACTTTTTTGCAGAAGGATGCCACTTCGACTTGACGTGAAACGAAAGCTGTTGGCACGCAGTGATCGTGTCAAGTGCGTCGATTTGCACCCGACGGAGACGTGGCTGCTGGCGGCCCTGTACAATGGAAATGTGCACATTTGGAATTACGAGACTCAGACGCTTGTGAAGTCTTTTGAAGTGAGAAATATTTTTTTTAATGGAGTTTATAACTTTTTTTTCAGGTCTGTGATGTTCCCGTTCGTGCAGCGAAATTCGTCCCTCGCAAAAGTTGGGTCGTCACCGGTTCCGACGACATGCATATCCGTGTCTTCAATTACAACACTTTGGAAAGAGTGCATCAGTTTGAAGCCCATTCCGACTATCTCAGATCGTTAGTCGTTCATCCAACTCTTCCCTACGTCATCTCCTCGTCTGACGATATGCTCGTCAAAATGTGGGATTGGGACAACAAATGGGCGATGAAGCAGTCGTTCGAGGGACACACTCACTACGTGATGCAAATCGCTATTAACCCGAAAGATAATAACACTTTTGCCACCGCTTCTCTCGATAAAACTGTGAAGGTGTGGCAGTTTGGATCGAATGTTCCAAACTTCACCCTTGAAGGACACGAGAAGGGAGTTAATTGTGTCGATTATTATCATGGAGGAGAGAAACCATACATTATCTCCGGAGCTGATGATCATCTAGTGAAGATTTGGGATTATCAGGTAATACTTTTAAAACTTAAAATTTACGGAAGACGGGATATTACTTGAATATGAAATGTTACAAAGACGGTGTCAATTGACAAAATGTGGATTTCGTTTGACATTCACCGTCTTTCGAAGCAAATATCTCAATTTCTAGAAGTTTTCGTAGGTTGGTGTTTGCACATTCAAAAGCCCTTCTCTTTATATGTGCCCATTAAAAAATCCTCCATGGTCAACCTAACTTCCGACATTTTCAGAACAAGACCTGCGTTCAAACTCTCGATGGACACGCCCAGAACGTTTCCTCCGTCTGCTTCCACCCAGAGCTCCCACTGATCATCACCGGATCTGAAGACTCTACCGTCAGACTCTGGCACGCGAACACCTATCGTCTTGAGACCACGCTGAACTACGGTTTGGAGCGTGTTTGGTGCATTCAGGCACAAAGAGGCGCCAACACCGTCGCCATCGGATACGACGAAGGATCCGTCACTCTCAAGCTGGGCCGTGAAGAGCCAGCAGTGAGCATGGACTCGTCGGGAAAGATTTTGTGGGCGAAGCACTCGGAAATCCAGCAAGCCAACTTGAAGACCATTTCGGCTGAGGAATCGGAAGCCATTCAAGACGGAGAACGACTCCCACTCTCTGTGAAGGACCTCGGATCCTCAGAAATCTACCCACAAACCCTGGCTCACTCGTCGAATGGCCGCTTCGTGGTTGCTTGTGGTGACGGAGAGTACATTGTTTATACTGCGATGGCTCTCAGAAACAAGGATTTCGGACAAGGTCTCGAATTCGTCTGGGCTGTCGATCCGAACATGTTCGCCGTTCGCGAGTCGGCGACGAATGTGAAGATCAAGAAGAACTTCAAGGATCACAAAGCGATTCGATCGGACATGGTGTTGGAAGGAATCGCCGGTGGACCACTTCTTGCTCTTAGGTTAGTTTTTAGCTTGATACTTTTTTAAACAAAAAAATGTATAAAATTTAGATCGGCGAACGCCCTCTGCTTCTACGACTGGGAAACATCTCTGCTTGTTCGGCGCATCGAAATCACTTCGAAGCACGTCATTTGGAGTGATAATGGAGAAATGGTGGCGATTTGCGGAGATGAGTCGTTCTACATTCTGAGATACAGCGCTGAAGCCGTCGCGAACGCCACTGAAGTCACCGAAGACGGAATCGAGGAAGCTTTCGAAGTTATCGGAGAGCAGACTGAGGTTGTAAAGACTGGATTCTGGATTGGTGATTGCTTCATCTTCACCACCAATCTCAACCGTATCAACTACTCCGTCGGAGGCGAAATCGTAACGGTTGCTCATGCCGACAAGCCAGTCTACTTGTTGGGATACATGCCAAAAGAATCCCGCGTCTACGCCATCGACAAAGATCTGAATGTGATTTCCTACAAGCTTCTTCTCTCTGTCCTCGAGTACCAGACCGCCGTGATGCGTCGCGATTTCGACACAGCCGACAAAGTGTTGACGGTGATTCCGAAGGAGCAAAGAACTCGTGTTGCTCATTTCCTCGAGAAGCAAGGATTCAAGAAGCAAGCTCTCGCTGTCTCTCAGGATCCAGACCACAAGTAAATTTTAAAAGTTTTCTTTCTATAATTAAAACGTCTTATTGTCAGATTCGATCTAGCTGTTGCTCTCGGTGATCTCACTACCGCCTACGAGTTGGCTACGTCGATTGATTCGGAAGAGAAATGGAAGGCTCTCAGTCACGCGGCAACTCTCAAGTCGGAGCTTATGCTTGCTGGAGAATGCCTCGGAAGAGCTAACGATTACGGAGGATTGATGTTGCTCGCAAGTTGCGCTGGATCTGGAGAACTTATGACCAAACTCGCCCGTGACTCGGCGGCCGCTGAAGCTCACAACATCAGCTTCCTCAGTAGCTTCCTTCTCGGAGACATCGATGCCTGCTTGGACAAGCTTGTCGCCACCGGCCGAATTCCTGAAGCCACCTTCTTGGCTCGCACTCATGCTCCATCTCGAGTGCAAGAAATTCTCGAGCTGTGGAAGAACAAGGCGTCGAATCAGAGCGAGAAGAGCAACAGAAAGATCGGAGAGTCTCTCGCCGATCCGGTCAAATACGAGAACTTGTTCCCTGGATTCGCCGAGTCGTTGAAACGAGAAGCGTACATTCGTGAAGTCTCGAAGATTCCGATTCCAGCCCACGTTCGTGTGCCTCCGCTAGGACAGAGAAATATTCAGGATGAGTTGGATCAAGCGATCGCTTGTGGAGCCGTAACGTTCACGGAAGACGGAAAATGCATTCTGAGCAATGCACCGAAATCGGAGGAGCAAAAGCTGTCGGCTCCAGCACTAACACAACAAGCTGCTCGTCAGCCATCGCCAGCCCGAGCACCGGTCCCAGTGCCAGTACCTGTTCCTGTTCGTGAGCCATCACCAGTCCGTGCTCCATCTCCACCTCCCGTGCAGTCTGAAGAGGAAGAAGAGGAGTTTGAAGACAATCAGGAGGAGATTCATGTGCCGGTGAGTTTTGTGAAAATGGAGTCAGTGAATGGAGCATCGTGATTTGCAGAACGAAGAAGAGGAACCATTCGAAGCATCAAAAACACCCGACGTGGTGCTTGAGACGAGTCGACCAGACATTGTGCCCGCACGGGGGTCTGCCGCTCCGGATTTGGTATCTGCTCCTGCACAAGAGGTTGATTCAAATTCTGAATTCCTAAATGACATATGTTATTCTCCAGGTACAAGATGACAAGTGGTCGGATGACGATTTCGGGGATGAGGAGAACGGCGATTTGAATATGGACGACCTCAACCTGGACGAGGAAGATTGACTAGTGGTCGATCGATCTGCCCAACCAGAAAAGAAAGAGTGAAATTGTTTTGTGCATGTAATTTATTTGAGTCCCCCCTCTCCACCATCATTCCATATTTTGTGCACAATTCTCTCGCAGAATGATTCAGAGCAGATCGATCGATAGATGATAGTCAATTTTTAAAGGATCTTATAATATCTCCTCTAACCCAATTACGGTGTCGGTCACTCTAACATTCATCGGGGAAATTGTTTTTCTTGGAATAGTGTGTGTTTTCATTAATTTATTATGTAATTCTAGTGTTTCTGGCGCACTCTATGTGATTTTTTTATACCTACTGGTCACCCCTTTCGTTTTTGTTTGCCTCCTAATTTTTCCATTTTTCTCTGCCTTAAAAGAAACATAATTTATTATTTGAATGTGTTCTTGTAAAGTTATTCCTCAAGCTTTTTCTCCGCGGTGTTTTGTTTTATTGTATTCTAGGGGTTTTCCGTTTTTTTTTCTCATTATTCTATTGCACTTCTTTTCCTAATTTCATCATGATTCCCCCCACCACCCATTCATCATCCCAACCCATCAACTTCCTGTGTGAACAACAACAAAATGAGAAGCAATGTGTAAAATAAGAGTTTTATGATTGAAAAACGAGAGTTGGAACTAGTTGAGTGAGTTGTCAGGAGAAAAATTGTGGCCAATTGGGAACATTTGAATAATAATGAGATGGTGACACATGTGTGATTGCGGAGAAGGCACTTGGAGGAGTAGAGAACAAGGGGAAAAAAGTAGAAGGCGTCGAGTCTTTGGTTTAGGGAAAAAGAGTGTTCGCTGATGGTCCGATGCGATTCTTGGCACGAATTCCGGTTTGTCGAGGTTGCGCGGAAACCGAACGAGCTTCTCGTTCCGGCTCTTCCTCTATCTTCCGCGACATGCGTTCCGTCGAACCACTCCGCTTCTTTTTCGATCCTTCGTCAGGCTCGACGCCACCCCGTCAACTGTCGCGCGGTTGGCTCGATTCTTTCTGGAAATTTTCTAATTGTGCAAGTAAATTGCTGAATTCCTTTGTCTCATTTTCTGTCCCGCTCTTTCGAGGGGACTCCAAAAATTGGTAATAATACTCAGTGTTTGCTCCTTTGCACGGAAATCTTTAGTAAAAGGCGAAAGATTTTCACGGTCAAATGCAGAGGAACCAGAGTTGACGATCAGGCGGCGGCGCGCGGTCTCCTACCGCCGCGTGTACGGACACCTCGCGGGTTCCGCCGCCCGCCGTGAAAAGCGTGTGGAGGGGGCGGAGCTTGAGGGGGAAGGTGGGGGAGTAATAATTTGTTGGAGAAACGTTTTTCTCCTTAATTTTTTCTCGAGGAAGAACGGTCCGGGTGGTTTTCGACTACCCTGGTTCCAAATCTGATGATGTTTTCCTGCGAAAATCCCTAGAATGGGTTCAAATTACCTGTTTCAGATAAAGAAGGGAGATGTTCTGGGCGAAGCTCGTCGGGAATGGCTCGAAGAAGAGGAACAATTGACGAGACGATGAGATGCAATTCACTGCTACTCTGGCTCTGGAAGTTCATTTTTCGAAAATTTCAGAAGACGTGACGTCATCTGAATTCTGAACGTTATATTACCTGATCTTCGGCGGTTTATCGTGCTGCTTATTCTTGATGAACTCGTCCAGATACACCTCCTTTTTCTTCTCCATAAAGTTGATCCGTTTGAACTTCTAAATATTTCGAATTCTCGGGATTCTGAAGCTTCAAAAACTTACCGTTGCATCTTGATTCTTGAAACTGGGCACCACCACCAGAAAGTTATCGTCGTGGCGATTGTGACTGGCGATGTAGCGATAGACGGCGTTGATTTGGGTGCTCTGAAAACAAATTGTTCGGTTTCTGTTACACCACTAGAGTTCCGAATATCAATATTTTTTGATACCTTAGATATATGTGGTTTTTGTTTAGGAGTTTTTGGGGTGAACTTTTCTTCATAACCTGAGTCAAGTAGTTTCGTGATTCTAAATATAGAAGCAAAACCAGCGAAATGCTCACATGGTTCGAGTTATGGCCTCGCAAAGTTGAGTGCTTTAGTGATAGAGGATTTGGGGAGATGGAATTTCACATCATCTACTTTGCGAGGACGTAGCTCGAATCTAGCGAACATTTTGCAGAGCTTTATTTCAGAATCTGAATCTGTGGGGTCGATTTCACCTTGACCCAGATTATGGGAAAAGGTTCAACCCAAGAAGTCGAGCAATCTCATTGTGAGGAATGAACTTCGGGAAAAAACCGATTCTGAAACAATTACGGTTTCAAAAAGTTGATTTTGTTTTCGAACTTTCCTCCAGCTTCACTACTTCATCGCTTATGCGTTGGAATCGTTCACCAAATTTAAAATGTTGAAAAAGAACTCATGAAAAACTATATCAACAGAAAAACTGGTCGATTGAAATTTCAGTTTCACAGAGTATTTACTTTTCTTCATTCTCGGTAGCTTTGATGTCAGGAAAAGTAGCGGTCCCAGACAAAAATAGATTGGCTCTCTAGTTTTTGTTTCGAAAGTTTATCTTCTAACGTCGCTGTATTTTGCACACGCTCTCGCTTTCTGAACTTTCGTCCTCGAATTTGTGCTTCAAAATTGCTAAACTCCGAGATCTCACTGTGACGAAAGTTTCAGAATGATCTCGCGCATCCAATTTTCCAAAAAATTCTCAAGTTTCACCCAATTGATACTATTCAACGAATTTTGAGTTTTTGTTACACGACAGCTCCAAAATGGAAAAACAGTTCATAGATAGTCGCCGTTTCATATATAGTTTATCTTTACTAACCAGCCTGAAATCGGCAGCTCCGCTGCCGTTTCAGACTGGCGTCCTATTTTCTAAGTGTGAAGCTGAAAACGCCAGTATCACTTTTCTAGTGCTTAATTTCAATATTTTGATCTACAAATGATCTATTTGCTTTGCCCTTACGGTACCGCTCAATGTTACATAGAATTCCTTTTCTTTCAGTGCGATTTGGCCAAAAATTTTTGATGTCTCGGAAAATGGTTCTCAATAATCCTTCAATCTGTTTGAAACTTTGTGGATTTGTTTAAAAACTCTAGTGCTTCAATTTTGTAGTTGACAACTTTTCTTGCAACTCGCTAAAAAGTTAGATATATCTCAGTAAATGCGACCTCTGGATAGGTCGCATTTAATGAGGAGATTGTGAGTTTTTGAGTACGCCAATCCCAATTTTGGACATTTTCCTGTTTTTCTCGTCAGGGTGATCTATCTGACTTCCCAGCAGTTTTCAAAAAAAGTTGTCAACTACAAAATTGAAGCTCTAGGGTTGCTTAACAAACTCACAAAGAAGGATTTCTCATCTTCAACTTGACGTAGAAATTCAGCTAATTTCACAGAATCAGAAACTGTTGAAAAGGTTTCAAAATGCGTCCATGTTTATACCCATGGCCTTACGATTAGAGTTCAGCTTCCAGTAGAGTTGTTCTACAATCGTTTCAAAAAGTTATCTTTGGATTTGAAGAAGCTTTATGACCATCTGGTAAATGAGTAGAACCGATATGTCGTGATTGATGGATGATACCAATGCAACACGACCCTTATTGTGATTTTCTTTCCCAAAAGTTTTATAAAGATACAGTCTGGCTCAAAAGTTTTTGAGTCTGTTAGATTAACGCAATCTAACAGACTCAAAAACGATGTTTAGAAAATTCTGTCAATCCCGAAAATGAAGATCTAGAGTAGTTTCAAACATGCGCCGGTTTTCAGAGGAATGGGCTCGATGGCAGTGTGTGTTCTCAAGAAAAAAATCCTCGAGAAAATTCGAGCAATTGATTTCCGATTTCTCGAGAAATAACTCGAGAATTTCTCGAGAAATTTCACGAGATCGTCTCGAGAGCACACACTAGGCCGCGGTTATGCCATAAAATCCGGCTGAAAACGACTTTTTCTTCAAGAAGCCGCTTTTTTGTCACCCTGAAAACTAACGCTATTTCAACGCATGCTCGTTTTTAGTATTGAAGCTAAATTTCTGCGAACAGCAATCGGAACTGTACTTTTGTCCAACTTTTATCGAATTCCACCCGAATTTTGAGCCCGAGGAGCATCATGTTCTAAAAGCACCCGTTCATTTTTCCCGGTCCTGCGGTACTGTAAATACTTCTACTTCTATTAGGCAAACGGCGGTAAACGCTACCGCGCCCCACCGCACTAGCACATTAAAGACCTTGCGGCCTCAAGGCTTCTGCACCATTTTTGAAAATTACCGAATAGAGGCAAAGGACGCAAGCGAAGAAATTTTCAAAAATAATGGAGAAACCCTAAAGGCGCATGGTCTACAACGGGCTAGTGCGGTGGGGCGCGGTAGCGTTTTCCGCCGTTTGCCTAATACTAAAACCATGCGAATAGAAGAGCTCTTTGAAGAGTCAACTATCCCTTATTTATGAAGATTCAGCAACCCTAAAAATCGGAAGACAATTGAAAACGACGTGAAAAAGTTTTGAAAGAAGCGTGGGGTTTTTTTTGGAAAAAAGCCACGATGCGCTGAATCTTGTACTTCCTTTTACCCTTCACTTTCCTGTGTCCCGCATGGCGCAGTGGGTAACACTGGTGACCACCAATCGGTGGGCGCGGGTTCGAATTTTGGTTGGGAAAAAACTTCCAAAATTCTTCAAAACGTTTTGGAAAACGATTGCGGACAGTGTGACCAAGTCACGGAAGGACAAACCTTTAGCGGATTATATATAAGAAAGATAACATTTGAAAACTTCCGTATGTTTGTCCGGATGTGCCACTCTGTAGCTCAGCTCCTACTGAACCGATTTTTATGAATTTTGGACCAGAAGACTGGAACTGGGGCTACGTTGATGCCCGTGTGTTTAGATTTTTGATATCTCGAAAATGGACCAAGTTACAGCTGTTCTCCCATTTTTCCAGTACTAATTTTGGGAAGTTTCGGAACGTCAATTGTGTAGCGCACCTTTTCTCATACTCAAAGTTGACCACTTTTTTTGAAATTTACACCGTTTATTCCTGAATATCTGGGGATGATGCCCTTCTATTTCGATTTTCGATTCATCAAAAAATGAGGTCACGAGGACGTAAAAACTCTCATTTTTAAGCTCGATCAGTAGATTCAGTTTTAAGAAGAGAGAGTGACTTCTTTCTGAGAAAAATTGATTGAGTTACACAAACGAGTTACTAACAGTAAGAAAGGAGTTGCATTCTTTCGGACTCAAGAGAAAGGACCGGAGGCCCTGACAGAGGAGCCGCAGGCTCCAGATCGGGGACTCAAGCGAAGGCCAGGAGGTGGAGCCCCGCGTCAGCGGGGCGTAAACCGACTGGTAGGTAGTTACTCGAACTCTCGACTATTAAGTTCTCTTTAATTGTTAAAATTAGACGAAAAAGATCAGTTTCAAGTTCCCCATGAAACCAATAAGGAGAGCATTCCAAACTAGCAAAGCAAAATTTCCCAGCTTCAAAGATGTAAAATAAGTTTTTGGATTCAAACTACAGTTGCTCACTTCAAGGAACCATCAATATTTCTTCCGCTTTTCCTTCATTCTGGAAAACGGAGTAAAATGTTCCTACTATCAACTTACGACACTAGGGAACTTCTGGAGCGTATCTAACTTTGAGTATCTTCATGTGTGTCAAAGAGAGCCAACACACAGTTTCAACGAACCCATTTTCATTTTCATTATTCTACCCTTCATTCCGTGAACGAGTTCATCATTCGGCTTTTTGTTCTACCATCCTCCAACCCTTACCAAGTCAGCACTAGGCCTGCTCAGCTCCGCAGCATTCACTATTTTCAGCTTATAATAGGCCAGATCGATGTCCTCGTGGGATGTCTCTGAAATCCAAAATAGTTGGTGTTCCTGAATCAATCTTGTACCCGTAGTAAAGCAAATGATATGATCATCTTTCCTGGCCATCGTGAAGCCGAGTTTCAGGAGAGTTTCTCTGGTTGTGTTCACTAGGTTTGGGATGGCCTCCGTGGTCAGTGTCATCGAAATGACACGATTCGAGCGACGGAAGTATTGGAGGAATGGTTCGGCACAAGTGTGGTATTCGGCTATTCGCTTCTGGAACGTTTTCAACTCTGAGTGTTAGAAAGAAACATACAAAGACGTATTATCGTTACTCGAAAATTTACTGTTTCCCCACAATTTTGAAACTGCGAAAGTGTTTAAAAAGAGTTATTATCTTGGGATAAAATATTTTGATGAAATGAAAAGATCCTCATTGAAACTATGAATTTTCAAAAACTTCAGAAATCACTTGCAGTATATACTATAGTTAAAAAGAACCAAAATCATCTTTACTAATACATGACACACAGAGATAAATCAGATCTGGCCTAGGATCCGACAACTCGGCCACCAACGGTATTATGCCTATCTGAGCTAAGGGCACCTCTGGCATAGGCCTTTTCCACTTTACCAACTCTCCACGAAAGTATGAAAAAATTCAAGGGGAAATCCTAGACGAATTCAACCAACATTTACTGTTCCCCCCGTTCTTCAAAACTTTGCTCAACTTTCAAAGTTTGTTTATGAAATAATTTCTTCAAGTACCTCTAATTTTCCCCTATCAATATCATCAGCCCCTCGCATCATCTGATTCAGCTCCGGATTGATTCTCTTGCTATCCGCGTCGTTTCCTACAAGAAATAAACAATCGATTCTCGGTGTTTCCCTATTGTACCCTACCATTTGCATCCCCATTCAGCCTTGTTATCGAGATCTCATCCTTGACAGTCACATCGATGGCGAATGCGATGGGGTGCTGAAAACCGATTCTAGAGATTTCTTCCATTTCAGAAACCTCACCTTCATCTCGAACTGACTCAACTGCCGGTCATGCGACCTCGCGCGATATTCTTCCGCTTTTAGAATCGACGCAACTGCCGGAACAATGTCTGGAAATTTCAATTTCCGCATCTCATTTTTGAGATTTTTCAATTTCCGTGGATTTCTCAAAAACGGAAATTGATTTCTCCTCTGGATTCTGGGATTCGTCTCTATGTAGCATGCTTACCAACAATGAAGCGCTGTTGCATTGACATTTTGATCTTGCTGGAGATCATTTCGAGGATCCAGTCGATTGAAAGCATTCCTTCGTCGTTCTGAAAATATTTGAGTTGTTGATCAGAAAATTTTTTTTTCAAGTTTCAGAACACTGTTATGAAATGATGGACGAGACGAAAATCAATAGGGGTTCTTGAGAAGGTATCGAAAATTTTCGTCTAGAGAGCACAGGAGACAACTTGAGTCCCTGTTCCATCATAACGTTAAGAACAAGAGAAAATTGTGTCATCGAGCCAAAAATACACTCATGGCCTAAGATCCTTCAAGAAACATGATTGGAATTTCTTCAAGTATTTCAATTTTAATGAGAATCAATCGGACCACGAGAATTATCAGTGAAAATCACGATTTCAGAAAACTTAATAATTACTCGACGAATTACATTCAACAGTAACTAAGAGGCCGCTTCAATAGAACCATACATTTTGAAAAGTCAAGACACTGAAACTTGGAAACTTGGCACCATTTCATTCGGATCAACTGATCGGTGTTAGAAAATTATTAGTTTTTTTTAATTAATGGTAAAATCATGAACCTGATGATGAAAATTGCCATAAAACAGCTATTACAACTAAACACATACTTCACAGATTCATGAAACTGTTAAGAGTAGTGGAAAACTCAGAAATTGATAGTTTGTATTCTGAATCGTATTCTGGATTTGAGGTATGAGAATCGGGCCAAGATGTTGACACTGTTTCACAAAAGTGTTATAACAACACGAGAAATATCAGAAAAAACATTACTGTCAAGTTGTATCCCATCGTTCACACCGTCCCCTAGTCAGTTCCCAATGCTATGAACTCACTCTCAACGCCTCCTGAATATCCTTAATCTGAGTTCCAGTGCCGCTGAGTCTTGACGGAAGATACTGGAACACGATGTCCTCCACTGAAATCGACGTGAAGTTGAACGAGCTGGTCAATTCCTCGATGATGATCCCTTTTTGGGAAGCGGGGCCTCCTGAAAGTCATTTCCGTAGTACACCTTCAAATCGAATCAAGTCTCTCTAATCGCATCAAATTACATGATTTCATGGACTAGAAGGAAGGAAGGAAAAGAAAACTCACCAAAAATGAACCCAACCGCATTCTGATTCTTCTGAAGGTACGACCGAACCGCCGAGCCAATGTCCACTGGAATCGGAGCCGGTGGTCGGAAGAGCTCCGAATGAGGATCCGGAGCGAAATCGGTTTTCGATGGATGACAGCCCATCCATGCAATACCCTCTAGCAAGGAGAGCTCGGCTGTTTTTTGAGCTGAAAGTCTGTGAATGATGATGGGGATGGAAAAGTTTTTTTCGAAAAAGTGGGTTGAAATTTTTTTCATTTCGAAAGGAAATGAGTGGATTTCCGGAGTTATCAATGGACGTACGTCAATGAGGGGAGGAGTTGAAGGAAAAGTTTCGAAAAGAGGTGAAAAAGAAAAAGAGAAAACGTTGGAGAAAGGATCATAAAAATAGATCTGAAAGTCATCTGAAAATTCGTCATGGGTTTAGAACATTCTGGAACATTTGGAGTGAGGGGATACCAAAAACGAGATGAAATGGGATAATATTAATAGGGCAAATGAAATAAGGAAGTTAGAGAGTAAAGAGGGAGAAGGAGGAAGCCAGTTGAAGTTGGTGATATTCAAGGAAAAATGTAAAATATGGAAGAACTTTTTCCGGGAATATTTTCGGCCACGAGATTTTAGAACCTCTCATATTCTAGGGGAAGAATCAAGACTCCACGAATCTTGAGAATTTGGGAGGCCACAAAAGTTTAGCCAACTCTCTTTATAAGATCTGAGAAAGTGTCGTCCGTGGCCTAGGATCCAACAACTCGGTCACCAACAAATATCTTCTACCTGTTTGGTGAGATATCTGGGGTGGTCGAGTTGCCGGACCATTTCCTTTCACTACTCCTTTCACCGTGAAGTTTCTGAAAATTCTCATAGCCTGGATTTTCCTGAATCAAGATCGGCCTGCCGGTCTATTTTTCCTTTCGTCATTGATTCAAAAATATTACCGAAATTCATTATGATTCTTTCGAAAAAGCAGGTTTCATCGAAGTTATAAAAGCATTATTCTGTCGAGATTAACGTTTCCTTTTTCTCATATTTTCGGCGCGATAAGCAGAAAGAAGGACAACTGAGCGTTTGACTGCCCGTCTATTACAGGAAATACGGTAACTGTCGTAAAAAAGATCAGCTGGAATCAGCAAAGAGCATAAACATAATGACACTTATAGAGCTTCCGAAACAGTGGAAACCTGGCCAAATTCGGAAAAAAAAATATTAGTTTGCTTGGGTCATCTGAAGTTTGCTGATGTCGTGTACAAGAGTTCTTGAAGCATGAAAGTATCCATATTGGTTATTGAAAGGCCAGTTTATATGGCAATTTTTACATTCAAAGGTTTCTCCAATCTATGTCATTGAATGGGACATCAAAGTGTTATGATCTCACAGAGCTCTAAATTATGGTTGAATTGCGTAGCTCGAATATTTCAAAGATCCTCACTTTTTAATTTGGGGAGACAGAATCTGCGCGGTTTCAGATTGGTTTCATTAGCACTAACACATTGAGGTTCTAATAAAATTAGACGAATAAGAGCTACAAAGTTTTAAAGATATCACTTGAATCTAAATCGAATAAGAAAGCATCGTGAAAGTGTATTAATATATAAGTGAACGTACTTATTTTTGCACATGGAAACTCATAGACATAGTGAAGCAGGAAATATGTTTACAGATGACGAGTAATCAGAATTTATGAGGACGAAGTTCATGAGTTCACTGATCCCCGTTAATCGAATGCAGAATACAGTAGCGAATTAAGTGGTGAGGTTGATGAAAAAATTTAGAAATATTAAATTACTTGATTGACCAGTAAGTAGTAGAAGACGAATTCATAAAATCGAGAAGTTTCTAAAGTCGTCTAATGGGTTATAAAGTTCTTTCATCGTGTTACTTCTCACCGTCAAATTTTGCAGACAATCGAAACTTGGGAATTACTACCGATCAAAAATTATGAAACAAGCCGAATCCTAATTTCAAGTATGAAACAGCAAAAAACTTTTACGAGAAAAGAAGCTTGTCGAAATCAAGATCATAGTTAAATCCACAGAAAACAATCAACTAGTTCTAATGCCCAAAAAAATTAAGTTCCAAATCCTTTCAAAAATAACTAGAGAGCTTATAACTTCACAAAAAATGTGACCATTCAGAAGTAGTAAAAAATCTGAATAAGAGAGAAAACTGTGATAATAAATGTGAAGCGATATAGAATCAGAAAAAAACCAAAAATTTTCGGCTTCACAGAGCCAACTAACTATACTTCTTTAAAAAATCACAATACAAAGAATGCAATTTAAATAGATAAGATGAGCAATGAGATTTGATAATACGAACTTAAGCTAGGATGTTTTAAAAATCAAAATGAGTTTCGGATAGCTAATAGAGCGGAGAAACAGAACCGAACGTGAAAAGTGCAATGAAGGTCATAAATCGGAAAGCGGAAGGCAAAAGTAAAACATTTTGGCGGAATTCCGCCCACAACTATAAGATCATTTCTGTAGACGTTCCAAGCCAATTCATTCAAAAAATGATAATTGCGTTTATCTCATCAACCATTTTGTGATGCCCCGAGGTTTGTGATGTTTGTGAAACTGAAACTTTCCGATTTCAAAGTCATTTCAAGTTCTAGAATCATACCTTGTTAGCAATCGGTTACCCGATCAATATTCCTTTGCTCTTTCGAAATGAGTTTTCAGCGTAAAAGAGGAATTAATAGCCATACGCCATGTTTCCAGTATCAATCTCCAACAAAAAATGGAAAAAAAAACTTCCAGAAGAAAAAAAAAACCAATAATGATATTAGCCCTCATACACATATTCATCAAGTGCTTCTTCTCACTGCTTTTGTCATCAATATGACGCAAAAAATGAGAAGAGAAAAAGTTGTTAGGGCTTCGAATGGATACGTGAATTTCTCTATATCAATCTCACGACAAAGAAAGTTTCTCGTGAGCCGAAAAGTTTATGGCTTCGGGGAGCATGAAATCTCAGAAAAGAGCATGAAAAAGTGATCGTAAATCATTGAGTTTTTGAACTTGAAAAAAAATGGGTTAAAGAGTGGCTAGACTGACAACTGGGTAACAAATCATAAAAAGTAAAACCCATCTATAATCCGTCTCTGAAAAGAATGTCAGTTAGAAACGGATTTACTCTCGTCGTAGAGTATCAAGAAAAAGAAAGACCCCATCGAAAAAAATGCGCATCGTAAGCAAAGCCATACAACCGAGGAGTTGCGGCGAATCCAGCGAGACTAGGAAGGATTGACGTCACATACGGATTATCCATGGCTATATCAGGGGGTGAGAAGCATTCACAAAAAGTAGTCTTCTCAGGCTGGGAGAGAGATAGAGAGAAATCCATCACAGGAAATGAAGGGAGAGAGAGAGGCGATATGTGGGAAGAGTCGAAAAGTAGTAGGATTTTGGAAGTGGATGGATGGAGGATGGATAATCAGGAAGGTATTGTTCAGTAAAAGAGGAGGAGGCGGGAGTTTGAAGTACGAATCATAGAGAGGTTTTTATGGTTGCGTTTCAGTGCGAACTGAGATTTCACAAAACATGGCAGAGAACGCTTCAGAATCAGTGAGGTGATCTGAAATACTAACTTGACACCAAGCGGAAACCGCAAACTGTTAGATTCTGGTTCTGACTGAAACTTTGAACACTCTCTCACGGTGAGTTCAGTTCAATAGATTCGAGATTCTGGGATCTGTTTCAAGAACCTGCTGAATTTCCAACTCAATTTCTGACAGTCAGTAACAATTATTCCCACTATTACAACTTCCGGTTTTCTCTTTCAGTTTGAATTTTCCGCGCCTCTCATGTTCACCAATTTGAAAACTTTTAAAAACTACCTGAAAATAAAGTTGAATTTCACCATGTAGCTCGCGAATTAGAATGCAATCTTTAGATTCAACTTTTCGTTGACAAAAATGTTCGAGCTGGGATCAATATCACGATCGCCAACGGAAAACATCAATCGACTGGTTAGAACAGTGAAAGTACGAAATCCCTTTAGAAATTTCGAGCAGTTAGTCATGATTTCAAACTGTCGTCAAAACTAGTTTCCGATTTTTAGACAATAAGTAGCCGAAGGGGAAAAAGTGGCATCAAAATTTTAATAGGGGGTTTTGAAAACCTAGTTATGGGACAGGAATTCTGAACGTTTCCGATTGCGAATCACTTCGTATGTTGAAAAGCTCAAAAGGAAGGAAGTACAAGCATAATAACTATCAAAAACCTCCATTCACAAACTTGTTGAAACAGAAGTTTGCAAAAGCTGAAAGGAAACTAAGTTTTTTTTCAAAATTTTCGTAACGAACGTTTCTGAACCACTGAAATCGTTGAAAATCTGGATGGTTTTTTTTTCTCAAGCTTCCAGCGCGTAGTATCAGTATGGGTAAACGGAAAATGAGACTTCAACGTTTGTTTGAAACTTTAAAAAATGGAGTGAGAATTAGAGGAACTGGAGACACTGCGTTTTTTTGAGATTTTGATATTTGAGATTTACTGGCAAGTATGCATATTTTATGGATAGTCAGTGGAACTTGACTGAACGAAATTTCCGTGAATTGAGGGTTCGGAAGACTTGGATAATAAGGAAACTATCATCCATCGGGCCATTTTGCATTACTTTCTGCTTCAACTTCAACTTCTCATTGCAGAACATTGACTACCAATGTGATACCATAAACCGTGATTTCAAAACCGAAACATTTATACACTCAATATCGTGTTTTCAAATGTCAAAATTTTGAAACCAGAGTTTTCAGCTGAGGAACAGAAAAAACCTTTCTCATCTTCTCTGCTGTTGAAGCAATCATGAACGATCAAGGGAACATTCGCTTCTCGCTGTATCTGGAGACAGTGAAGCAGTAAAGATTTGGATTGTCGTCATCACATTCAGAATGAAAATGTTCCATTCCGTCTCGTCGACTATCACAAGACCGAGTTCAACACTCTCCATTATCGTTTAAGTTTTAGCTTGAAAACTTGATGAAAGCAAAATTCTTGTTTTCTACTGTTTCCGACATTCAATATAAATTATCGCAGTTTCCCTCACCTAATATATAGAGGTGACTGCCCGAGAAATCGAAACCAAAAACAACCGGACTAGCACTAAAACACACTCTGAAACACAAAACAAAGCAAAAAACTCGAAATGAGTGGTCCCTTCCCGGAGACACAGGAAGTGAATCGACTCGTAAATAAGAGCCCAAAGGGGTCCCGATTAGGAAGCAGAAAGACTTCGTGATGAGGGCGGAAAAAAATAGTTGGACAGAAACTTCTAGAAAAGTTGTGGACGTGGAAATGGAGCAGAGGGGGAGATTATAATTAGAATGAGAAAAGTCTTAAATCAGAAGATGATAAGGGTTGAGAATAGAGAAAGTACTCGAATCGAGTCGAGGGAGCATTGAAGCGAGACGGCTTGCTCATTCGGTTGGAATGATTTTGAAGAGTCAAGAAGTCCAGGGAAACTAAAGGAGAGCATAAATAGAGGAAGCAGGAAGAGATGGAGACTAGTCCAAACACTAATAGTCGTTAAAATCAGGGGAAGCCAGATGACGATGAGCAAGCGAGAAGGGAAGGGAAAAAAGTTCCGGGTGGGCTGGAATTTGATTGGATTATGAGTTCGTTTCATTCTACTCCAGTCTACAGAAAGCAGTACACTTATCAAACTGGTTTAATGTTTACAATTCTTACACCTCTGTGAAACATGAAATTGTGGACCACATTTTTACGGTTTCACCTTTAACATTTGCCATCGGTCTGCGTTTTGCAATATTATTAACGGTAGAACTTTATCAAATTTCGTCGCTTTCTTGGAGAAAAATTTTTGTGGTAACTTTTTGATGTATTAAACTACTTCAAGTCTGTCGCTTGTTCTATTTCTTTTTCGTTAAAATCTCAGGTAGAGAATGATTCCCGCGGGGGCTAAAGTGATAATAAGAAGTGAGAATATATGAGAACAGTGAATCATCGAAAATTTGAAACTTCGTCAAACTTCACCACTTCTGTGAAAAATAATTTTAAGTCGACATGTTTACGGTTTCAACCATGTGAAATTTGCGTTTTTTACTTGAATTTGTTAGTTTAGTTCTAATTTCGACAAACTCAATGTCGTTTAAATTGAAAATGGGTGCATGATGCAGAAGTTAAAATCTTGAAGATTTATTGTCTCTCGATGGAACTGGATGAAACATTCGATCGAAACATGAGTGCCTTTTATATTCTTGTCTCATCTGTGAAACCGAAGTTTTTTCGTGCTTATTTCCCAATCCTAACTGTTTCTAATTCTCCATTTGTTCCAGTTTTTTTTCTGTCATAGATTCATCAAGTTTTGGAAACCGTGAAAAATTTCCGGTGCAGAGAAAATCTGGGCATGATTTTTGAGAGTAATTAAGATATCAGCGTGTTTCGAGTTCAAGAATAACAAAAATTGCTGTCTAGTAGGCCTTGCCGTCGATTCAAGTTATTGGAAGAGAAAACAGCAGATTGAATCAGTCGAGTTTCGATAAGACCTGATGTTCAAAACTTCATGAACCTGAACAGTTTTCCTTAGTTCTGTTCCAGTTTATCAGACTGTCCAAGTTTCAAAACTATCTGTAAGGTACAATCATGATTTGAGTGGAACGTTTCCACTGTGACATCAGAAATGCTCAGACTGGAACAGTATATTCAAGTAATGTCCATGATTTATACAGATGAAACAACATCAAACAATTTGGCACATAAAAATGTTAAGATGCAACTGGAGTTTTTTTCTGTTTCGTTATCCTTATAAGTTAGTGAAATCATTAGAAATAGCAATACTCCGACTTTGATTTTTCGTAACGGTGTTAAAACGGCATTATTCTGGAAGAATTTTAAGTTCGGCAGTGAAAAAGCTACCAACAAGAAAGTCAGCCAAAATGCTCACAACCGACAAAAATCAGTTTCAGCAAGTGATTATAAATAGGAATTCCTAAGTTTTGCACTAAATGAATCAAAATAGAAGGGAACGCCACAAAAGAAAACGAATCTCAAACCGATGCATTCTCAACTTGCGTAAATCCGGCACTCCCTTCAGAGCCCTCTCTTCCGCCTTTTGAACTATTATTTATACCCTCCCCGAAAAGTGAAATGATGGCTTCTAAAAAGCTTTTTTCGGAAAAAAGGAATCGACGCAATTCCGGTGGTGGTTGAGTTCAAGGAAAACGGAAAAAGGAAATAAGAGTTCAAGTTTGGGATTCAGAAGAAAAAGAGTCATGGGAAGGGTCCCCAGATTGGAAGGAAAAGTTCAATCGAATCATCAAATCGAATGTACTAGCCGTCATTTTTGAGAAAGTTCCAGAAACCAAAACATACATTTTCAGAGGAAAAAAACCAAAAAAATCGCTACGACTAGTCTCATAGTAAACATCCTGAATGAGAATAGCCAAAAAAGGGATTCATCTTACGAGAGTGAAAAAACAACAAAAGAAGCCCCTGTTTACTATTCCACTAATCTCCAATGAGGATGAGTAATAGGAATAGAAAAATCAAGCATCACAATTGGAGGGTCTGTGATTAAATTTATTCTTGGAAGACTAGACATTTTTTTTTGGAAAAAGGGGAAGACGAATTACAAATTGTTTTTTTGGAGAAGAATAATGGGGCGTCAGGGAAGATAATTTAAACTTGGAAGAAAGTCGGTGCTGGCCTAGAATTGGACCACTCGGCCTTTATCGGTATCAAAACAGTACCCTTTCGCTCACAAGGGAATGTTTTAAGTCGTGAAGCTAACCAGTAGTAATGACCTATATAGTTCGAAAGAGGATTGTCTAAAACCTATATTTCTGCGTTCAAAACCTGCTAATAAGAATTCTGAAGACCAGTTATAGGCTCTCAAAGTGCCTAAAAGACGATTCTGGGGTCCATTCTTCAGTGGAAATTTCACGTAGAACTCTCCAAAGTTTTATTTCCACAGAAAATGAGCTTTGCAAGCCTATTTTAGGCACTTTGAGAGCCTATAACTGGTCTTCAGAATTCTTATTAGCAGGTTTTGAACGCAGAAATATAGGTTTCAGACAATCCTCTTTCGAACTATATAGGTCATGACTACTGGTTAGCTTCACGACTTAAAACATTCCCTGGTCAGTCCGCAAACCGCCACTTCCCTAAAGATGTCTACCAGTCATGAACACATTCTCGAAAATGGTCCTTGAAGAAAAATCGAGCCAAATGTCCCTTTAAAGTACGGTAGATGTTGTTTTCGTGGTGGCCGAGTTACCCCGTATTCGGCAAGATCTACTGTTTACAGGGTGTCAAAAACCAGAATGGTTCAAATTTCAAAGTTCGTTTATTACCAACCCAAAAAGAGAACAGCATCATACGAAAATAGCTGCAAATTGGTTTATAAACTTGGTGAAACAGAAATTTTTTCAGAAACACAATGGGTTACGGAAAGTGCTACAACACCAATATTGAACCGAATACAAGCAATTTCCATCCAGAAACAAAACTTTCCCATGGTTCTCGGGGACCCGCTTGAGATGTTTCATCCAGTCTTCAAGAATGCTGATCATCAAGGTCACGTAAGAACTTGTTCTCTTCAAAAAAAAGTCAATCAACTGTTTTCTAAAATTATCACTGATTCCAGTAGTTTACAGTAAGATTTGCTCATATTGAATGTTATTGAAGATCGATTCGTTTCGAACATTAAATTAAACAAATCTCACAGTTCACAGTTTTAGTGGGAGCTTCAATTTAGCTTTTAAACTTTTTTTGCATATTCTTACAGTCATCATGACTAAAAGAATATGCAAATTAAAATAGTATAAAGAAACCGGAAAGTTTTCATATCATCATGATCGATTTTCAATTTCAAAATTAGTTCATAAACTTTCTGGAAAGTCGAATTTCTTATGTAGTTATTGCAAAACAATGTGATGATCATCGCAGGTTCCCATTCCCCCTATCCCATATGATCCATATGTTTCATGGCACATCTGCCAATTCAAACTTTAAAGTCGGCACTCCCTCCGGACTCCAAAAATATCAGAAAACCGAACCCGAAAACTTATAAAAATGACACTTTTCTTAAAGATGGAGGGATCCTCTTGGCAAAAAAAGAAATACAAGAAGGAGAGTAAGTGAAGATGAGCTGTGAACAACAAATGATGGATGATTGTTTTTTTTCGACACAGAAAGAAAAAAACAATCAGAGGGCGAGCGTGAAAAAACTGGGAGTTGAAGAGAACGTCTCAAGAAGAACAAAAAACAAAAAAGAAAACAAGAGTAATAACAGAGTTGGCTGGAAGAGAGACAGGTAATGATGGGAAATGGCGGTTATTTAATTTCCCCTTCATGAAGATTTCGAGAATGATTTTTTTTTGATGTAAAAAGAGGATGGTCGATTCGTCGAACCTTTGAAGGCCTCTCAAAGTCTTCTATCCAACAAATCTGAAACCGGAAATCTAAAATTCTAACTCTTGTTCATGAAGCTCAATTTCCATCTTTACAGAAATTCAAAATCCCGTTTCATTCTAATTGACCGACATGCCGGTCTATTGTTCCGTGTGTTCTTTTTTATGCCGGTCACTTATCAGAGAGTGCCAGTCTATTTTTCCTTTGGACATTTCTTCAGAAATAATACCGAAATTTGACATGATCCCTTCGAAAAGGTAAAGAACAAACTGATGATTTTTCTTATTTTCCAATTGGTTCAGCTTTATTGTCAAATTTCAGATCATCCGGGGCCAGGAGCTGAGCCTATTACCTTCGTATTGAAACCACGACCCATTCAAAGCTGGGTGAACCCGAGGAAGTCAATCTTTGAACCTTCGAATGGCGACTAGGGCCACTACTCACTACACTACACATCCATCTTGAAAAAAGAGCCTTCTCAGGATGTTCACAACTCAACAATCATCTCTGTTTCTAATTATCGTGAACTGGTGGTACTTGTATAACATATGGTTTTTCTCATTTTTCACAAGCTGTTTGAAAAAGAAACATTCATCCATCACATTATGAATTTTTCTATACTTTCAGTTTTATACCATCTGATTCTACGCAACTAATTAGAAACCGGAAAAAACTTGTATTCTTTTTTTTTCGATAATTTCTGTTTTTAATTACTGTCAATTGCTGGTTGGAAATGCTTGTCTAGTGGGTCCACTCTTTATCAATGAAAACAAACACCAAAAAAGGTTCAGTTGGCTCATTCATTCGTTCCAAGAGTACAGACAAAAAAGAGAGACAGAATAGAGAAATGAAGACGTTTCGATGAAAATGAAGAGAATTCCGTTTCCTCCTAGGTGATAGTGGGCGGGAGAAGAATAGTGGTGGCCGACTGCTGATGAGACGGAGCTGCTCGGTTGGGGAATTCGGGACGGAGAATCTGAAATTTTGACTATTACACATGCATAACAAAAAATATAACACAACAGAAACTTGAAAAGATCATGAAACTGAATGTTTTTGAGCTTAAAAATTTCTGATGCCCAATTTAGATGTTCTACAGGGATTCAGAACCAAGTCTCAATAATTTTTCCTGTTGCTCAATCTCAACTTTTTGAGTACCCCCCTCCCCCATGATTGGTAATTACCTTGAACGAGCACACCATATTCGGATTGACTTGCATGACAGCAGCAGCGTTGTCAAACTGTCCACAGTAGTGAGGAGCCGAGAACAGAGTGACTAGTTTTCGATTGGCAAAGAACTCGTAGCCATCTTGGACGACTTGATGAGCACGGACGATCAAGTCGAGTCCGAATTTCTCGCAAGTTTGGGCGACGACGTCGGGGCCGAATGTGCAGCTGCAGCCTCTGGAAATTGACAAAATTGGGTAACGGTTTCAATGTTTGGGAATTCCGAGATCGAAAAGTACTAACTTTCTACCAACTCTTTTTTTTTGAGCACACCAAGAAACACAAACAGTTTTTCTAGAAAAATTGAAAATTTTCCGTTTCAACTCCTCTCAAAATACTAGATTTTCTGACCGTCTCCGTTGCTCTCGGCATCACCAATGTTTTACCTGATATTAGCCTTGAATCCCTTCGTATTGATATCCGGATCCGCCCACAAAATGTCGATGGCTAACGACGGGTTTGGTGGGTCCTAAACCATGGTCTACGAAAATCTCAAAACTCGCAACTCACGTGCAACGGACGAGCGAAGGTGTTGAGAATATCCAACTTCGGGGCGTTGATCAAATCGGCCGAGATTCCTCCGTGCATACAAAGAATGCGCCGTGCGACGAGCGCAGTCAACGGCATCATCTCGAACATTCTCGTGAAGTCCTCATAAAGTCTAGGGGTACCGAATCTCTTGTTCAGATCATCATAGAATCCATAGATACGATTGATCAGCTTTGTCTCGTGATTCCCGCGGAGCAGAATGAAATTGTCGGGGAATTTCATTTTGATGCACATCAGCAGGAGAATCGTCTCCACACTGTACTGTCCCCGATCGATGTAGTCTCCGAGGAAGAGATAGTTGACGTCTGGCGGGAAGCCGACGGTGTTGAAGATGCGCATCACGTCGCTGAACTGGCCGTGGATGTCGCCGACGATGGTGATCGGTGGCGAGCACTCGATCATCATGGGTTGGCGTTGGAAGGTTTGGAGACACTCGCCGACAAGGTCAGAGATTTCCTGGAAAAATGTAGAACTCTTGAGATGTTAGTAGAAAAGGCAAACAAATGTGGAGCTCTGAATTTGAAAAAAAGAAAATCAATGTAAAATCAACCGAGGTCTTCAAATTTGAGATTTTTGGAGGTGTTGAAACATGTTTTTTTTCTAATTTTTTGAAATTGAAAAACATCCCCGTTTCGCAAAGTCGTTAACTCCTATGCTTACTGATCAATAGGCTGCTTGGATTGTAGGTTCAATAACTTTCGAAGCCCTTTTTGAAGTTTCTAGGCCACTAAACTTTCTTTTGGAAATCTAGGTCATCTGGGGATCTCTTCTATGCCGCTGGAATCTGTCTTTGAAATTCTTGACCTCTTTTTGAGGATTTTTCTATCAAGTTTGGGTTTCTGAGTTGCTAGGCATTTCGGGAAAGTTTTGGGACATTGGATTCCAATGCTGAATAAAAAATTTTTGGAACTCCGTTTTCAATTTGGATTTTTTTGGTTTCTTGTCCTTATGAGGCTTTCTAGAGCACCAGAATGGGTTTTTGAATTCCTTACCATCTCCTCGATAGTGGACGTGAACCCAGTGCCCAGCTTGCCAATATTCATAAGTCTCTCAAAATACTTGTCGAGGTTGACCTTGGTTGGCATGAACGCCACCGAAACTTGCTCTTTGCCTGAAACATAGGAATCTGAATCCTCTGACGTCTTCGTTATTATCCCAAACTCACTCATCATTGACGAAACGGTTTACAGGTAAAACTTCGACGCGAATCTCTCTCGAGATATACTTGTGAGTTTGGAATAATGAAAAACGGATTGAAAAATGTAGAAAAAGAAAGATTGTTCGGAAGATTTGGGAATTTCGTATTCACGTAAAGCATTTTTCGAATTTCAGACCAAATCTTACTTATATATAATTTGCTAAGGAGTTTGTCCATCGGAGGCTTGGTCAGGATGTCCGCTTTTGTGTTCCCGATGGAGAGTGACAAGTTCACGAAATTATTTTTTTCAGATTTTCAAAAAAAAAATTTACTTGGAACTTATACGCGCCAGAGGCGCGCAGCGACGCTGGTGTTTCATATTTTTAAACTAACTTAGTCAAAGTTTACAGATTCAGGTGTATGATTTTCGAAAAAAAACTTTTATAGTATTTACTAAACAAAACCCAAACAAATAAGTCCAAAAAACCGGTCAACACTCCAAAAGACACCCGTCAGATAATTCGAACTCCCGCTCAAATGAGAATTAGGGACCCAATTGATACGATTAGCATTAGGAACATTAGTTCAGTTCTTCTTGTACTGGAAATAGGGCCATTGACTCTTCTGAAACCACGCTGGCTTCACGTCGGGAATCGATTCGCAGTCGAAGGAAAGAACGGTCAGGTTGTAGTAGGCTTTGCTGAAAAAAAAAACATTCAAGGATGATGACCATTTTTTGCTGTTTCGGAATCTGCAGTTGTTGGGACAGTATTTGTGGGACGTAATATTCATTTAAGGTGAACTGAAACTGTGTGGCTTTTCAGCATTGAGCAGTTTTTTATGGGCTTTTCAAAATCCGTTGAAATACATAAAAAATTTTGTTTCAGTTTTCTCTGATAATCAAGAAAACGATAGTACAATGGTTATTGGAAAAATGATGGATTTCAAGCTGTCACTGTTTATAGGTCATTTGGGGCGTGCCCCTCAGTTTGAAAATCATTCAAGTTTGGACTGAAATTTTCGGCTCTATCTGAGTTTAGTGGTCCCATGGGACTTTAGTGGTCCCATAGGATTTTAGTGGTCCCATAACGAGCTAAGTGTCGCGATGAATGTCAGTGCATGCTGAATGCCCTGTTGACTTGCGATTTCCTATTCGGGATACATTTCAATTTGTTTTATGAAATTTATTGAATATTTTACAGGTTTATACATAATTGTTCAAGTGAAAGTAAAAAGATCCAGACTGGTAAATGAGGTATGTTGTATGTGTCCAAGACTATTTTTGTGCAGATTTTCTTCCAACGCTTGACCTATTTCCTCTGCGTGTTCCTTTCTTTGGACTCGCAGGACCCGCATGGGGTTGGCCTGGTTTTGTTTGCGAACCTCGCCGGTCAGTTCTTCTGGAACCTGGCCCGTTCGGAAAATGTAGATTTCCAGTGGGTCCAATGAGTCCAGATGAGGAAGGGCGAGCACTTGCGGCGGAGTAGGCTTTTTGAAAGACTTCATCTTAAATATGAGGCGGTTTAGAAGCTTCTTATTGTCAAAGTATCTCCGGAACATATAATTGAAGAGGTGACCGTTGAGTCGTCTTTCAGGGTCTTCAAATCTCGATTTCAGTTTTCTTTTAATCACAAGCCCCAAAACTGGTGAACACATTATAATTTTTAATTTTATTTTGCTGGTATGTGACAGAGAATCTGCACATAAATAGTCTTGGACACATACAACATACCTCATTTACCAGTCTGGATCTTTTTACTTTCACTTGATCAATTATGTATAACCAGTAAAATATTCAACAAATTTCATAAAACAAATTGAATTGTATCACGAATAAAATCCCATGGGACCACTAAAATCCCATGGGACCACTAAACTCAGATAGAGCCCAGAAAGTGCTATTCAGCAAATTTTCAGAAAATTTTTAAAGAAATTCCCAAAATATTATGTTTCATAAAGTTGTGAAGTGACTGATTTTGATCGAAAATAATTGTTCTTTTACTCGAAAATCTCTTAAATATCTCAATCATTATCATTATCATCACAAAGCCAGAATGCATTTTCAACAATATTCAACGAAATAACTATAAATCCTGTTCGAATTCCATCTCTTCGGCAGAATTTATCTCGAGTTCTGTGATAGACTTCGAAAAGTAAGTGCTCAACTGTAAAATGTGCCTCTTAATGCAATCAACATTTTGTTAATTGACCACTTCTTGGTATTTGCTAGAGCAACCGAGCTAAAGTCGATCAAAGTGACGGTAAAGGGTGGGTTCCTATGACAAGATTTACGGCCTTCAAAAGTGCCGCTACATGAAGTACTGAAAATCAGATGTCTTTTGTCAAAAAGTATTGGTTTTTCTCTCGACGTGAACTAAAAAAAAAGATGCAGTCTTCTGTTTTTCTCTACCCTAAAAATCTCCGCTCATCTCTAAAAAAGCTTAATCATGATGATCATCACAAAATACATATGTATGTATACCTCATCGATCATATCAATGACAAGAATTTCTCATGATTGATCCCGTTTTTCTTCTTCTCTTTTTTTCAATGAGATTGACATAAATATACACAACAGAAGCCAGCACATTGTAGATCTTTGAGATTTTTGGGGTTGTGGTGAATAGTTGTGAACCAGAAAAAATATTAGGGAGTTTGAAATTGAAAACACAGTTTCAGAGTGGATGTAACTTCGTGAATAAATATCATGTTCCGGTGCTCCGTTGAATACTCGGTTTTTTTAAACAATCTCACCCTTCATGATCCTTATGCATTCTGATATCCTTGATCACATCAAACTTTATCACATCTCCGTCGGAGTTCTCCTTCTCCTCACCCTCGAAAAATTCGCCTCGGCGGATTCGGACCTTAAAATATTTGATGAATATAATGAAGACTCAGCGATTATACTTAGCATTGTTTTTTTTTCAAAAGTTCATGAAACGAATAAATATTGTTTTGGATCTTTTGATTTTTGATCAGGATCAGGTAATTCCCCACCTGATTTTTGGAAATATTTCAGTTTCAAAATGTCCATGATTTCCAATTTTCGGTATAGTTTCGATATCTTTGAACCTGGTTAGGAAATAAAAACTCACCTCGGGATACCGAATCTTCGCATACTTCTCCAGCCCATCAAATTCACAACACATTACCGATAGATCTCCTTCAATGTTTTTTTCAAACCCTCCCACCCAATCATTTGTCTTTTTACAGCCCTCTGGGTTTTCAGGACGCTCGGGGCAGTCCTGAAAATGATGAAGATTTTTTGATGCACAGGCTTCTGGGAGATGAATGTTACATGATTTGAAAGCTGAAATTTCGAGAATTCCAAATATACAGTTTGTTTTTATAGAATGCTCAGTTGAGCCAAGTTGTGAGCATCCAAAGACTAGAGCTTCAAATAGCACTCGGCAACTTTAAAATGGTCAAAACTCTGTTCAACAACACCTTCAACAAAGCCAAAAACAATTTCAGAACTTTTCAGAAAACTCTCGAAATCTCAACTTTCAAATGACAGTAATCTAGTGTTCTGATTTAAAACCTTACCGAGTAATTCTTATCGAAACAATTAGGCTTGGAACATAAGAGTCGTATCACTCCACTATGATGAACTTCCAATCCATACGCGATCTGATCTGATCCACAGTAATCCGCCACTCCCGCCGAAAGGCAAAAGGTCAAAACGATTGCAACGTGCTGCCACATTATAGTTGTTAACTTGAAAAACGAATGAGTCGTGAAATCCCAGGGAGGGCCACCACCACCACCTGTCGCTTCGACAAACAGAAGAACAGCAAAGAGAGACGGATGGGAGAATGAAAATGACCGCGAAAAAATCAGAAGAAAACAGCAGAAAAAAAAAGAAAGATGGGGCTACGCATTTCTCTTCTCCTCTCGATTGCGACACAACCGGTTCATCACGCAGTGTCAGTGTGATCGGACGTCTTCAGAATCTCCGCCTTCTTCTCATTCTCTTCCTCTCATTCAAAAGGTCGATTGCGGTCATCTCACTCTTGAACAGTCTCGCCTTTACCCTCCGTTGAAACTTCTGAAAAAAACGACAAAAAGTCTCATAGAAGGTTGTATCCGCCACTGAACAGTCGGTACGTGAACAGTAGAATAATATAATCATAGACAGGGGGTCGAACCCGCGGGGCGGTGTTTACCCGCCAGCGCTTTAACCGTCTGCGCCACATGGGCATCACCGCTGCGAGAGGGAGAGGGCATACAAGAGAGTGCGCCTTCCTCCACTTTTTTCTCTGTGTGTGCCTCACCCAAAACTTCTCCTCGACCTCGCACATTCTCTCGTGTATATCGAGAATTTCGATTGCCAAGTTCTTCAAATTCGTCTCCAAATCCTCACTCTCCGCCAAACTCCGCTTCTGGTCGTCTAGCTCGCCTCGTTGTCTTTGCAAATAGAACGCTGCAAAAGTGTTCCGTTGACAACAAGCTAGAAAGGAAAAAATGGCTCTCACCAACATCACACAGCCTTCTCTTCAATTTGGGATCGTACGAACTTAAAACTTTGAAAAAATCGTCTCGACTCAACATGTGAATCTGTGAAAAGGCACTGGACACAAAGTTATGTTGATGTCGGTTCTGATTCAGATGATTATTGAACCAAATCAAATTCACGTCTCCCAAAATTTCCCCCTCAAAGTGGTCGATTTCAGCGTCGTCCGTCATTTCCACCATTTGACCGCACACAATGATGAACATGCACTGAAAAAAACATACCCATAGGTTATTCAATGAAAAATTCACGATTCGGTTTCAAGAATACTGCCTCAATGAAACAGAAAAAGTGTATTTTTTTGTAAAAAATATTTTCCTGTGTTTTTAGCACTGATTGATCGGAAATCCATTTGCAAGAGCCTTGTCGAAACTCGTGGAACACTAATAACGTATTTCATCTAACAAACCGGCAACACTTTCCCGTCACTTTGACCAAATTTATCTCGGTTCCTGTAACAGTTATCAAAAAGTAATCTACTAACAAAAGATTCCTCACTTTGTGTTAAACATTTTGTTAATGAACCACTTTTCGATATCAGTCACAGGATCCGAGAAAAAGTTGGTCAAAGTGGTGGTAAGCGGTTACCGGTCTAGTAGAGGAAACACGGTAAAGGAAAACTTACATTGCAAAGTTGTCCCTTCTCGATGACCACGTCTCCTGGACAATAGTAGTGAGGCTCCAGAAGTTCTGAGATGTCGTTTAGGAAGCTCCGCTCAGAAACCTGCAATTTTTTCGGTTTCTGATTGTTCTTATGAGCATATTATTTTGAAATATCTAGTTCGATGTTGTTTTCACGTTGGAGGCGTTAAATTTGATAACAGCTACAAACCTTTAGAGATCATTTATCAACTTCCCTGTGTTCGAGTCCCTAACACTTTCCCAGGTTAATTTTTTTCTGTTTCGGATACTTCATTTCATCCAGAATTCGGGTCTATGATAGTAAAAGTAGTGTTTTTCTTACACAGGAGCAAACTTCCGGTAAATCAACAAAAGAGGCGTTCAAAAAAATTAACAACTGTCCCGGAAAAAAAACAACTATGCATTAGCTTTACTTGGGCGGGGCTTTTTTATGGTTGTTCACTTCATTTGTTAAGGGTTTTCATTTTGACTTTGTTTTTAAAAGGCGGTAGAAAAGGCGTACTAGAATTGAGCCGAAATTGATATTCTCATCACGGAAGATCGAAACCGGTAATTTTTTTTCCGGACGACGGAAGTCCATTAAAGGAATTCAGAACGCAAGTGTTACATTTTTTCGTGCTTCAGGAATATTAGATTTCAGCATATAAGAGAAAATTCTAATAGTCTTCTGTTTAAGTGTCCATGTCTCGCTTTCAGTCAATATAACTTCAGATTCAAACTCATCGCATACTTTGATGATGCGTTGATTCCCAACTCACCCTAAACAACGGACTCTTCACCAACGAGGATCCAATAATCGAAGTGGTCACGTGTCCGTATAGTTTTGTGGGTAGTTCATCTCTCACTTCATGTTCCTTCATTATAGTCTCTTCTGACATCTCATATTCACAATACTTCAACACTTTTGTTTGTAGACTTTCGTGTAGATTTCTGTAAATAAATGAATGAGGAAATTTCGAGAATTTAAAAACAGGTAAATTCGACATGTAGTGAATTTTGAAGATCTGTTTCATGACAATGTAAAACAGACTAATTCCGAAAAATATCTACACAGCTATCATGACAATGCACCTTATCACAAATCAACAGAGTTTTTCGCCCTTCCTTTACTGGCCCCTTCGAAACAGTAGAACTCATCACCTATAAGTCATGTACTGTTTCAATCCATCCATCAGCGTCTGCCAATAAGTCTTCACCGCATTCGCATTGGCCACCAAGTCTCCGACACTTCCCATGATGACGGCGAACAAGAGAAGACCAGCCAGAGTGTTCACGATTTCGAAGGCGTTCTGGAGGGAGGTATTTGGAGCAGGTTGCTCACCGAGAGTGGTCATGGTCATGGCAGACCAGTACATGGATAGAGTGTACTCTTTTGTAAAGGTGGAGAAGTTGAAGACGTGGGTTCTGGAAATTGCTGTTGCAGTGGGAAAGTTTGAAATTGAACAAGTTTGAAAAATGCTCATTGAACTTTCTTTCAGATCGATCTACAAGTCCCATGTAAATAACTTCCCCTTGGTCACACCATGTTTGTTGATGTACCTGTTATTGGTTCTCCAAAAGTGATACAGTTCCACGAGATGATCCTCTCTCGCCTCGTCGTAATAAAAGTGTGTGTTGTAACAATCCGTCCGACCGTCACAGCCGACAAAGTAGGCATCTGCAAGAGAGGAAGATTTTGTGAATCTGAATTGAAGATAAGACGAAGAAATTTGAGGTGAGGGGGGATAGGAGGAGATAAAGATCTAGCGGATCAGGGATCGTGAAAAATGCCTTTCTGAAATTTTGTGAGACAGAAAAAATGCAGTTTCAGGTTATTTTGAAAATGGGTGAAGCGTTTTATACCTAATTGAAGGTCAGCAAAAGAGTTTTACCACTCACTCGTAATTTTCTCTGGGGTATATGGCCACGGGAGATATTCGTCATCGTCGAATGTAGCATTGACTCCTGAAAGAAACTTTACAGTTTCAGATAACTTTCAAATTTTACAGACTAAACAGATAAATCATTCTTTGTGATACATGATCTTGGAGCCCAAGGATCTTAGAATTTCCGAATCTCTGATTCTCAAAATCCTAGAAACTTAGTATCGCAGAATCCCTGAATCTCCGATCCTTTCTCATAATATCGGAGCACATAGGATGCAGAGCATTTTTAAAAAATCAGCATACCTGAACTCATATTATTTCTACTCAGTTCACAGTTTCAGATTGTCCTTTTAGGTCAATCTGATTTTTTGGTCTTTAATATCTTACGCGCAGTCGCAATAAATTTTTAATTAAAAACTTACCGTCCCAAGAGGAAGTGTCACTATTGACCGAGATAATATAGAACACACACGCGTTGACGTGGAAGAGAAGAAAACAGGCGGTGATGATTTTCGATAACGATATTGTAACCTGAATTTCGAAAATGTTTATTTGCCTTTTAGTATCCCGCATTGAGTATTATCTGAACAAAATAAAGTCTGTCTCAATCAAAGATCTGCGAAACAGTGGGAAGAATTTTTGAGCATGCTCATTGTAAGTACGATACACGCTTTTTTCGATATCTCAATGGTCGTGTTGTCGGATCCTAGGTCACCACTGACTTCAGTCCTGATTTCCCGTTTCATACCTGTGTCAATTTCCCATAAGACTGCGAAATGAAGTTGGCAATCCTGTAGATTTTCAGAAATCTGTTCAATCTGCAAAATGCAGCGGAAGTTTTCCTGATCAGCAAATAGTCGAAAGGGAATATGGCGAGCAGGTCGATTCCAAAGTAGTAGCTGAAAGTGATTTTGGTACAGAAAAAAAAAACAGAAAATAGTTTGTAAATGGCTGTAACAATCTTACCTGTGAAAATAATTCCTCCTCGTCTCCGAAAACTCGGTCACCAGAACTCCTTCATCGTAGAACGCTGAAGCATTTTCAAGTTTTGTCATTTCAAAATCTGATTTCAGAATTTTTCGACTAACACCATCGTATTCCCACAATCTTTACTGATAACATTTGAAAACTTCCGTATGTTTGTCTGTGTGTGCCACTCTGTAACTCAACTCCTACTGAACCGATTTTCATGAATCTTGGACCAGAAGACTGGAACTGGGGCTAACTCGATGCCCGTGTGTTTAGATTTTTGATATCTCAATAATGGACCAAGTTACAGCTGTTTTCCCACTTTTCCAGTACTAATTTTGGGAAGTTTCGGAACGCCAAATGTGTAGCGCACCTTTTCTCATACTCAAAGTTGACCGATTTTTTTGAAATTTACACAGTTTATTCCTGAATATCTGGGGATGATGCCCGTCTATTTCGATTTTCGATTCATCAAAAAATTAGGTCACGAGAGCGTAAAAACTCTCATTTTTAGGCTTGATCAGTAGATTCAGTTTTGAGAAGAGAGTGACAGGTTCACGGAAATATTTTTTCACGTTTTCGACTTTTTCGAAGTCTCTCATTCAGAAAAGTTTCACAGCGGAATGCTGGGAAAAATTGACAGAGAAGCCGCAGGCTCCAGGCTCCAGTTGGAAGGGCCGGAGGCCCTGACAAACGAGCCGCAGGCTCCAGAACGGGGCCGTAAGCGAAGGCCAGGAGGTGGAGCCCCGCGTTAGCGGGGCGTAAACCGATTGGTTTTGAATTATTTTGAAACCTTTTAGATTCAGAGAAAAAATTTCGATTAGTAGAATTATTTCCGTTTTACGTTCCTTTTAAAGTGCTGCCATCTCAAGATTATGAGTTCTTTCGACATAGCATGTGCATTCAATCAACTTTCAAAACGCAAACTCACACAACATGGACCTGATAACAATATCCAGGAAGAAAATGATATCGAATGCCACATTGATCGGAAGGAATTTCTCCACATACGCGGATCGAATGTTTTCGAAAGCCAGAACAGACAGCACAATTATATTGTAAAGGCATCCGCACACCACAATCAGCGTCCAGATCCAGTAGATGTAGCCGGATTCATCCACTGAGAAATCGTACCTGGAAACCAGTAACATTGCACCGCCCATTGACGAATACTAAAACTCTTGGGAACATAGCAGATTTTCATGTATTTTTTCAAAGTTCTTTTGACGTCAATGATCCACGATTGCCTTTTAATCCATTGAATCTGTCAAGTTCCATTGATAGTTCTCAAAACAAAAACCCAAAATGTATCGTCAAAACTCACAATTAGACGCAAAACTGTGCGGCTGTCATGCATGTAGGCGGAGTTTTGTGTGTTTTTGATAGATCGAAAAAAAAAAAGAAAGTACTTCAGAAAACGCTATCCAACCAAACTAACAGCTCGAAACCAACAACAGTCAACTCATAAGCAAATCGAAACCGAAAAATTTTGAATGTTGTGAAATATTCACGATTTCAAAATTTAGGTTAATGGTGGGAAAGTTTCATGTCAGTTCATTTTCACCAGTAGTCATACATATCTTCCACCATTGCAAAAAATTCAACATCTTGAAAAGTAATATTGTCTCACCAAAACCGGCTGTCTAAAACAAAAACGAAAATTTTTCAAGAATATTTTAATTTTTCTAGAATATTCCGGTTTCAACTTTTTATTCATTTAGAGTGTGTTCCCCTCAAGTCCCGCAAAAAAGGTCCTAACTAAAATGATATCAGCAGATAGTTTGGGACTCTTCGTTATTTTTAAAACAATATTAGAAGTGAAAAAAATAGTTGAGAGCAATCGGGAGAGATTTTTTCTCTGTTTTTTTCAGCCATGAGTATGTTGAACAGATTTTTGTTATGGATCGAAATATGAAGTGACTCCACTGAAGATGGATATTTCGAGCTCTTTTCTCGTAATCGATCTAGTTTTTATGTATAAAACTCTAGTTTCCCGGGAAATTGCAATTGCCCATAATTTATTCATTGTCCCGTTTCATCATAATCATCTAAGACGCCATCCATATTACATTCGCTGTTCATTAAAAAACGCTTCAAAACTTTCTGCTCAATTTCTCACTCTTCGCATTATATCTGTCTGGAACTCGCTTCCAAAAACCGTTTTTCCCCCCTTGATTTCGACCATTTCTTTTAAAACTAATTTAAGTCATGTTAACTTATCCTCTTTCTTATTTTTAAACCAGAATAATTTCTAACTCTGTCTTTAATTTGTAACACATTGATTTTATAAGTGACTGATAGTCCTGAATCAATAAAATTATTATCTTTACTAATAACATTTGAAAACTTCCGTATGTTTGTCTGTGTGTCCGGCTCTAGATCTCAGTTCCTACTGAACCAATTTTCGTGAATCTTGGACCAGAAGACTGGAACTGGGGCTACGTTGATGCCCGTGTGTTTAGATTTTTGATATCTCTATAATGAACCAAGTTACAGCTGTTCTCCCACTTTTCCAGTACTAATTTTGGGAAGTTTCGGAACGCCAAATGTGTAGCGCACCTTTTCTCATACTCAAAGTTGTCCGATTTTTTTGAAATTTACACAGTTTGTTCCTGAATATCTGGGGATGATGCCCGTCTATTTCGATTTTCGATTCGTCAAAAAATGAGGTCACGAGGACGGAAAAACTCCCATTTTTAGGCTCGATCAGTAGATTCAGTTTTGAGAAGAGAGAGTGACAGGTTCACGGAAATATTTTTTCACGTTTTCGAAAATTTTGAAGTTTCTCATTCAGAAACGTTTCACAGCAAAATTCTGAGAAAAATTGATTGAATTGCTAAAACGAGTTACTAACAGTAAGAAAGGAGTCATTCTTTCGGACTCAGGAGAAAGGGCCGGAGGCCCTGAGAAAGGAGCCGCAGGCTTTAGACTTTAGTTGGAAGGGCCGAAGGCCCTCAGGATGGAGCCGCAGGCTCCGGTTCTCCGTTGGAAGGGAGCCGCAGGCTCCGGATTTTAGTTGGAAGGGCCGGAGGCCCTGTCAGAGGAGCCGAAGGTTTCAGATCTTAATTGGAAGGGCCGGAGGCCCTGATAAAGGAGCCGCAGGCTCCAGAACGGGGACTCAAGCGAAGGCCAGGAGGTGGAGCCCCGCGTCAGCGGGGCGTAAACCGACTGGTTATTATTATTATTATCTTGAAGCGGCTATTAATGTTTGATCAAGCTTTGGCAAAGCTTTGATAATGATTTTAACCAGTTAGTGAGAAATTCCATGGAATTCATGAATTTAAATGAATTTTCCTGTTTCAAGAATGTGTGAATCGATGAGAATATAGTTTGATGATTTGATCCATGGATGAGTGAATGATTTCGGACCCTGTCTCAACAAGGAAACTTCATGTATGGCTAACATACATTTAAAACACACATTCGGAATTCAAGCCAATATTTTAACGAAAATGTTGAACCAAAGCTCATATATACTTTACGCTGATAACAAACAAAAGTTAGTGGAAATATAACAAAAACCTATACAAATTTTTGCAGTTTCAGAAAGTCACATTATTTTCAAATTCATAGCGAGTTTTTATCAAACTCATAATGTCACAACAAATTGACTCACTCAATCCTTGGATTCGCGGCTCTCCACTTCTCATACTGATTCTCGTATTCAAAGTGTTGCGGTATCAAATCGGCATCATCCAACTTCTTCGACATCCTCCTCTTCCTCTCGTGCAGACTCTTCTGTTGACCGGAATGCTCGCTCATTTCTTGTTCCTCCTGGAGAAAAGAAGCCTTTCTTTGAATGCCAGAGAAGCCGTATTTTTAGTCTGGATGCGTGTTCCGTTCTGCTCAATTAAGAAACCGAATCCTATTGATTTACTTAGATGACGAGGAAAATCGAAAAAAAGAAGGCTCTATTGAGGTGTATTCAAGACGTTTTGGGATAAGTAGAAAGATAGAGAGACGCAGATGGTCAGAGAGAAACGGATGAATTGAGCAGATGAGCCGGATTTGATGGGTATTACATGAGAGGGGATTTGTATGGAAGGAGAAATGAAGAGACACAATCATGTACCTGAAGGGGGAATGAGATTGAGAATGGTGAGGAATATTGAGCGAAGTCTGAAACAGATTACTTTGGAAAATAAGTTGAAAAGTTGAAATGCTTTGACAATATTGGAACTTTGTGGCTTCCTTTTGATGAATGCAGTAAAATCAAAAATAAAACTTTGTTGTTGCAGTATTTTTTGTGGTTGAGAATCTCTGGTTCTATATTAGAAGAGATTCTTGACATGACACTTTTCTTCCGTTCCTCGATCAAGATAAAATTTATGTCTGAAAAGAAGGAAGAATCAATGAAACAGTTTTGTTCGAGATGAAGTCTCCCCTGTACTTGCTAACTTGGTACATAGAATGAGAATGGTGATCTGCACTATTTTTATTGGAATCAATTTGATCTTGCCCAGTAAAGCTAAAACTGCTGAGTCTAAAACAGACTACTATTTGCTCTTCTCGTGAAACAGAAAACTTTGTTGAGAAATTGCAAATTTATTTTTTTTTCTTTGATGTTTCTCGTGATACGAACGTTGACAGTTTCCCGTTAAAATTGATTTCAGCTCAAAATATTGGTGCGTCTGAAAATCCTGAACAGAAGTGACATTTTATAACTTGAACCCGCAATTAATTTCAGTTTCGAAGAGAAGGTAAAGCCGAGTGGAAAAATGTAAGGCTACTGGGAGCATGCGCCCAAAAAATACAGATTTTCAATGCTTATTGAATGATAATAAACGCAAATATTGTCGGAAAAATCATGCCTAAAAATCCTGCTAAAATAAGGGCAGCTTTTAGAATATCTCCGAAACGAATTATCGAAGAAAACGCTTGAATCTTTGAAACTGTAGTGAGACTGAATACAGTTTTGAGAAGTTTTAGTTGAACTTTTCTGTAACAAATGATGCAACTCTGTAATTAAAAGCAACCATGGTCCAGAAATGACTTCGCTCACGAAATCAGTTAATTTACAAGACTAAAATACATATATCCTTTGTTCTTCATACTTCAAACGATGCGCAGAGTTCATTGAAAAATATGGAAACGGTTTTGAACTTTTAAAAAGTTAATATTGGATTCCAAGAGACCTATAAGTCCAGGTTTCCGGCTTATCTGACATTCGCTCTATTAGATTTATGAACATCATTATGGTCGATATACAATCCAAAAGACACTACCCCTATTTAAGAATTGGGGAATTCAGCAACTTTTCGAAATTCTCTCTTTGAAAACTTGAACCGCCCTGGAAACATCTAGAAGCTTGAACTACGGTATCACTGCAACGAAAAGTTTGAGAAAGTTTCGAATCAGAATTGAAAAAAAAATACTTCGGATACAATGCGATCTGTAGTTCCAGCTTTCTATCGCCTGAAAATATCTCGACTTGAATTCCAAAACTCCCCCAAGGCGGACTCTGACCACTTTTCCCACCTAGCATCTGAAAAGTCGTAATCTAATATTCCGTGTCGTCACCAGGCCAGATATGTGCCTTGTTGTTTCTTTTTCTGCTCACCAGTGTTTTCCAGCGTTTTCCCTTGTTTCTGTTGCCAATCAAGAATCCGAAAAGGGGAAAATCCAATTTTCCTCCACTTGTTTATACCTTGAAGAATATGAATCACACCTCTATCTGCCATTAGAGGAGAGCATAACTACTAGTTGTCTCAAAACTTTGAAGCTCCGCCCCTTTTTCAAAATTTCTGTTTTCACTTTTTCTCAATCTTCCAAGAATCAGTCTCAGTCTTTGTGCTTTGCTGTCTTGGTTGTTTTTTAATTAGAGAAATCTTGAAATTTCAGCCAGAAACAAAGACAAACATGACTTCCCTTCTGACCATTCCCGGAACTATCCACTTCAACGTCTCCTATCTAAACTATGAGTTCGAATTCAATGGATTCCCCACAATCCTCGCCATTCTTCCCTGGTTCTATATGCTTCCAACGCTCTACGTCATCTTTCGAATCTTCTCAATCTACCTGACGACCGATTGGGACAATTTGGAGCCCGGCAAAAATCAACATGTATTTTTGGTGATTTCTCTGTCTTTGATTTTCAGCTATATATTTTTCCTCTTCGATTATATCGAAGTTCGACTCATGGCGACTGGATATTTTACAAAGTGGTGTGCTGGAATTGAGCCGAATCATTGGCTGAAAATGGTCATTTTTATGGCGTTCTATACGAATTACGCGTCGATGGGGTTCCCGTTTTTGATGCCCGTCATTCGGTTGATGATTTTGATGTATCCCAAGGATTATAATAAGGTTGGAACTTTCGGGACGCTTTGCACTTGGAACTGGGCTTGAGTGTTTTGTTGACGCTGGGGTTTGGAACTCTTGAAGTATCATGGGCCAATAATTCGTGAAAACTTAAGAGAAGTACAAGGAACTGAATTTTAGCCGGTTTCATCCGAAATCCAACACGATTTCAGACTCCAAGAGAAACTTCTATTTGTCCTAAATGCAAAAGTGTTTCCCAATTAACAATTCACAAAATTTATAATCTACATGCTTGATCCGAAACTGAGTTTTTAGTTCCCATTTTTCCCCATTTTTCTCATCCGATTTCAGCGTTTCGAAAATTTAGTTCTTTTAGTTTGTTATTTTGCATGTATTCACTTTACTCCGGCGGCCTAGAAATCTCTAGTAGTGTAAAGTTTGTAGAACAGAACATTTATTTGAAGAAATATTTTTCGAAGGAAAATTGCGATTTTCAAACCCAGATACCATTAGTGAACTACTGTGTACACTTTGTGAAATAAATTTTGGGAAACCGATGAAAAACTTTACAATCGAAAAAACGAAAAATTTTCAACTAGCGATTTCCCTTCTCTTATACGACGCCTCGGTGTCCACATTAGTCTTCTCGGAAACAGGATGAGTGTGAAAGAACATCCAAGCAACCATACAGATTTGTAGTCCGTTTGCAAACGGATGGATTACTGTAGAGAAGGCCATGATAGAAGCGGTGCCAGAGAAATTGAGATGGGAAAGGCAAAAATAGAAGAATTTGAATTCAGAAATTACTGTTCCATGTATTTTGTATCTGTGAGTGATCTGCGTTAATTTTGGTTCTTATTTTTTTCAATGCGCATGTAGAACACGGAAACTGATAAAAATTATGTTCCAAGAGTGCTATGAAACTCCCAATCATAATTCTTCCTCCATTCTTTTGAATTTCAGTACAACACAATAATCATCCGCATCTGCGTCCCCATCATCCTGATCTACCCCATTTCGAGCACATTCTTTCTTCTCCCAGCAATCGGAACGTGTAAACAGTTGGAGTACCCGTATGAGTTTGGCTCCATTTGGATCTACTATTCTGGAGCTTCTTTTGGGGTAAGAGTAGAGGTTCATAAAAATACCTATTAAGATTCAAGATTTGACATAAGTTTATCTAGGTTTGATCAGGGATCTTATCTAGAACTTCTCATGAATCCCTACGACTTCTCTTATTATTTTCAAAAAAATGTAATGAGTTTAAAATGGTTAATAGAAAGAGGAAAGTTGTTGCTCTTCCCCAAATTTGTCCTTTGCTTCCTTCTTGACAAATGTCTCAAACTTCAACACCTTAAAGTGCTCAGGAACCCGAAAAGGCATAATAATTAAAGTAGACATTTGGCTCATTTTGATCTGATTGCTCTTTCTGCCCAAAAACTTCCTTGTCCAATCGCCTCTCTATTTCAGCTCCGAAACTCCACTTTCTACCTGGCAAACGCTATCATCTGGTTAACCCTCGCCATTTTTGCCAATATTGCTCTGTTCTACAAGTTAGAAAAAGCTAGAGAGCGGTTGATTACAGTACAAACGAGTGGAATCTCATACAGAGCACAAGTTTCGATAACGAAGACGACGGTGGTGATGATTGTGTTCTATGTGACAAATGGGATTTTTATAGTGAGTACTGTCGGTAAAATACAATGGCGACGCGCAGTAGGTTGCAAAGCGACACGCCCCTTCTTGCGCTTGTTTTAAATTTTTTTTTTACAAGTTTCATGAAGGGGCGTGTCGTTTATCCAGCCTGGCGTTTTATTGTGAAGAAGATGCAAACAATTTGGAAAGAGAACATTATCCGCATATGTCAATGTTGTGAAACTGAAAATGATGGGGTTCAAAAAGAGAAACGAGTTTATGTTTCATAAGTGCTGAAGATGCAATAAATAACAACTAGGTATCTGCGAAAGTTTTAGTTTCTGATGAATAATATCGGCTCCAACGTTTAGATAAATCAAGAAATGTAGATGAGGCTAATCAGGAACTTTTAAACTAATAACTCACGGTTACGATTAAGCTTCTTAAATTGAGACGTCTTTAAACTAATAATTAACATTAGACCAGCACACTTACTAATCAAAACTCTTGAAACTCCCCATTTCCAGCTCTCCTATCTCAACTTCTACGGCACCACCTCTCCTCTCGCCTACACCACAGTAATCCGTCCGTTCGCCAACGAACTGCAAATCTGTATGGTTGCTTGGATGTTTTTCCGCACTCATCCCGTTTTCAAGAAGACTATTGTGGACACCGAGGCGTCGTTGGAGAGAAGGGAAATTGCTAGTTGAAAATTTTTTCGGATTCTAGCAGTTAATTTTACCAAGACTGATAGTTCAGACGAATATCGCTTGTAGTTGTTTTTCTCGATTCTCTACAACTGTGCAAGTGACTTTGTCTGTTTCACAAAATCTAGAAGACTAGTTGATTATGTAACTCCGATACTTTTTCCAATTTATTTCTTTCCCATAATATTCATTTCTATAATATTTTCTAATGAATTCAATATAACCTTTGCTGCCTACCTCAACTTCTACTGTACCACCTCTCCACTCACCTACACTACAGTAATCCGTCCGTTTGCCTTGCAATTATGTATGATTGCTTGGATGCTCTTCAATTGTGAACACCGAGACGTCGTTGGAAAGAAAAGAGATTGCCAATTGAAGTTTTTATTTTTTCTCTGTTTTCCTTTTTCAGTAGTCCACCAACTTTGCACTCGGTGATTGAACAAGAGTTTACTCCCCTCAAAATGAATTCCCAGACACGCATTGTTTCCTTTCAAATTGAATATTCGATTAAATGTTCTGTTTCCAAAACTTCACAAAGATTCCCAAATGCGGTATAATTTCAATTCACACGATGAGTCTTGAAAAACGTTTTTTCTTTCCTCCATAGAGTAAGAGAAACAGGTACAGTAAGCTTGAGAAGCAGAAAAACCAGGAAATCGTCTAAGTTCAATAACTTTTACCACAGTGACATCAAGTCAGCGGAATTATATCAGAGGCTAGCATTCAATTAGGGGATGCTAACTAATATTGTTTTTACTGTTTTTTTCACTGAAACTTCCAGTCTTCCAAAAATTTGTTCTGTTTGGTGGGATTGATGAATTCACAGAAAGCTATATTGTTCGCTCATTACTTATCAGAATTAAGAAATCCAATTAATATGTATCTCTGTTACACTTGAAACGGAATTCATGCTACACACTTTTTTCAATGAATTTTCACACGACTTGACTTGATCTTTATCCCTCCCACCCTTATTCATCAAATTTCGCTCTGATATTTTCGTTTCCTCCTTTTTCCTATTTTTCCCGAAGTTCATTGATCCAAAACCTTTCGGTTTCGGTGTTGTGCACAACTGGAACATAATGAGAGGGAGATTTTTGAAATGACATTCACATCATGTTGTTAGGTGACATTTTCGAAGAAGTTGGGAGCATGGAATTAACAAGTGAGTCTTTGAAGTTTGAGAAGGTTTTGTTTAGGAGAGATAGATCAGAATGAAATTTTCGTCTTTCAAGAAAGTTACAAAGTTAGTAGCGAAGTTTTAGTGAGGCTTAATATCTTTTTTATTCATTGGAAATTTTCAAACTTTTTGGTAATAGTAGGTGGGAGCACATTTTCAGTTACAAACATGTTGGATTGCCAGAGATCTCACTGAGAGTTCTTATTCTAATGCAGCTTTGAAAAATCCTTGAAAATATGAACAAGTCTTCAGGATTCTATAAATTCTGATGATATTCGAAGTTTTTGAGACTCTCAAAGTTTTGAATTCCGATTCTTTTGAAGATTGAGAAGACTTGGATCACGAGTTTTTCAGCCAACCAGAAAAACATTTTGATTGAAACAAGTGGTGATGTATCGAAAAAAGTGTCAACGATACTTTTAATAAGCATTGAAGGAAACCGAAATAATATTGAAAAAAAGAGGCCGCTCCTTTGAAGGTACATATGCTCTACTTTTGTTGTGAGAGTACCACGGTGACCGAGTTCTTGGATTTTAATTCTACATTCAAGTAAAAAGTTCCAGAAATGCTGGAAAAACTTTTCAAGCGCATAGTCTTTGACTAGTGTTAGTTCAGTTGAGCGCGGTAGCACTTTGCACCAATAAGTGTATGAAATACACGACTTATTATCTAGTTGCGAAATTTCATGAGCATGAACTCATAATGAAACTGACAAATTTTCAAACCTCAACAGCTCCGAAGTCTCTAGCACAACTGGGTGATAATCCAAGAAAAAAATTCCCCCTCCTTTTCTGCAGTTCCCCATTCCAAAATTTGTTCCTTACGTCAGATCTCGACCCCACACACACACTCATACAACACAAAAACTAGTACGTGTGCGCATTTCATTTTCTAATTCCGGGAGGCAGGTGTAAGTCTCTCCATGTGCATGAGTCTGAATGCTCAATAATCCATTCCAAAACCAATTTCCCACTCTCTACCCTTTTGAAAGCCTTGTTACTCATTCTCGACTTTTATTTGTTCTTGTTGTTTTTTTCAGACATGGCTGCTCCTCCAGACACTATCCACTTCAATCAAACCTATCTAAACTATCACTACGAGTACAACGGATTCCCGACGATCCTAGCCTTCCTTCCCTGGATCTACATGCTGCCCACTCTCTATGTCACCTTCAAAATCACCGCAGTCCTCTTCACCACTGACTGGGATACTGTCGAAGCCGGGAAAAATCAACACGTGTTCCTGGTGATCTCACTGGTTCAAATATCCTGCTGGCTTTTCTTCTTATTCAATTATTTGCTTGTCCGACTTCCAGCCACCGGATTGTTCACCTCCTGGTGTGCTGGAATTGCACCTAATTCTTGGCTATTGGCCATTTCGTTTCTGGCTTCTTATACGAATTATTTGGCCATGATCTATCCATTATTTATGCCTGTGGTTAGACTGGTGATTCTAATGTATCCAAAAAGTCATAATAAGGTAGGAGTTTGGAAAAGTTAAAAACATGCGAAAAACGAATAATTAGCAATCAGTATCGATCGATCTTATACAATAACATTGCAACAGAGTTTACTGGAACTTTTTTTTTTTTACTCAGCCCGCCCGAGAAATAATCTCAGAAGAAAGGTTGATGCAAAAGTTCTCAAGAATCGACAAAAAACTTTTTAGAAACTTGAAGATTGGACATTCTTAAGAATAATCGTTTGTCAGTAATCTCTGAAAGAAGACATTTCAGTAAAACCTTGAAATCAGTTCAAAATTTGACAACTTCTTGAATCTGGAAACATTTCAATTTTCTCTGACGCCAGCTCAAGATCTGGTAGTTCCTTATAATAGACACAAATTCTCAGTATAATAAAATCGGTCCTTTCATCGAAATTCTATAAGCAAACTTGAAAATTTGGAAATTTCACCGTTTCACAATTCCGACTAATCCAGTCTCCAGTTTTCTATCTCGCTTCATCCCTATCTGGGTTTTCTTTTCAGCTCAACTCTGTAGTCATGTACACCGCAGTTCCATTCGGAATCCTCTATCCCATCCTCTTCACTTTCTTCCTGATCCCAGCCATTGGAGTCTGCAAGCAGCTGGAGTTCCCCTATCCGTTCGGATCCATATGGGTTTATTATTCTGGGCCGGCGTTTGGGGTAAGTTTTCGGTATTGAGCAATAGAGACCATGGAGACTGCTTTTGGCTAAATGGAAGAGAATCATTTATGGTGGTCGAGTTTTTCACCTCTTCTGTTTGACCAAAATTCTAAAAGTTCACAACCAAAGGGCTGTTAATTTTCCCGGTAGTGTTACTGTTGCAATGAGGACTTATATGAATGTTGTGTTCATTCTAATTAGTTCATTCTAATCATTAGTTCTATCATCACGCCACAAAAACTTGATGTTTCGAATTAGATGCATTCCGGGAGAATCAGAAAAGATTTACTAAGTCGCTTTGAAAGATATTGACTATAGAAAGAACTGAAAATTCAACCAAAAATGGTGTGCTTGGCAGAAAATCTAACCAGAATCTCTAGTATCTTTAACACTGTGTATATCCGGACAAATCGGCGAACTAAAATGAATCTAACGCGGAGGTAGTTCAAATCTTCAAGAATATACCAATTCTGACTGCTTTGAATTGAGACGCATCGAGAATTCGAACAGTCCGATCCTAGTTTCGCACAATTTTGAACTGGACTGATCTCCGAAACGTCCATTTGGACTCTTTTCAAAAAAATAGACAGTTTCAGTCATACTGTATCTCGGTTTTTAAGTTACATCAGGACTTCCTTCATACCTTTTCCTATGCTGGTATAAGTTGCTCCACCATGATCCAAAGTACGAACTCGACCTCAACTTTCACCATTTCCAGCTCCGCAACACCCCATTCTTCCTAGGAAACCTCTCAGTATGGCTCGGTCTGTCCGTGATTCTAAACGCGTTGCTATTTTGGAAAATCGCACTGGCCAAAGAGCAACTGTTCACGCAACAGACAAGTGGAGTATCCTTCAAAGCTCAATCATCAATCACATACACCACGATTGCCATGATTGTGTTCTATGTGACTAATGGACTTACGCTGGTTCGTTTTTCTTTTGTTTTTCGTTTTAGGTTTTGTTTATAAGGATGGAATTGAATGAGCAATAACATGAGGGGCAAAAATAGAGAAAAGGAAACTGACAAAATTTTCGACAACTTTTTGAGAATCAAAATGGGAATGAACTTGAGCCAACAACTCAACCACTGCAGTATCTCACCACGAAAACATTGTTAGTAGTGCTACCGTATTTTGAAGAAAAATGCTAGAGCTGCTTCTGACTTTTTCCGATTTTTTTTTCGATTTTCCCTTGCTATTCCAGCAATCAAATGTTATAAAAACAACAGAAAATTTCAGATTTTTTACAAAGTTGATGAAATTACTTCGAAAATAGCTTGAATTTTGCCGACATTTGATTGTAAAGACAGTACCGTACTTTGAAAGAACAAACAACTTTTTTTGTTCAATTTTTTTCAGTTTTTGGCGATCGTCCAGGCGTTTTTGCATAAAAAAGACGCATGTCTCGTTTTCTCCCGGAAAAAATGACTCGAAATCGCCAAAATGTCAAAAATCTGAATCGAGGAACTAGCATGTTCCTTTAAAGTACGGTGGATTTCGCTCCCAACTTCGAATCTTCTTCAGCTCTCCTACTACCTATTCTACGGCACACACTCCATCATGGCGTACACAATGCTGGCTCGCCCGTTCGGAAACGATGCTCAGGCCTGCCTAGTCTCGTGGATATTCTACAAAACTCATCCGGTATTCAAGAAGGTTCCAGTGACGAACGGGGCGTTTGAGCGGAGAGTCAGGACGCCAGCATGAAGTTGAAAACAGAGAATAAATCATTTGAATTTTACAGAACTTTATTTGACACATCTAACATAAGTATCCTATTCGAACCTGTTGGGAGCAGAAAGACATATTATTAGACGGGAAACTGGGTGAAATCCGATAGACCAAAAAAAAACATTGGAAACTTTCAAAAGAACGCAGATGGGAACATATTTCGTCGACCCGCAATCGATCCAGTCGTTTTTGCAGCTCCTCTGCCACGTGACTTCGCACCGCCTCCTCGGGATGGTGCAGTAGCTCGGGGTCGTTTTGTGGCTCGACCAGAAGAGAATCTGAAAGTTTTCGAGATATTTCTAAACCATTCTCCATGAACTCTCTACCCTGGCGTGGTCCGCTTCCTTCCTCTCCCACCCAACGGCTTCATATAGGGCGCCGGCGGGAAGTTGCTATCCGACGACAACGTGGCGAATCCACCCATCACAATCTCTCCATTCTTCAGCTTATCCAATTGATGACGCATCTCTGCTTCCTCTCGCTCATCCACCTGCTTCCAATAGGTAGCCAATAGCTCCATGATCATCTTTCCATACCTCGTGACCTTGATCTGGGTCATCGAGTCGATGCGAAGAAGATCCGAGTTGGTACGAGGCAACAGTGCGGCAATCTGTTCGATGCCCTCTCGAGACACAATGGAATAGGGTCCGCTGAGCCCTGAACTCTCCGCGACAGTTGTGATGAGTTGAGTGAGCTCCTGAAGGCACTTGGTGAAGACGTCGCCATGCTTGACCATGTGTCGCTCCTTCAACGCTTGCGCCTCCGACACAGTGTTCATGTTGGAGAGCTCAATGAGCCCGGCATTCTTCCGCTTCCTCTCACAAGTCACAATATGAAGGTAGACCTTCACTTGCTTCTTCCCACTCGCCACCTCTTTTCCGAGTTCCGTCAGTTCCGCGTACGCCAAGACGGCGGCGGTTTGGTTCGGGATGGAGTAGAGTCTCTCATGTATCAACCCTTCGATGATCAGCTTTCGAACGAATCGCAACGCGTCTCCCTCGGTCATGCCCTGTCCTTTCGAGAAGAACGGAAGCTTCGTGTGTCCCATCCGCACTGCCTGCTCCGACGTCTTCTTGATCAACGATCCGCGATACAGCTCCGAGATGTACTTCAACGTGGCTTTCTGCATACGCGGCAAGCACTGCATGATGGCTAGGGCGTCGGCGGTGACGTCGAAGAGACGAATGGCTTCTTGATTCTTCCGCTGGCGCTCACAAATGTCACAGGGAGTTTTGCTGTTCCTACAGGATTGCTCATCGTAGACCTCGCCAAAGTGCTCCACGAGCATTTTTCGGCGGCAGACGGAGACGTTCTCGCAATAGGCGACCACTTGAAGCACGTTGTTCAGATGCATCGAGCGAACGCCGGTAGTGGTGTTCCCCTCTTCGATCATTCGCCTCAACCTGATCGAGTCATGATACGAATACAACATCAAACAGTAGGACGGCATTCCATCTCTGCCAGCTCGCCCCGTCTCCTGATAGTATCCTTCGATGGACTTCGGTAGACTGTAATGGATCACGAACCGAACGTCGGGCTTGTCGATGCCCATGCCGAATGCGATGGTGGCGCAGATGACGTCGAACTTGTTGGCCAGCCATCCTTTTTGAACGGACACTCGGAGGTTGTCGTTGAGGCCGGCGTGGTAGACTTCGGCCGAGAGGCCCGCCTTGGTGAGCATTAGTTGGACGGTTTCGCATTCTTTTCTGGAAAATGATGGGGATAGAAATTTGAGGTTTGCAGTATACATATTAAAGAAGCTGACGCACCGGCTGTGTTAACGGACCTCACCAAAATAGGCCCCGCCTCCAAATGTCTATTTCGGCGAGATTCGCAACAAACATCGCCGGCACGTTAAAATAGTTACGACAGTATTAGTGTTTTCAACAAACGCCAGTCGTGGCCTAAAATTCGACAACTCGGCCATCGTTCTACGAAAAAAAAATCGTCAACTTCCTCACCTAGACAAGCAATAAACGATTCCCGACTTTCCTGGATACAACTGCTTCATCTTCTCCACAACATTGATCAACGATTTCGCCGCCTTCGGAATCAAATCGTATTTCAAATTGTCTCTGACAAAAGAGCTAATAAACAGCTTCGAGTTCTGCATCTTCAAATTGTCCCGCGCATCTGTGACGATTTTCGGCGTCGCCGTCGCAGTCAACGCGATGATCGGCACGGGCGGATTGTTGAACTTCTCCCGGAGACAGTGTAGCTTCGTGTAGTCCGGACGGAAGTCGTGCCCCCATTGGGAGACACAATGCGCCTCGTCGATGACGAATCGGGCGAGCAGACCGCGGCGGTGGAGGGTGTAGAACACAGAATTGAGGCGCCCCGATGCGCTGATCTGAAAACTTTTCAAACTGAAAACAAAACGGTGGTGCAAACAAGTTTATTCATTAGTTTATTCCTCATTTCATAGCACCAGTTTTTCTGATACTGGTATCATTTCCGGTGTGCTCCTCGATAGTCACTGATAACACTGAAATATAACCCGAGCACCAGTTCTCAACTGACCCCTTACCCGATGGAGCTCACTAAAAACAAGTTGCTCGTTCTCATCTGGTTCTGGTCCCTGTTATGCATAGTGTTCACACTATTCATAACTTTTCGCACTCAGTCTCAGAATGGATTCCTGGAGACGCTGCCGAATATCGTTGTGATTGCTATCTGGACCGCTATTCCAATGCTCTTAATTATTGACCACTTTGTGCCGGCTGTGTTCTGGGTGTTGGTGAGTGTCTAGAACACTAATAAAGCTTATAACATGGGTTCAGACTACTGGTGGAAGTACTACCCTGGTTCTATCGCTTATCGGAACATTTTGTTTGGTGGGGTCAAAAAATTGGAAGCTCATTTTGCTCTACATATTTTTCGTCCTCAGTAAGCTCAATTTTCTCAAAGCAAAAATCAATACACTCCATGGTTAGGTCTAATCCCTCACATCGTCACCGTGTTCTTCATGCGAAGATTCTTGAAAAGTTGCAAGAAACGAGAACTGTTGGAAGCGGAAAAGTTGAGAAACAAGGTGCAAATGGAAGCGGAAAAGTTGAGAAACGACTTGGAAATGGAAGCTCAAACGGAGCAATTTTTGAGTCTGCTCGAAAAGCAGGACGCCGAGAGGGCAGTGCTGAAGGCGACGCTGGGGAAGTCGGCAAGGAGAGGAGGCCGGCGGTGATCAATTTTCGTGATGAGCTGATTTTTGTTGTCGTATAAATGAACCCATTCTATATACCTTCTCGGGCGTCACATAGAGCAATTTTATAGTTGGGTTCTCCGAGCACAACTCAGTGTAGATTTCCTCTTGACGGCTTGCGGGAAGGTCGGCGGTCAGTGCTTCGCAGCCGATCTGAAAAAAATCACGTCGAATTTGCAGCTCTACCTCAATCTTCAGCGCTAAGTTTTTCGCGCCTCTTTTGGCATTGGTAGATCAACAATTCGCTCGTCGGACGTTGCTTCTTGCCAATTCAAATATAGGCTCCGCCCACCCTACTCACTCCCAACTCTTTCATCTTCATCTTCTGATCCTCAATCAACGATCGCAACGGCGACACGACCACCGTCACTCCCGGAAGAATCACGGCCGGCAACTGATAGCACAGACTCTTTCCCGCGCCCGTCGGCATCAACACAAACGTATCATGGCCCATCAGCGACGACAGAATGCACTGTTTCTGTTTGTGTCGGAACTGATTGAATCCGAACTTTGATTTTAGCGTGCCATAGAGTTCTTCGTTCATCTCGGCACCTAGCAAATCCAACTCGTCGTCGAACTCCGCGCTATCGTCTTGCAAGAATCCACGGAACCTTCCGTGCATGTCATGCCGCTGTTGGGTGAGCGCCATTTCTGAGCTCGACTTTTGTAGATTCGCTAGCGATTTTGGACTCCTCGTTGGCGCGGTAGTAGTTGGCTCGAAATCGTCGAAACTATCGTGAGCATTGGCGACGTCAACGGTTTCTGCACTTGATGGCTGGAATTGCTCGAAACTGTCGTCTAGATTTTCGTTGTTTTCGGCTGCCTGTGGAGCTATTTCTTCTATGAAAATATCGTCATCCATGTCCATATTGTAATTATTTTGATTCGAAGTCGATGGATAGTCATTTCGGTCGTCCCATCTGAAGTCGTCGTTATTCTGATGGCTCGACGTTGATGGTTTATTGTAGCTCGTGGATGGTGCGATTATCGGAGCAACAACTTCCATCTCCTCATCGAACGAATCTGCTTCTTCTTCTTGCGGAACACATGAAGCATCTAAAATCGACCCGCAACACTTGAAAATCGGCGCCTGAAAACCAAAAACTCCATGTAATCCAAGTATTTCATTTTTCTCCACCTTAAAACTCAAATCAGGCTCCACAAACGTATATCCGCCGTACTGGATGGTTTTTCGCGGCGCTATCAGCTCACTCCGTCGGTTTTTGTTCATTTTTCTGGAAAATTCTGGAGAATTTTAGATGGAATCTAGGAAGAACCAAAAAAAAATAAGAAAAAAACAAGGAAGAATTTTGAAAACACTTGCTTGCCGCCGAAACAGAAAATGGTCTCACTGTCTGCGTCTCGTCGGCGGCGCGTGATGAAGTGTGCTCTCTCGCTCCAGTGTAGTGCTTCGTGAGCGGAAATTCGATTTGCATGGATTTTCAGAGGCAAAAAACACTGAAAAAGTGTAGAAAAACTTTCAGCAATTACAAGCTATCTGAAATAATGGTTGTGCGCATTGAAAATTCTCGAGACCACATCGAGAAATGTGTCAAGAAACCATCAAGATTATTTTGTACACAAAATTTTGTGTTTTAAATCTGAAACTGGAAACATCTGTCTTCACTCTATTTTCAATTCTTGTTTCAGTCAGAACAATAATTGAGTCAGAAATCGTATTTATTACACGAAAATTCCCCTATTTGAATCATGGTTTTTGTGCGGGTGCAGGTGCATTTTCAGTTTAGTTTGAGACTGAATCTAACATCAGAATCTTTTCCAATTTTTTCTGCTTCCAAAAAACAGCTGCCTGCAAATTCTATTCCAAACCAGTTATTACGAGTCTCACCTGTCGCCACAAGCTATCTCATTTCGAAGTTTTGTCATTTCAAATGGATTCGAATTTCTCCACCCTTGCACCTCCCAAAAACTGGCCCAACACCATCCACTATAACCAGTCCTACATCAACTACCATAACCAATACAACGGGTTCGCTCAAATCTGCGCCGTTATCCCATGGCTCTACATCCTTCCCAGCTTCCACGTCATCTGCAAAATCTTCTCCGTCTACCTGAAGTCAAACTGGACCCGCCCGGAACCCGGATTGAATCAACACGTGTTTCTCGTCATCTCACTATCGCAAATCACCGCCATCGTCTTTTTTCTATTCGATTACTGTCAGATACGACTGACGTCGACGGGGCTGTTCACTTCCTGGTGTGCATCCATTGAACCGAATCACTTTTTGAATATTATTTTCATGATGAGTTATTACACCAACTACTCGGCAATGATTTTCCCGTTTCTGATGCCTGTCGTGAGGATGGTGGTGGTCTCGTCGCCTAGGAGACATTTGAAGGTGGGCGGGAACTTTTTATTGTTTTAAATTGTCGGTAAACTAAAAAGTAAAAACACGATTTCATTGACAAGACATTATCAATGTGAAATAGTTTTGTGTGAAGAATGAGTAATCGGAAATGTGGTCTGGTGTGTAAATGCTAATTAGTTCTCAAGAAAAACAAAAGATGTTTTGAAGTATTTGAAACATCGATTTTCTTTGAAGTTGATCCTAAAACCAGTTGTATCGAGTTTCACCATAGAATCGAAAGAAGTAAAAAATAATACGTAGCGAGTTTTTTTCAGCTGAAGTTTGAGCGGATTCCGTTGGAAATGTTACAAAATAAATTGGTTTTGGATTGAAATGTCCTTTAGAAATATTCGACCCAGATTGATCGAAAACTCATTGATTATCGTACTCTTTTTGAAGTTTCCCCATCAATTTTTCAAAGTTCCATTTTTCCCTAAAACTTACTATAAGCAACATGTTTTCATTAGCTTCACATTTCAAACCCCCCCCCCCCTTTTACCGTTCCACCATAACCATTTTACAATCGAAATGTTCATAATACTCGATGGTATACTTTTGAACACTTTCCAGATCAACTCAATGCTCCTGCGGATCGGTGTCCCCCTCATCTGGATCTATCCGATATTCTTCACATTCTTCCTGATTCCCGCTGTAGGTGTGTGTCGACAAATCGGCCCTCCCTATCCGTTCGGAGCGATTCATGTCTATTATGCAAATGCTGGGTTTGGGGTGAGTCTATTTCTTGAGATTAGGGAGATCGAAATTGTTGATGGTTAAAATCTTTTTTAAACGTTCATTCATTTCATCTATGGTTTTTGAAAATGAGTCGAATCCGACAATTTTCGAAAATTGCATGAATTAGAGATCTCTGATTTTTATAACACTTCCCACGTCTTGCACTTTGAAACCTGGTGAACAGTGATTTCAAATCAAAGGGTTCAATGAACTGCAAAAAAAATATTGCAAAGTTTTCTGGCCACTCTAGAATCTTCAGTTCAGCATCGATAAGAAGTATATAAAAATCATCGAGAGGTTTCTAGAACGAATTCACTTCTAGAAAATTTTAAACGGTCTCTGAAGATTTCAGAGTCTCTACAGCTCAGGGCCTCTTCAAAATCCTCTGCGATTTCATAGTACATATTGCAGGACCAAGCCCCAAAATGGATGAAACTCTTATTCTTATGAAACACCGGATACCAGAAACTTTTAGACCATGCTCAAGTTTTTTGCAGCTCCGCAACTCCCCCTTCTACCTCGGCAACACTGTCGTATGGCTCACCCTGTCCGTCTTGGCCAACATTGCTCTCTTCTGGAGAGTCTCCAAAGCGAGATCCCAACTCATCAGCTTCCAAAAGAGCAGTCCCTCCTATAAAGCAGAACTATCCCTAACCATCACAACAGTAGCCATGATCTTATTCTATGTTATCAATGGATGCTTTATTGTGAGTTTTAAGATTTTGAAGTTCGAAACACCCTCTTCGAAATTTCAGATAGTGTACATCCTCTACTACGGTACCAGTTCCTATTTCTCGTTTCTGGTGATCGTTAAAGGCTTCTCGAATGATTTGCAGATTTGTGCAGTACCTTGGGTTTTCTACCTGACTCATCCGGTGTTTAGGAAAAGAGTTGTGAATAATGATGTGATGTTTTCAACGAGTTCATTTCAACGACGAGTCATGAATTGATAAAAGACTTTCTTGAACGTTTTTTCAATGAAGAGACAGACTTTCCGAACAAAAAATGATCAAAAGTTTATGGAGATCCCAGACTTTCCGAACGAAAATTGATCAAAAGTTTATGGAGAACCCAGACTAAACCCAGACTCTTTTAGATCGAAAACGTGGACAAAAAATTCTCCACAGAAAACTGCAAAAGTGAAAAAAATGCAAAAATGTGGTTTTCACGATTTCCGGGCCGGGGACCGACCTGATCGTATCTGTTCTCACCATCAACTTGTTCCTTGTTGACAGGTTGATAAAATGTATGGAGAATTTTTCTCCA
>LR546055.1:0-23683 GCA_900536305.3 Caenorhabditis sp. 40 LS-2015 | reverse complement strand
TCGAATTTCGAACGTGTCCCATAACTCACTTTGCAGGTGCGTACGCACCTTAAACTCTTCAGATTTGATGTTTTCAGCCTTTTTTCGTTCTATTAAAGTCTGTTGTTCAAAAATTGACGTTGGTTTTTCCCGGAATTCGGGTGAAATTTTTGATCTCCCTCGAATTTCGAACGTGTCCCATAACTCACTTTGCAGGTGCGTACGCATCCTAGACTCTTCAGATTTGAAATTTTCAGCCTTTTTTCGTTCTATTAAGATCTGTTTTCCGAAAATTGACGTTGGTTTTTCCGGGAATTCGCGTGAAATTGTTGATCTCCCTCGAATTTCGAATTTGTCCCATAACTCACTTCGCAGGTGCGTACGCATCCCAGACTCTTCAGATTTGAAATTTTCAGCCTTTTTTCGTTCTATTAAGGTCTGTTTTCCGAAAATTGACGTTGGTTTTTCCGGGAATTCGCATGAAATTTTTGATCTCCCTCGAATTTCGAATTTGTCCCATAACTCACTTTGCAGGTGCGTACGTACCTTAAACTCTTCAGATTTGAAGTTTTCAGCTTTTTTTCGTTCTATTAAAGTCCGTTTTTCAAAAATTGACGTTGGTTTTTCCGGGAATTCGCGTGAAATTGTTGATCTCCCTCGAATTTCGAACGTGTCCCATAACTCACTTTGCAGGTGCGTACGCACCCTAAACTCTTCAGATTTGATGTTTTCAGCCTTTTTTCGTTCTATTAAAGTCTGTTGTTCAAAAATTGACGTTGGTTTTTCCCGGAATTCGGGTGAAAATTTTGATCACCTCGAATTTCGAACTTGTCCCATAACTTACTTCGCAGGTGCGTACGCATCCCAGACTTTTCAGATTTGAAATTTTCAGCCTTTTTTCGTTCTATTAAGGTCTGTTTTCCGAAAATTGACGTTGGTTTTTCTGGGAATTCGGGTGAAATTTTTGATCTTCCTCGAATTTCGAACTTGTCCCATAACTTACTTCGCAGGTGCGTACGCATTCTAGACTCTTCAGATTTGAAATTTTCAGCCTTTTTTCGTTCTTTTAAGGTCTGTTTTCCGAAAATTGACGTTGGTTTTTCCGGGAATTCGGGTGAAATTTTTGATCTCCCTCGAATTTCGAATTTGTCCCATAACTCACTTTGCAGGTGCGTGCGTACGCACCTTAAACTCTTCAGATTTGAAGTTTTCAGCTTTTTTTTGTTCTATTAAAGTCTGTTTCTCAAAAATTGACGTTGGTTTTTCCGGGAATTCGCGTGAAATTTTTGATCTCCCTCGAATTTCGAACGTGTCCCATGACTCACTTTGCAGGTGCGTACGCACCTTAAACTCTTCAGATTTGAAGTTTTCAGCTTTTTTTTGTTTTATTAAGGTCTGTTTCTCAAAAATTGACGTTGGTTTTTCCCGGAATTCGGGTGAAATTTTTGATCTTCCTCGAATTTCGAACTTGTCCCATAACTTACTTCGCAGGTGCGTACGCATCCTAGACTTTTCAGATTTGAAGTTTTCAGCTTTTTTCCGTTTTATTAAGGTCTGTTTCTCGAAAATTGACGTTGGTTTCTCCCGGAATTCGGGTGAAATTTTTGATCTTCCTCGAATTTCGAACTTGTCCCATAACTTACTTCGCAGGTGCGTACGCACTTTAGACTCTTCAGATTTGACGTTTTCAGCTTTTTTTCGTTCTATTAAGGTCTGTTTTTCGAAAATTGACGTTGGTTTTTCCCGGAATTCGGGTGAAATTTTTGATCTTCCTCGAATTTCGAACTTGTCCCATAACTCACTTTGCAGGTGCGTACGCACTTTAGACTCTTCAGATTTGAAGTTTTCAGCTTTTTTCCGTTCTATAAAGGTCTGTTTTTCAAAAATTGACGTTGGTTTTTCCCGGAATTCGGGTGAAAATTTTGATCTTCCTCGAATTTCGAACTTGTCCCATAACTTACTTCGCATGTGCGTACGCATCCCAGACTCTTCAGATTTGAAGTTTTCAGCTTTTTTCCGTTTTATTAAAGTCTGTTTCTCGAAAAATGACGTTGGTTTTTCCCGGAATTCGGGTGAAATTTTTGATCTTCCTCGAATTTCGAACTTGTCCCATAACTTACTTCGCAGGTGCGTACGCACTTTAGACTCTTCAGATTTGACGTTTTCAGCCTTTTTTCGTTCTATTAAAGTCCGTTTTTCAAAAATTGACGTTGGTTTTTCCCGGAATTCGGGTGAAATTTTTGATCTTCCTCGAATTTCGAACTTGTCCCATAACTTACTTCGCAGGTGCGTACGCACTTTAGACTCTTCAGATTTGACGTTTTCAGCTTTTTTTCGTTCTATTAAGGTCTGTTTTTCGAAAATTGACGTTGGTTTTTTCCGGAATTCGGGTGAAACTTTTGATCTTCCTCGAATTTCGAACTTGTCCCATAACTCACTTTGCAGGTGCGTACGCACTTTAGACTCTTCAGATTTGAAGTTTTCAGCTTTTTTTCGTTCTATTAAAGTCCGTTTTTCAAAAATTGACGTTGGTTTTTCCCGGAATTCGGGTGAAAATTTTGATCTTCCTCGAATTTCGAATATGTTCCATAACTCACTTTGCAGGTGCGTACGCACCTTAAACTCTTCAGATTTGAAGTTTTCAGCCTTTTTTCGTTCTAATGAAGTGTACTTTTCAAAAATTGACTTTGGTTTTTCCGGGAATTCGGGTGAAATTTTTGATCTCCCTCGAATTTCGAATTTGTTCCATAACTCACTTTGCAGGTGCGTACGCATCCCAGACTCTTCAGATTTGAAGTTTTCAGCTTTTTTCCGTTTTATTAAAGTCTGTTTCTCGAAAATTGACGTTGGTTTTTCCGGGAATTCGGGTGAAATTTTTGATCTCCCTCGAATTTCGAATTTGTTCCATAACTCACTTTGCAGGTGCGTACGCACCTTAAACTCTTCAGATTTGAAGTTTTCAGCCTTTTTTCGTTCTAATGAAGTCTACTTTTCAAAAATTGACTTTGGTTTTTCCGGGAATTCGGGTGAAATTTTTGATCTCCCTCGAATTTCGAATTTGTCCCATAACTCACTTTGCAGGTGCGTACGCACCTTAAACTCTTCAGATTTGATGTTTTCAGCCTTTTTTCGTTCTATTAAAGTCTGTTTTTCAAAAATTGACGTTGGTTTTTCCCGGAATTCGGGTGAAATTTTTGATCTTCCTCGAATTTCGAACTTGTCCCATAACTTACTTCGCAGGTGCGTACGCATCCCAGACTCTTCAGATTTGAAGTTTTCAGCTTTTTTCCGTTTTATTAAAATCTGTTTCTCGAAAATTGACGTTGGTTTTTCCGGGAATTCGGGTGAAATTTTTGATCTCCCTCGAATTTCGAATTTGTTCCATAACTCACTTTACAGGTGCGTACGCACCCTAAACTCTTCAGATTTGAAATTTTCAGCCTTTTTTCGTTCTATTAAGGTCTGTTTTCCGAAAATTGACGTTGGTTTTTCCGGGAATTCGGGTGAAATTTTTGATCTCCCTCGAATTTCGAATTTGTCCCATAACTCATTTTGCAGGTGCGTACGCACCTTAAACTCTTCAGATTCGAAGTTTTCAGCCTTTTTTCGTTCTACTGAAGTCCGTTTTTCAAAAATTGACGTTGGTTTTTCCGGGAATTCGGGTGAAATTTTTGATCTCCCTCGAATTTCGAATTTGTCCCATAACTCACTTTGCAGGTGCGTACGCACCTTAAACTCTTCAGATTTGAAGTTTTCAGCTTTTTTTCGTTCTATTAAAGTCCGTTTTTCAAAAATTGACGTTGGTTTTTCCGGGAATTCGCGTGAAATTTTTGATCTCCCTCGAATTTCGAACGTGTCCCATAACTCACTTTGCAGGTGCGTACGCACCTTAAACTTTTCAGATTTGATGTTTTCAGCCTTTTTTCGTTCTATTAAAGTCTGTTTTTCAAAAATTGACGTTGGTTTTTCCGGGAATTCGCGTGAAATTGTTGATCTCTCTCGAATTTCGAACGTGTCCCATAACTCACTTTGCAGGTGCGTACGCACCTTAAACTCTTCAGCTTTGATGTTTTCAGCCTTTTTTCGTTCTATTAAAGTCTGTTTTTCAAAAATTGACGTTGGTTTTTCCCGGAATTCGGGTGAAAATTTTGATCTTCCTCGAATTTCGAACTTGTCCCATAACTTACTTCGCAGGTGCGTACGCATCCTAGACTCTTCAGATTTGAAATTTTCAGCCTTTTTTCGTTCTATTAAGGTCTGTTTTCCGAAAATTGACGTTGGTTTTTCCGGGAATTCGGGTGAAATTTTTTATCTTCCTCGAATTTCGAACTTGTCCCATAACTTACTTCGCAGGTGCGTACGCATCCTAGACTCTTCAGATTTGAAATTTTCAGCCTTTTTTCGTTCTATTAAGGTCTGTTTTCCGAAAATTGACGTTGGTTTTTCCGGGAATTCGGGTGAAATTTTTGATCTCCCACTTTTCGGAACTGGCAAAAATCTCGAGGAGGTGCCTTGAACCACGGCGATATTCGATTGCCCATAACTCGGTCAATTTTTGAGCCAGCCTGAATCTGAGCACAGATTTGGAATCCTCATGGTCAGTTACGTCTAGTGAAGTTGTTTTCAAATCAAAAACGTGGATGGAAAAAAATTTTCGATTTTGACTAAAAGGGGTTGGCTTTAAAACCCATTTCTACGATTTGCGGACCGGGGACCGACCTGATCGTATCTGTTCTCACCGTCAACTTGATCCTTGTAGACAGGTTGATGAAATGTATGGAGAATTTTTCTGTTAGTAAGACACTNAGTCTGTTTCTCGAAAATTGACGTTGGTTTTTCCGGGAATTCGGGTGAAATTTTTGATCTCCCTCGAATTTCGAATTTGTTCCATAACTCACTTTGCAGGTGCGTACGCACCTTAGAGAATTATGGGGGACCATGGGGGAAAAAAGTGTAGTTTGATCTTTGATCTTTGTAGCCTCCCCCTTTGGGGGACTACTGGGGAAAAAAGTGTGCCCTGTGTCTGCGTCTCTCTTGTTTACATAGTGTCTCTCTCTCTTAATGAGGTGCGCGCGCGCTAACCGTCTGCGTCTCCCCCTCCCCCCTCTCTCTCTCTCTCTCTCTATTAATTAGGTGTGCGCATCCGCGCGGATCCCTTTGATCTTGCCGCCTACCGTAACCTCAAATTTAGGATATCATTAATCCCCTTTGATATGGATATCATTTTTATCAGAATTTTACGCTGATTCCGAATATGTAACCCGTTTTGGTATATCTTTCAAAAAGTTGTTCACATTTTTATCATTTTAGGGAAATTTCTACCTTTTTCAACTTTTTCTTTATTCATCCCCCCATTTTTGTATATATGAATTGTTTTTATGTGAAAAATGTTGAATTGTTCAATTGTCCCATTAACTTAACCTTTTTTGGTACCCATGGTATTTTCTATTTAGTAATAAATTACTTGAAAAAAAAGAAACCCCTAGCGGGTTCGAACCGGGGTGACTGGGGTGAAAGACAGGAACGCTGGCAAAAAGCCAAGCGGGTTGGACAAAGGGGTAGGAGTGTGTGTCGTATACATGCCGAAAGAATCCCATTTCTCACCCCCTTCAGGGGTAGAGAAAAGGGGGTCGTGCGGTAAAAGAGAGAGAAAGTTCAATCACCAATTTATTGGGGAGGATGAAAAAATAAAAATTAAAGTCCTTGATCCCTCTTGATTGTTGGCAGCTCGTGTTCGAAGAACTTGACCGAGCGTTGGCGATTCAGATGAGCACGGCAGATCGAGCACATCGCCAGTGGTAATTGCATTTTCCCTTCTCCAGCAATAGTGATTGGTCTGGTAGAGTTGTATTTACGGCAGCTTCCGCACAAGTAGATGATTAGGGGTCCCTTCTCTTGGAAAATGTGCTCCGGGTGCAAAACGGATCCAGTTTCGGTAGGAATCACAGCTTGCTTTGCCTTTTCTTTGAGGTAGGTCTGAATTCAAAAAATTTGCATTTTTAAATATTGAAAATACTTACCCAACGTTTTTCAGCAGCAGTTTCCTCCTCCTTCTTATCCTCACGACGACGTTTCATCGGCGTCTTCAAGAAGGGGTTCTTCTTGTTGATATCGGCAACGACATCAGCAAGACTCATCGAGCTCTCAGGAGCGCGATTCTCTTTATTCTCGGAATCCGAGGGCTTTTCTTGCTTGTCCCAACGGGTAATAGCCATTCTATAATGGAAGCATATTCATTCGAGGAAAATAAAAGAGAGAGAAAATAAAAAGTCACCAACCACAACGTGCGAAAGTGGAAAGAATGACCAAAAAAGAAAAGTGAGTGTCCAGCTTATCCCCAAAACCCCGCCCCTTTTTACAGGAACACATGACGTCATGGGAAGAAAAAGGAGGCTCATAATTTGTAAGTTGTAATTAAGGGGTATCAGAGGCGATGAGGATGATGACTCATCGGAGAGGGAGCCGGCGCGGGGGGAGAGAGTGGTTGTCGGTATGTGTTAAAAAAGAGGGGAAAGAGTACATTCCGACTGAAAAGGGGACATCTTCAGGAAAAAGTAGGCAAACAATAAGAAGCAAGGTGCTCATTTCGAAAAGCCATTTATTGATTTTGAATCGTTATGACCGGTGCCGAACCCTTTGCAAAATTGAAGGTGTAGCTGTCTGGTTTTTTCTCAATTTTTGGTGGTACTTGATTACTGTAGAAAAATCCATCATTTCCCACCGGATTCATCTGAAATTTTTATTGAAATTTTATCATCATTTTTTCTTCTCACCACTCCTCCAGTTTCGAAATAGTCCGTTTGATTTTTGTAGGGGTTCTCCAGTAGATCCTTTTTTGGAATCGTTTGATGATTTGTTGCCATTTTCAGCCTGAAAACTTCGAAATTGAGAAATGTCGGAGAGCATGAAAAAGACGACCGACCAAGAGGCGGAAAAGGTGAGTAAATGACATATTTTAAGAAATATCAAGATTTTTCAGATCCAAGTGGGCGGAGCGTCACTGAAAGTGACGAACAAGACCAAAAGAGGAGGAATGGCTCGCTTCAAGGACAGCGTGGAGTGTGTGTCCATGGACGTGGACGTCCCGGGAACGTTCACCACTTCCCCCAATGGTCCGGAGCTGTTCGGGGACGCCGTCGTGGAGCTGGCTCGTCGGAACATCCCGTCAGGAATGGTCCCTGGGAACTTGAGGGTTGGAGTCAAGTTCGAGTCGCCGGAAATCACGGAAAGCGTTGGTATGTCTTTCAACACACTTTCAAAAATGAAGTCCGGAGACGTCGTCGAGTGTATGGAGAGAATGGCCCAATCCAACAAGTCCATTCTGGCATTGAACGTGCCTCGGATCACCATCCACATCACCTACCTCAACCCACCATCTGGAAGCGGTGACGGAGCCTCCCAAAACGGAGGTGGAGACCGCGCTCCCACTCAAAAAAGACCCGCCGTCGGGCGAAAAAGAAAGAGCTTCGGCATCGAGGACATCTTGGAGATGCCAACAACAAAAAAGAGAAGCGAAGAAACCCCGGAAGGTGGAGAAGAAGAAGAAGAAGAAGAGCTCGGAGACGTCAACTTCCAAGACATCGTCGAAGAGGTCCAGCCGAAAGGAAAGCACATTATGAAAAATAATGGTGGGTGTGAAGCATAAAATGTTCACTGAAAATAAATTTTCAGTGACTCAAGACTGCCTTCCGCATGCGCTCTACCAAGCGGAGGCATACTACGAGTGGAAGAAGGACAAAGCAAGCAAGGAGAAACTGAAGAGGTACAAGGACACCTTGAGGGTCACCAACAGCCCGAATTCTTGCATCGACGTGTTCCTTGGCGCCAAGAAGTTGAAAGAGGTAAGTCTTTAGAAAATATTATAGTGTTAACTAGAATGTTTCAGAGAGCTGGAATCAAAGACAGCGTCCACTTTGACCGCCACCACATTGCTCAGTTTCAAGAGCGATGCTATGGCGGAAGGCTCCAGATCATCGTGTTTGCCAAAAACTCGACCCTTCCCTACTACGCTGGTCCCTACGTTGGGAAGGGAAAGCAGTTGGCTCTCTACCTGGCTGACGGACACTATAGTGGACTGAGGAACATTTGTGCTCTCCTCAAAACGAAGTACTACTGCAGCCTGTGCCATTCGCGATACAGGGATGCGGCTTCCCATTATACCTGCCGCCTCCGTCATCGCCTCTGTGGAGAGGAAGAGTGCCCCACCAGCCCATCAGACGTTCCTCGGAGGTGCTCAAGGTGCTCTGTCACCTTCCGGTCCCAAGTCTGCTACCAGAACCATCTGAAAAAAGGTACTTTTTCACATTCATACTTGTAATTTTTACTCTTTTTAGGACCCGGAGGGAGCGCAAAGAGTCGATGCGAGCATACCAAGTGGTGCAAAAAGTGCTCCAAGTCCTTCTACACCAACAAGAACACCACTCCCCATGTCTGTGGTGAGAGCTACTGTCACCGATGCCAAGTGCCACGACAGGAGGGGCACAAGTGCACCATGATGCCGGCTCTCAAAAATGAGAAGAATCTCACACGGAAACGTGGATTCTTCGACATTGAGGTAATTTCAATCTCTCATGTTTCCTCTAAAATGTTTATATTTCAGAGTCGAAGATGTCCGGACACTGGAATGCAAATTCCAGTGCTCTTCCAGTGCCTGAAGTGCTGTCCGGCATGTTCCAAAGTCATTCCAAAAAAGATGAGCGAAGCAGAAGAGCTCTCGTGCAAAGAGTGCTCACCGGATGGAAGACTCAAGACGATCGAGTGCGTCTCAGAGGCCAACCGCGACGTGAACGTCGCCAAGGAGATGGCCGAATGGATCTTCAGAGACCAGCACAAGGGAAGCGTCTTCGTCGCCCACAATGCCTCGGGGTGAGTTGATTTTTTGAAAAATTTAGAAAAAAGAACGGACTTCAGATATGATGGCCAGTTTCTCTTGGAGGCGATGATCGCCAGCAACAAGGCCAACCCAGAGATCTGCTTGGACGGAACGAAGCTTGTCTTCATGAAGTTCAACAACGTCCGGCTAGTAGACTCGTTAAAGTATTTAACGATGAGTCTCAGTGCCGTCGGCAAGACGTTCCAAGTGGACAGCGTGAAAGGGGACTTCCCAGTCCACTTTATCTCACCAGAAAACTTTGACTACAACGGACCACTCCCGGAGAATCGCTTCTACGCCATGGAGAACAAGACACCAGCAGCCAGAAAACAGCTCGAGGAGTTTCTTGCAAAGGAACGTGAAGACGAGGGCAAAATCTTCAACTTCTTCTCCGAGCTCAAGAAGTACTGCTACAATGACGTCTTCATGCTGTCAGTGGCAATGACAACATTCGAAAAGGCATTCGAAGGAATGACGGACGTCTGTCTTCTTGAGGTATATCGCGCCCACTAATTCTCTTCTCCCCTCTGTACTATTTCTCTCTTTAGGTCCCCAAGTCTCCTCTACCCCTGTACTATTTTTCTTTTTAGGAGACTACCACAGCCGCCTCGGCTGCTGCACTCGTGTTCCGCCGAAACCACCTCGAGCCTTCCAAGCCTATCGTCCTCGATGCCAAACCCTCCGTCTCCATGAACGCATCCATCCTGAGCCAGAAGTATCTCGCCTGGATCAGTACATCAGAAGATGTTCAAATGGAGATGTCAACCACTTATGGAGAGAAAAAAGTGGGAAACCATCGTGTCGATGGATATGTTCCCCCTTGCCAAAAGTATCCAGATGGTCTCATTGTGGAATTCTTTGTAAGTTTTAGTAACATGTACACTGGTCAATTTGTATTTTTAGGGTTGCTACTACCATGCTCATTCTTGTACTTATTCCGAGGAATCAGTCATCGAAGAAAAAGGAGCCAGAGACATCTGGGCCGATGATGAGAAGCGCATCAAAGAGCTGGAAAGGGATGGAAAGTGCCCAGTTCGTGTCGTGCACGAATGTGAAGCGAATGAGGAGCTGCGTCAAAACGCTGAGATGGCCTCATTCTTTGAAGAATACGAAGCGTTGGATCTTCTTCAATGCGAACGTGCTCTCGTCGGTGGCCGGACGGAAGTATTCCGTCTCAATGTGAAGTGTGAAGAGAAGAAGGGACACTATCTGGATGTGGTGTCGCTCTATCCCACAGTGATGAAGCATGAAGCCTACCCAATTGGAGAACCTGAAAATGTTCAGAGAGGAACTCTGAAGACTCCAATGACCAAGCCCGATGATCTTCCGTTCGAGGGATTCCTGAGTTGCAGAATCAACGCTCCCTCCAATCTGAAGTTGCCCGTTCTTGCTGGAAAAGTGTCTGGAAGACTAATGTTCTTCTTGTGCAAAAGTAAGCTTTTGATTCTAAAAATGGGTGGAAAAGTGAACCTGGAGTGTAGAAAAATGTATTCTCACTGTAAACATGACTGGAAATGTGTATTCTCTTATGCATTCTCACAACAACAGTAAAAAAGAAAATAAGACTGGAGTTGCTGCAAGAAGCAGTGACGGAGGGATTAATCTCAAAATTTCAGGATGTGCAAGGGATGGTAACCAGGAGACGTGTCGCCATTCCGAGGCAGAGAGAAGCTTCACAGGGACGTTCACAACCGTGGAGCTCAAGAAAGCTCTTTCCCTTGGATACAAGATCACCCAAGTGTTCCACGGGGTGAAGTATGAGAAGTGGGTGAAGAATGGACCGGATGGAGCTGGAGGTCTATTCACATCGTACATTAACCAAATGATGGAGGAAAAAATTGTAAGTTTTTCTGAAAAAGTGTTAAAAATTGAAAATTTTTCATTTTCAGTATTCCTCCGGATGGCCTGCAGATGTGACGACTGAAGAAGAAAAGGTCCGATTCTGTGAAGGATATCTGGAAAAGGAGAGGATAACGCTCGATCCTGCTCGCTTCGAGAAGAATGCCGGAAAGCGAGCCGTTGCCAAGCTCATGCTGAACAGCTTGGTAAGATTTAACTTTGAATCTTGAAATTTTTCTTGTTTTTCAGTGGGGCAAGTTTGCTCAGAGAGTTGATCGTCAGAACACGGTCATCATCGTCGATCCAGGAGTGTTCTGGAACATGGTCCACGACACACGGCTCGAAATCAGAGATGTCCGTCCAGTCAACGATGTGCTCGTGGTGAAGTATCGTCAGAAGGTTGAGACCCTCTCCAGCCTGAAAACATCAGCGATCCACCTGGCCGCGTACACTACAGCGTACGCCAGGTTACGTCTGTACAGACTAATGGAAAGAGTTGGACCAGAGGATATTGCCTATACCGGTAAGATTTTCCTTTCAAGTTTTCATTTCCCAATTTTCATTCATCCTCCCCTTCAAATTCCCAAATTTTTTCAGATACGGACTCCATCATCTTCACAACGTCAGATGGTGTTGCCAATCCACTCGAAGACCAGATTGGCGACTATCTCGGAGAGCTGACGGACGAGTTGGAGGGCGTCATGACTGAATTCGTGTCACTTGGTCCAAAGACATATTCCTACACCCAGAAGCTCGAGAACGGTCACGAGAAGGCCGTCGTGAAGGCGAAGGGCATCACCATCAACTCAGAAGTGGAGAAGATGCTGAGCTTTAGCCAGATGAAGACGTTGGCGGATGAAGTCTTGGAGAACATCACCCCGCGGACAACGCTCCTACTACCTCAACACGTGATGGTTCGCAACAAGGAACATCAGGTCTTCAGTCGGAATATACTGAAGAGCTTTCAATATACTTTTAATAAACGCCGCTTGCTCCCTGATGGAGGAACCCTTCCCTTTGGTTTTGTTGATGAATAAATTTGTTTGTTAAATAAAAATTTTGTGTCTGAAGGTCTGAAGAGTGGAAAGTTGTTCTTACAAAGTGTGACAGAAAGATAACTCGGAAAGGAAGATAGTTCGGAATGGAAGATAACCCAGATTAGAAAATGACTCGGAAATTGTATTCAACACTAGAAAAGGAAAAACTGACTGGAGTTGCTGCAACAAGCAGTGACGGAGAGAAGATCCAGAAAAGATCAGGTCAGCTTAGCATTCGAAGAAGTAGGGGGATGTCGAAGGAGTCTGAACGCGTGAAACCTTAATGCTTAGGGGAGGAAACTGTCATGGTTAAGTGAAAAACCCTTGCTGATTGAAGAACAATCTGAAAGAATACAGCCCACAAAAAGTGGCGCTTAGTTGGTTGGGGAGAATTATTACAACACTAAAAAGAAAGCACTGACTGGAGTTGCTGCAACAAGCAGTGACGAAGGGAGGTTCAAGCGAAAGGATGCGCTTCACCGACACCTCACTTGTTGTGAGGTTCTGGTTTGCGAGAGTGGGGGTGATGTTGTTGTTGTTTTGTTGTGGAAAGAAAAAATTCTCACATCTACTATCTTCATTTTCCCCCGATAGAAATTTGTCATATCTATCTTCATTTTTCCCCGATAGAAAATTCTCGAAAAATTTTGTCTCCAAAATTTCGACGCGGAGTGTAAACATTGTGCGACGACGGAAAAGTGACTAACCTGGCTTGGTGCCAGGGTGATTCAGTAGATAGAAGAAGAGGTACAGTACCCCGAGAAGATGGTGTAACATTCAGAAGAAGAGATAGAACCGAGGAGATGGTGTAACATTCAGAAGAAAAGATAGAACCAAGGAGAAGAAGAAGAAGAAGAGATAGAACCGAGAAGAAGAAGAAGAAGAAGAAGAGATAGAACCGAGAAGAAGAAGAAGAAGAAGAAGAGATAGAACCGAGAAGAAGAAATAAGGAGAATTCACTACATACTCAAGGAATCGCAATTAATGAGTTGCTGCAACAAGCAGTGACGAGAATTGTGACTTTTCAGAGAAAACACATCATTTCTTATGAAATTTGAAAAAGTGAGATTTTTTGGGAAGAAAAATCTAAGGGGAAAATTGGAAATTTTCAAAATAGGTCATTAATCATGGTTAAACTAGCTTGGCAAAGCACGATGCTAATCGTTGGACCCAGTGGACAGGGTAAAAGTACCCTGGCCCGTCAAATCGTGGATAAGAGGAACGACATTTTTGACACCAAAAGCAAGATTTGCTTTTGGTATTACGACACTTTCGAAAGCGTACCGGACTCGATGAAAAACAGGAAGGATATTATGCTGCGAGAAGGTTTACCCAACCTCGAGGAACTGAAAAAATATAAGAAAGATCAAGTTTTGGTGGTGATCGATGACTTGATGACCAAAATTGATCAAAACTCTGGGATGGAGAGACTTGTTTCAGTTCTAGCTCATCACTACGATATGACTATCGTTTTCCTGCTCCATACCATTTTTTACTCTAAAGTTATTCGAAACTTGCGTTTACAAGCAAGTTATATTGTTTTGTTCAAAAACAATGCGGATAAGTCAAGTGTCAGATGCTTGGGGTCTCAAATTATGCCAGGTGCATGCAAAACATTTCTGTCTATTTATTCAGAAGCTACCTCAAAACCTTATACGTATCTTTTTATTGACCTCCACAAAAGTTGTCCTGACGAGATTCGGTTTAGAGACAATATTCTTCCTGGTCAAACTACTCATGTCTACATCCCCAAATAACTGCCCCGAGTGGGACTTGGCCACTTTTCAAAAAATCCTATCTCTTTCCTCCATTTTGGATAAAGATGAAAGAGTTTCCAAAATAAAGAAACTTTCCGATAAAACACTCATTTGTCTGGTCGATCTTGTCTATAACCTCATAAATGGAGCGATCAAAATAAAACCGACAGTTACGCAAAATCTTAGACCTCATTCTCATAACTTGAGACATTTGGCCCAAATAAGGAACATTGACGACACGAGAGAGTTTCTTATTCAAACAGGGGGAAGTCCTATCGCTATTCTCCTTCCTGTCCTCATATCTACAGCTTCTGCTATTCTCGAACATGTCCTACGGTAAATATGTACTGCTGTCTGTTGAGGAACACGAGGACCTGGTGAACAATCGAAAAGAAACAACAGACCCAATTTCCAAAATTCTAGAAAAACCTACGGATAGTGACACCAAACTCGCGCGAATACAACAACAATTGACCGAAATCGTGAGAAAAAGAATGAATGATAGCAAACCAGAGGAAGAAGAGGGCAAAACTTCGAAAGTTGAAGATCTTATTACTTTCGACGAGAGAAGAGTACACAAAGAACACAAACCATCGGTGGATTTTGAGAAAGTAGAAACCGATAACACGATTCCTGATGAGAATAGGGAGGAAGGCAACATGGAATGGGATAATGAATTTGAGAAAGAGTTTGAAACCAACTCAGAACACCCTCTTTCTCAAAGGAGACCAGAAACACCAGTGGCAGCAGGTGGTACAACTAAAGTTAATAAGAAACCAACTGTACCGGTGCAAATCACCAAAGACGAAGCTAGAAAGCAACTTTCTGACCATTTCGAAAAGAACCCCCTGGTTTTCACGTATCTCGGCAAATCCGACAGCTTAGTAGTGGATGGGCAAAAGATTCCAAAACATAAAGTACCGGCAATCCTCGACGACTTTGCCAATATAAACCCATTGAAAGGAAATCCCGGGCAGTTTCCTTCAATTTCAGAAGCTCTGAAGAAAACAGGGTTTGATGAAAAGTACATTTTGAACGAAAAAAGAAAATACGTCACTCGCTCGAGTTCTAGAAATTTCGCCACTAACGATTGGCTGATGAAAAAATGAAAAGGGATATTCTTGATAAACTTTATCACGATCCAAAACACGGTCTACGAGGAGTGTCAAACCTTTTGAAACAAGCCAGAAAAACCGACCCAAATGTAACAAGAAAAGACGTCATCACCTATCTTCACTCAAACGATGCCTACACACGTCACTTTCCAAAAGTGAAAAATATTCTACACAACCCCTGGGTTGCCGATGGCCCGGACAGTCATCATATGGCTGATCTTGCAATGTTACCCAGCTTGAAAAGAAAAAATAGCGGATTCTGCTACATACTAGTCGTCGTAGATGTTTTCAGTCGATTCGTTTTTGTACGACCTTTAAAGAACAAAGAATGTTCCAGTGTAACAAATGCATATGAAGACATCTTATACTCTTCGTGGAGGATTCCGACACGACTTTATACCGATAAAGGTACAGAGTTTATGGGGAAAACATTTCGAAACTTTGTCAATTCATTGGGGATCACTCATATGAACCCAAAAAATACCAATGTGAAGGCATGCTACGCGGAAAATGCCATCATGAGAATAAAGAACAAACTGGAAAAGTGGTTCACCGTTTCACAAAATTACAGTTGGGTAGAAGTACTTTCTGAAGTTGTCGATGGCTTGAACGATACATATATGGATTCGATTGGTACTTCACCTAGAAAAGTCAATTGGAAAAATGCTCAAAAAATTTGGACTCGTCTATATGGAAATGTTCGATCCCATCCACCAAAGTACAAAATTGGTGATACTGTCAGAGTACTTCTTGAAAATTCTCCTTTTGCAAAAGGTACTCGAGCCAAATGGGCTGAAGAAATTTACACAATTATCAAAATTCTGGACTATGATATCCCCGTCTACATTCTTTCCGATGATGAAGGTGTCGAAGTTGATGGTATTTGGTACGAAGAAGAGATGGTATCCTACACACCAGTCTAAGGTAAAAAGAAAAATGCCTGTTAAACTTGATAGTTAAAAGTATATGGCTGTTAGTATAAATTGCATCGGGATGTTGATTTTGCATTCAGTTGACTTTGTATTCTCACAACACTAGAAAAGAAAAACTGACTGGAGTTGCTGCAACAAGCAGTGACGCAAGGAAGAAGAAAGAAATAGAAAGCGGTTAGAAACGCTTCTCCGCCATCTCACTTGTTGTGAGATTCTGGTTCGCGCAATAGAGGGGGTGATGTTGTTGTTTTGTTGTTTTGGGGTTATCAAATAATTACTAATATGCAATTGTTTTTCAGAGTCTCTTCACGGGAAAAACCACATTCAACCCAAGATAGCACATTCTCCTCAAAATTGATACATTTCACATAAAGTAGTTATTATTACTTTTTCCTAATTAGGCTCAACTATGTCAAATTGTTTTCTCATTTTCTATTCATGGATAGTCCAAAGTGGTCCTGTGGGAGCACTCATTGTTCCAAAGCTTTAATTGTTTTCTTTTCCCAAGTTTTGATAATTTATATTGTCAGTTTTGTTGCTCTATATAAAATTTGTACTGTGGAATACCCTCTTCATCAACAGTGGCTCACTGTACTTGCTTCGTGTATTGGTTACTTACTACCAAGTCCCAAAATTAAAGAATGACAGATTTCTACATTACTCTAGTCAGCAATGCCCAATCGGATTCCACCATCTCTAATTTCAATACAAATCTACCAGCACCTATTGTTTTTCACAAACCATACGAAGTTGCTTTAAACTCTATAATTTATCCCACATCTCACGATTTGATATCGAAGAACCGCGAATCAGATGGAAGCTTCGAAAATGAGTTTTTTATTTGGTACGACATGAAAACCATCAGATGTAAAGTACCAAACTGCTCATTTTCAACTCCTTTGGAACTTATTGATATTCTGAACCAAACAGCTGTTCATAATATCAGAAACGCTACGAATGATCTGAAACTTGACTTCTCGCTTTTCACCTACGATCCAACCTTCAAAAGGGTAACCTGTGAAAAAGTGGTGAAAATTACAAAAGTTGAGCTATCGGAACGACTTGGTTACTTTCTTGGTCTCGAAAGAAGATTTTCAAAATTTCCAGCATTTGGACAATATGCCATGTTTTCTGGTTCGGACTTTATGTATATCTATTCCGAGGGATTAGTTGAACCTCAGACTGTAAGTCATATGAAGGTTCCACTTTTGAAAATAATTAGCATAACCGCAAAAAACGTGGGGAATGTGGAGCAATCATTCACTAACCCACTTTATGTACCAGTTCGATGCAGAGAGCTAACCCAGATTGGTATTCAAATCAAGAACGATCGTGATCATTTCATACCATTTAACTCTGGGAAAATTGTTATCGTCCTTCATTTTCGTCCCATCAGTACCGCACTTGATGACTGATAACCAAGCCAGACAAATACACATTCTAAGCACACCCCTAAATAAATGTATATTTATTTTGATCCTGATAATTCTGTTGATTGGGTCCATTTTTTCGAAAATGACGCCAATCAAACTGGTTCCGCTGGATTTCGTGCCGGAAGTCTCTACCAACGCGGAAATGGACCATTCTCTCAATTACTCGGAAAACTCTTCATCTCTGCCGTTCCCTTGTTGAAGAGGATGGGCGTTTCAGTAGGACGAGAACTCATGGACTCTTCACTTCGTGTTGCTAACGACGTGGCTGCTGGTGATTCATTCAAGCAGTCATTTTCTAAAAACACATCTAATTCCTACAACTCCTTAGTCAACCGTGCAATCGGAAAGTTGGAACAATCAGGTGGACGTAGAAGGAAAACAAAGCCATCACGCAAAACCAAAATCACCCGCAAAGGTCGGAAAACCAAGAAGGGACGGAGAAAGGGAAAATCGACGAAAAGAGTAACAAAACGACGATCAAATAAGAAAAAACGTGATTTACCTAAATCATCTTCTAAAAAACGAGACATTTTTGGAAAATGGCAAAACTGATGAACGATAAAAGCACCCCAAGTGCACCAGCCAACCTTTGTATTTTTGATACACCGCCTAGTCAAGTTGCATTCAATAAGGGACAATGGATGACCTATTTTCCATCGAACCCTGTTGAAACCGGAACCTCATATACATTCAACATATATGATAGTGCACATTTCTTCCAACTCGATCGAACGTTTCTTAGTTTCAAACTAAAACTGAAGGGAGTTGAAACTCCAGGAGCTGATGGTGAAAAAACGAAGGTTTATCACACCAATTTTATTGGAGCAACATTTTTTAACCAAGTCAAACTATCCTATAACAATGTTATGGTCTATGACTCTAACAATTACGACTACAAAAGTTACATCCACACACTTTTGGGGGAAAACGAGGAGACAAAAAATGGACTACTGACAGCAGCAGGGTGGTCCGGAGAGGGGGATGATGACACGAATCGACTACTTTCAGAAACAGGATCGCTCGACATTTGTGCACCTCTACTACTGGAACCATTTCAGACAGAAAAACTGTTGATTCCACACATTAATATTCAACTAACGCTGTACCGAAATAATGATAAGTTCTGCCTACAGGCGAACAAGGCGACCGAGGCACAACTCGAAATTAGTGATTTGAAACTCCATATGCGCGCAATAGAAGTTGTATCCTCTGCGGCGATTGCCCTTGAAAATCGCCTAAGAACAACGCCCGCCATATATCCCTTCACCGAAACAAAAGTGAAAATTTTGTCTATTCCCGAAGGAAGAACAGAGGTACCATTCACAACCCTTTATCATGATATAATTCCGAGACGTATCATCATCGCATTCGCTCTACCTGAAACCACCACCACTAAAAATTCTCTACATTTTGGTCATCATAATGTATCGGAAATTCAACTGGACGCGGGTGGTACTGTTTACCCTTCGCAACCAATTCAATGTAGTTTTGACAGCAAGGATTATGCTGAAGTTTTCACACGAATGTACGAAGAGTTAGGATGCGTTAGAAACAAGTCATGTCCCAAGATTTCTTACAAACAGTTTAGAGAAGGTTATGCTTTCTTTGTTTTCAATACTTCCCCCTCAGAATCTTCAAATGCTTGGGAATTGCGGAAAAGCGGATGCACTCTCCTGAAAGTACGATTTTCTAAGAAAACACCTACAGGTGGTCTGAATGCTGTAATTCTGTCAGAATTTGACAGCTATATTCGACTTGATTTGTATCGAAACGCTGAACTCGGAAGCAAACACTAGACTCATTTGCATCTCTTTTCCAGTTACAAAGTGGTCGTATCATGCTCCCAGGAACTAATCGACCAATTATTCTTCCAGATGACTATACGCCGCCGGGTGCTGGGGTAAGATGGTATGAGAATTCTAACAACATATAACACAAATTGAGCGAGTTGCTGCAAAAAGCAGTGACGAGAGAAATTTTCTGCAGAAAAAGACACGCTCACCGCCACCTCACTTGTTGTGAGGTTCTGGTTCACTCAAAAGAGGGGGTGATGTTGTTGTTGTGTTGTGTTTTGGGGGTGATACAAATATTCGAATTAATTTGTACATTTTCAGTACATTGATGTCAACTTGGCCAATCACCTTATGGAGAAGTTTGGTAGAATCGGATTCTGTTCAATCAGTCAAACCAGGTCTATGAACTATCACCTTCATGATTTGGAAATTACTAAAATATGGAATGGATGCAATGGTTTATCTATTGACCTTTCATCTGAACTGAGTTTGTAAGTTTTTTCTCTTTTTTTTTCCAATTAATATTCTTTTCAGGGACTCTACCCCCAGAAATCATCATTTCTTGAATATGGTAGTACCCAAACCACCGGCAAAACGGCGATATGTCTGTGTTCAACGATATTTTGAAGAAAAATATAATATTCTTCTGAGTTACCCCCACTCTCCACTATTCCGCGATTCTGGTTCTAGAATGTACCCAGTTGAAACTGTATGGATCCGTATTCACCTTTATTGAGTTATTTATTTCTAACAATAAACACTTGTTCTAAAAATGTCTCTTTCTACCATTCAATTGGAAAAATTTCTCTCAGTCTGCCGCCAAACGAGGGAAAGTTTTTTCGGTGTTTTTCCCAGCGACAAACACCCAACCATCTCTAAAATTCCATGTTCGTTTATCTGGAATACTGCACCAAGTAGTGAGGAAGGGGAGCACTGGGTGGCATTATGGATAGATGACCGAAATTATGGTTATTTTTTCGATAGCAGTGGATCTAACCCACAAAAGGAATTTTGTGACTTTTTTGAGAGGAACTGCTTGAAGTGGAAGAATGTTACAAAAACACCTATTCAAGGACTACTTTCTAACGTTTGTGGTTACTATTGTATCTATTTTTTGATACGAAAAGGAAGAAGAAACTCTAACAAGAGCATAAGACACCCATTTTCCAAAAATCTGAACAAAAATGACACATTCGTAGTTAAATGGGTGAAAAGACATCTTCGAGGATGTGAAAGCAGGACACTCAATCCATTGAAAAGTTGAGAGGTTCATTCTATCATGTTCGACAACATCGAAGAGGTGCCTCTCCCGAGCTCTCCTATGGCTCAGGATTCCAATATGGATAGCACATCACAACCAGATCCACCACAAGCTCCACACCAAAAGGAACCGATTACCACATCTGCACAATGCCAAATCACCCACCCGAATATGCTACCTCTCCGTGAAGATCCCTTCAAGGATATGAAACTTCGCGGTACATTGAAGATTTTTGAGGATGATAATGGCGAACTTCATGTCACCACTGTATAATTTTTCTAGTTTATTATGTTGGAAATAAATTACTTTTCAATGAAATCCATTGTTCCATATTAGTTTTGCTTCCACGATGACACATATTTCTCTAGGGCATTTGTCCTTGAATGTCTCTCCTGCTACCCACCAACGTTGTAAGCAGAATCATTCTTCAACTCTGACGACCGACTGTACAAGGCGTCTTTTTTTACTATTGATTTTCTTTGAAATTAATATTTTCTGATTGCCAACTTTATAAGGCAGTCTTGACTTTTTATTTTCTATTTATTCCGATTTCATAGTTAGGAAGGATTATGAGAGTGAGTTTTTCAGAATTTTGAAATTTTGAGTCAATTATTATTTTTCAGAGAAGGGAATCACTAACTTTAGTATTCCGGGAGCTTCGACGAAGCTCGGAAGTGTTCCTTCGGCGGCTAACTGGATAAGGATAATGAAAGTGAGTTGGTTCTGATATTCTGGGATTTTGAGTCAACTATTATTTTGCAGAGAATAACGATTGACTTCCACTGACGCATCAAGGATCGTACCGGAATCTGCATGAAGAACTTCTCGCTTCGAAAGCCCTCTTCTCCGAGTTCGGCGTTCCCCACTGGACCATCACAGTCACATGCAATGGACAGTGGCTCGATAAGACAATCTTCTCAATGATCAAGGACTTCACGATCGCCCGGATCTCATGACCAGAGTCTTCAATCTCAAAGTAGATCGGATGATGCGTCTTCTCATCGAAAGGGAGTTGCTTGGGAAGGTGAAAGCCTATGCTCTGAGGTACGAATGGCAGAAACGAGGTCTTCCCAAAATCCATCTGGTCCTAACAATGGAAGACGAGCCAAGCCGGTGGGATATCGCTCGCCTCATCTGGGATCCCGAAGACGAGGAAGCACATGCCAAGATTGTCGGGAAAAGAATGATGAAAACAGTGTCAAGTAACCGCACAAAATTGTAAGTTTTATACCACCACCAAAGACTTTTATGTTTACTTTGATTTTCTCCAAATTTAAGTTTCGAAAAAATTCCACTCGTAATTTTCAGGACATTCTTCACATTGCCCAGAGGAGAGGAAATTCGAAGTCGACTAGATGGTTGTAATTTTTTTTTTTTTAAACCTTGTTTTGTTAATAAATTTCTAACGCTGCTAAAAATTGTTATGTTTTTGAAGGAGAAGGGAAAGTCAGAGAGCGCTAAAAAATTGTTGAATTTTTGAAAAAGAATGGGGAGTCAGAGAGCGCTAAAAATTGTTATACTTTTAAAAGAGAAGGGAAAGTCAGAGAGCGCTAAAAAACTGTTATGCTTTTGAAAAAGAATGGGGAGTCAGAGAGAAGAACTCTTACAACAGATATCCCAAATTGAGCGAGTTGCTGCAAAAAGCAGTGATGAGAGAAATTTTCTGCAGAAAAAGACACGCTCACCGCCACCTCACTTGTTGTGAGGTTCTGGTTCACTCAAAAGAGGGGTGATGTTGTTGTTGTTGTGTTTTGGGGTTGATAAATACAAATATTCGAATTAATTTGTACATTTTCTCAGGAAAAAAGAAAAAGAGAACTTGTGTGTGTGTTTTTGTTTGTCTCCCGATGAAGGAGGAAAGAGACCGCCCATCAAGAAAACAGAGAGGGGAAGGCGTGCGCCAGTGTTTGTCTTCGGAGGGTACTGTAGGGGAGAAGGGGGAGAGAGGACCACCCATCAAGAAAACAGAGAGGGGGAAGGTGGGCGCCAGTGTTTGTCTTCGGAGGGTACTGTAGGTGAGAAGGGGGAAAGAGGACCACCCATCAAGAAAACAGAGAGGAAAAAACTTGTGTGTTTGTGTTTGTCTCCCGATGATGGATCATACGCTGTGTGCGGGAGAGTACTGTAGGCGAGAAGGGGGAAAAAGGACCACCCATTAAGAAAACAGAGGGGGGAAGGTGGGCGCCAGTGTTTGTCTTCGGAGGGTACTGTAGGCGAGGAGGGGGGAAAGAGGACCACCCATCAAGAAAACGAAAAGGGGGAAGGTGGGCGCCAGTGTTTGTCTTCGGAGGGTACTGTAGGCGAGAAGGGGGAGAGAGGACCACCCATCAAGAAAACGAAAAGGAGGAGAGTGTGCGCCAGTGTTTGTCTTCGGAGGGTACAACAGGAGAAAGAGGTCGGGAAGTTGGAAAAGACGAAACCGTGACCAGATCGTCGAAACTTGGAAATTACAACATCAACACAGATAGAACCTAATTTTGAAAATGTTGCTACGGTGAGTAGTGACCTTTTTGAAATTTACTGAAAAATAAATAAATAATAAATAAATAATGTTTACAAAAATAAAACGAATAACGGAAATCTAGAATAAAAATACCATATTCGGAATCACCGTGAAATTCTGATCAAAATGATACCCATATCATAGGGGATCAATGATATCCGAAATTTCATGTTACCACAGGCGGCAAGATCAAAGGGATCCGCGCGGATGCGCGCACCATATTAAGAGAGAGAAAGAGAGAGGGAGGGGAGGGATAGAGAGAGAGAGAGAGAGAGAGAGAGAGAGAGAGAGAGAGAGAGAGAGAGAGAGAGAGAGAGAGAGAGAGAGNNNNAGAGAGAGAGAGAGAGAGAGAGAGAGAGAGAGAGAGAGAGAGAGAGAGAGAGAGAGAGGGCGCAACCATGTAAACAAGAGAGACGCAGACAGTAAGGGTGCGCACCTCATTAAGAGAGAGAGACACTATGTAAACAAGAGAGACGGTACCTACACCCAGGGGTGACTTCGTTAATTATGCAAATTCGAAAAATGAGAAGATGATCAAAAACTGATAAAAATGCCATATTCAGAATCAGCGTGAAATTCTGATCAAAAAGAGTATAATCATGATATACTTTGAAAAAATCAAGATTTTCGGGATACGGTAATTATGCAAATTAGAAAAGCGATCAGGTGATCAAAAAGTGATAAAAACACCATATTCGGAATCAGCATGAAATTCTGATCAAAAAGAGTATAATCATGACATACTTTGAAAAAATCAAGATTTTCGGGATACGGTAATTATGCAAATTCGAAAACTGATCATATGATCAAAAAGTGATAAAATCCATAAAATCATGCAAATATGCAAATATTCAATCCAGGACGCGCCAAGGTGCGCCAGAATGATGACGTCATCAGAGATCACTTTTTTCCCCAGTAGTCCCCCAAAGGGGGAGTCTAGACTACACTGTAGCCAAAGGTCAAAGATCACTTTTTTCCCCCATGGTCCCCCATAATTCTCTCACCTTAAACTCTTCAGATTTGAAGTTTTCAGCCTTTTTTCGTTCTAATGAAGTCTACTTTTCAAAAATTGACTTTGGTTTTTCCGGGAATTCGGGTGAAATTTTTGATCTCCCTCGAATTTCGAATTTGTCCCATAACTCACTTTGCAGGTGCGTACGCA
>LR546053.1:0-33097 GCA_900536305.3 Caenorhabditis sp. 40 LS-2015 | reverse complement strand
TACACTTTTATCTTTGGGGGGTTTAAGGGGGTCTTGAGTATTCCACACGTTCGTTTTTCCTGACTTTGGAGTGGTCTCGGCTGACCCAGACTCCATTGTCAACAAAGAGTGTTAATCAAATGATGAGGTGAAGACAATTACATCTGGAATAATAAGGTCAAACAGTCGTAAATCTAGTAAGTTGTAAATTTTTGCTCGACGAAGGGACAAGCCTCAGTCAACGTCTACAAATCAGAACTTTGCTGGTTTTCGTCCAAATCTTATGGGATCGAAGGGTGCTATTCGAATGATGGAGAGGAGACAATAACATCTGGCGTGATGAAATCAGTCAAAATTTTTGCTGCATCAGAACTTTGCCAGTTTTCGTCCGATTTCAGTTTCATAAACAGATTTGAATTCAGAAAGTCGAGAGTTTTAAAATGAGTATAAACATGATAGCACTCTGACGAAATCTATTTTCAGGCTTTCTTTTAGTAGCGGCATTTTAGTAGCCTTGTTTATACTCATTTTGCAGCTCTTAACATTCTGAATTTATATTTGTTTTTAAAACTGAAATCGGATGAAAAATGACAGAGTTGTGATGCTGCAAAGATTTCGGCTGTTTTGACCTTCATGTCAGATGTTATTGTCTCCTCCCCATCATTTGAATAGCACCCTTCCATCCCATAAGATTGTTTTGTTCATTCGAATACGAACTACCTGATTTAATGCTCATCATTTATTCAGAAGAAAGACAGAATTGATCAGAAACAGAGTCCGCACTCTATGAAATCCAGAAAGTTGTTCTTTTTGCATTTGTTGGAGCGTCCAACCGTGAGGCGACGAGTCGTACGAGAAACGAGGAGAGTGGTGCTGAAATCGTGGGCTGTCCCGTTGGTGAGCGTATTTTTCACGTGCAGTTTTAAAATTCCATTGACGATAGTTGCAGCGTTCAACTCGATATTCCATTTGGCATCTTCTGAGATGGGGGAGATTTTTATGACGAAGATGTCTGAAAACATTGAATGACTAGGGAAGGTTGTGAACGGGAAGGCCTTTCGCGTGCCGTAAGCCAACTTCAGAAGGTACATCTCGACTTCTAGAAGTCGACAGCAGTTTTCGAAAACGCTCTTGTACATTTCGAAACCTGCTCTTTCCAATGATACCGATCACATACTGAAGTCTTCTATTCCCGTTCACAACCTTCCCAAGTGAGACACGCGTGCGGCAAGAAAGCTGAAAATAAAAAAAACCACTCACTATGTTTTGTGAAATATCAATCGAAAGGCATCTAGCATAGAATACTTACAGTTTCAGAAAAATCATTGAAGAAGGGCCCCTAGAACAGATGGGGTCCTTGGTGGAGAAGAGAGGTATCAGATGGAAGCGACCTCTCTGTCTCCGAATATGCTAATAGAATGACGCGAAAATTCCGATGGACAGAATACGAGAAAGAAAAAGACGCATGTCCGTTGAAAACTGATCCGAACAAAAAGGTATTTATGGGGAGAGCGCTAATCGAATCAACCCGAATTCGGCGTTTCACGAACGTTTTCCCAGAGACGGGCGGGGTCGAACAGAGCGGAGGACGATGCAACTGATTATGTGATCTTTTTGAGTGAACAGAAACCGCAAATCAAGTATTTGAAGATCATGAAAATTTGAAGAATTGAAAATGTGTCTGTTCTGGTAACTAACAATTTTCAAGTAATATATGAAAAAAAAACAATGGTTCGATTCCGAATAATTTATCCAAAAGAACGAAAAAATCTGGATTCAAGAAGTTTCGAAAGACTTTCTAATTGAAAAAAATTTCATCAAAGTTATAGCATGCTTACAGTACTGGCCATAAAGAATGCGACAACTTGTTTTTTGTTCATATTTTCCTTCAAAATGCATGTATTTTGCTGAAAATTAGCACGATTAATTGTTGCGTACATACTCATGTTTCTGCAAAATTTTATTCAAAAACTCCACAAGAAAAAAAAGTTAGGTTATTTTTTCAAAATTCCAAAATTTTTGACTTTCGGGAGAATTTTTTCAAACGATCTTCACAAGCTAGGAAAGCAAGTTTTTCACAAAGTATTATATGTGATTAGATAGAAAAAAAGTAGCTCTTTCCGAAAATAGTACAAACTCAACACCAGATTGTTGCTCATGAGAGAAACAATCGCAGGCTCAATAACGCAGATGTAAGCAAAGGCCAGGAGGTGGAGCCCCGCGTGAGCGGGGCGTAAACCGACTGGTATATTTTATATAAGAACTATTCAACGAACTCAAATTCATCTTCAACTTTATGACCGATAACCAGAGAAACACTCACGTCGTTGATTCCATCCCAGTCTTGAGTTCCTTCGACAAAGAAGTCGATCGTGTCCGACTGCCGACAGATGGTACCTTCCTCCACGATGAGGTCATCCATATTAAAACTGTAAAAAAAAGACGTGAGTCTATATGATTCACCCTCTATGTCCCTATTCCTCCCTAGCTGAAACTAAAAACTCACATGACACTGACGTCCTTCTCCCAGTACTGGATCGTGTAGCACCAGGTCTGCCAATGATAGTGGCAGCTGAGTGTTCCGTTGGCTCGGAAGATAGTGTCCGCCAAACCACCAGAGAAGAGGAGGAGGAGAGGGAGGAGAGAGAAAATTTTCATTTTCTAGGGTATCGATTTATGGATGAACTGAATGCTGGGAGCACTCTCTATTCCTTCTCGGTGGGCGTGGTTTATACCGGATTCGACAAAATCCGAGAAGAAAGTGACTGTACCCACTTTCCTATAGTTGACAGGTGTGATTGATGATAGAGTCAATTTGGCGGAGGACCCTTTTAAATTGGAAAATGACTCATTTGAATGAAAACCCAATTCAAAAAGATGGCACGGGTAGGAGGCGTCTTTCTGATTAATGAAGCCCCACGCTTTTTCGTATAGTAGGTGATGGATGAGATTTTGAGTCCTCCTTTCTATTTCGAGAAAACAGAAGCTTGGTTCTGCAGAGACCGACAGATCAAGAAAAAACTTTGTTCATGATTCGATTTACTTGAAAAACGGATTACTGGAATGTCAAATTAACAAACACACAAGAAAAAAAGAGCATCAATTTCCGACGAAAGCACAATCAAAATTAAGGAGAAAAGAATAAAAACGAGTCAAGTTGAATTAGAAGTGGAAGGAAACATTGATTGTTTTGTGTCCAATCATACCATCCGTTTCGAACCACTCGTCCGTGTACTCCGATTCTCCCTGTGGCACGTTTCGCCAGGTGACAGTGAACTTTTCTGCCTGAGCTGTTTCTTCGCTCATGTCGGATGGCATGCATTTGATGTGATTGTGGAACTGGTCCATTGGAGCAATGATCCTTCTCGGGTGATCCGAACAGATTTTGCCGTTCTCTGGGAATTTCAGTCGGTAGGCAATGAATCGGTCGGACCGGTTCGTCATGAGGAATAAGAGCCTTTGCCGACGGTCGAAAAGCGCATTAAATGCGGGCCTCATCGGCACTATCTTCAGATCCTTGAGGCTTTCGACCGCTGGCACGACGTTCATATTAGCCTCCTCTTTCTCGAGCAATTTCATCAAGGGGACTGTTGGAATGCCCGTGGAGAGACTGCCACCTGGAAATGAAGAACAATTTTTTTGATCTATGTAGTTTCAAAAAACTCACCACATCGTTCTCAAATCTTTCAAAGTGAGTGTTGTTCTCCTGAATACTAACCATTTGGGACAGATGGTCTCGGTGACGATTGAAGGTTCCCGAAAAGTGGTCGATGGTGGGCCGACGAACTGGAACCTGAAAAGACTTCCTAGTGAGACACGTATGCGGCAAGAAAGTTGAAAACAAAAAAAAACTCACTCACCATCTTTTTTTGTGAAAATCAATCGGAAGACATCTAGCACAGAACAGCAAGAAAAAACATCTAAAAATTGAAATCATTTTTCATTTGAAATTTCAATTACAACTTACAGTTTCAGAAAAATATGAAAATGGACCCCTAGAACAGTTGGGGTCCTTGGCGAAGAAGAGAGGTGTGCGATGGAAACGACCTCTCTGTCTCCGATTATGATGGCCGAATGACGCGAACGCTCCGATGGACCAGACGCGCGAGACAGAGAGAGGCAGAGAGGTAGAGATGGAGACAGAGTGGACTCTCTCCTGCTTGCTGTTCAAATCTTATGGGATCGAAGGGTGCTATTCAAATGATGGAGAGGAGACAATAACATCATATGTCATGATGAAATCAGTAAAAACCTTTGCTGCATCAGAACTTTGCCAGTTTTCGTCCGATTCCAGTTTCAAACACAGTTTTGAATTCAGAAAGTCGAGAGTTTCAAAATGAGTATAAATATCATAGAACTCTGACAAAATCTATTTTCAGACTTTTTTCAGTAGCGGCATTTTAGTAGCCTTGTTTATACTCATTTTGCAGCTCTTAACATTCTGAATTTATATTTGTTTTTAAAACTGAAATCGGATGAAAAATGACAGAGTTGTGATGCTGCAAAGATTTCGGCTGTTTTGACCTTCATGTCAGATGTTATTGTCTCCTCCCCATCATTTGTCTCTGCGTCTCTCTCACTCTCTCGCGCACCTGTCCATCGGACCGTTCGCGTCATTCTATTAGCGTATTCGGAGACAGAGAAGTCACTTTCATCTGACATCTCTCATCTCCAAGGGCCCTACCTGTTCTAGGGGCCCGTCTTCATTTATTTTTTTGAAAATTCTTTTTGCTGTTCTGTGCTAGATGCCGTTCGATTGATTCTTCCTAAAACATGGTGAGTGGATTTTTTAAACTTTCAACTTTCTTACCGATTTGGAAGTCTGGGTCGTAATTTCGCAATAGTATTAGTGGGATCGCAGAATTTGGACTTATTACCGACAGGACTTATTACCGACTTGGGACTTATTACCGACTGGACTTATTACCGATTGGACTTATTACCGATAGGACTTATTACCGACTCCAAACTTAGGTTCACCCAACACATAAACAAATCGGTTGCTGTTTCTCTTCTCCGGTCCAAACAACTTTTGAAATCCTTCAAATCCACCAACCCCACCTTCTACCTCCACTTATTCAGAACCTACGTCCTTCCGTCTCTGGAATATTGCTCAGCCGTCTATTCTCCTGCCCCTAACTCCAAACTCTCACATAAACTCGAATCCCCACTCCGTTTCTTCACCCGTAAAGTCTTCCAGAAATGCAATATATCATACTCCTCTTATCAAGACCGTCTCTCCCAACTTGACCTCTTCTCCATCCGACACCGTAGACTCAAATCTAAACTAATTCTTCTTTACAAAATGATTAGCGACGCCTCTTATATGCCAGAATTATCCTCTTTTATCAGAATTTCCGACTGTCCTAGGAGACCCATGACCCTTATCCTCTCTGATAAATGTACTGATGACTTCTTCTTCACCACAGTCCCTATTTGGAATGCCATTGTAAGAAATACACCCCAATTTTTAACTCCTGGTCAATTTTCTACTTTAACCAAATCTTCCATCACCCGGTTTTAGTTGTCCCCTTCCCTTCTCCCCTCCTTTAATTTTCTTGCCAAAACCCTTACATGTCAAATCTTTTCATTCCCTATTCTCTAGGTTGTTCTCGTGAGGGAACCATCTAGAACTTCCGTTATAACTTAAGTGCCATATCTTCTTCTGATCAATAAATTAAATTAAATTAAGAATACCCAGAATCTCTGACCAATTTCGAGACTTCCGTTACACGGTGTGTTGTTATAAAGTTATGGACCCAAATTCGTATTTTACAGGCGAATCTCAACTAAACAAGACATGGAACAATACGGAATGGAAAACTACGAGGTCGAGAGGTACGAGGAAGTTGAGTACGTGGAAGAGGAGCAGGACGAGCGAATGGTTCATGGAGGCATGCTGTAGCAGTTTGATGCTCCGGAGCAGGAGTTCGTTGATGATGACGATGACCTGCGTTTCTATGAGCATCACCATGTAGTTCTGAATCGAAAGCTTGATGCTCAAGAAGAGATGCTCGACCTTCACATGGAGTAACTTGGAGCCCCAGAACAGGACTTCGTTTCTCATTAAGCAATAGAGAGACACGACAAGAAACGAGTCTGATGCTCCGGAGACAGTGAAAAAGTCGATGAGAAAAGAGAAAGCCAGGAAGACTGCTAAGGAAGATGCAAAGCCGATGGGTCAGCAGGAAGCCGAGTTCAAGAAAATGCCCAAAGGTTGCCACAAGACTGTAAAAACAATCGGCAATACATATGAGGAGCTGAAGAAGAGAACAAAATGTTGGCTGCCGATCTCGTGGTCACCAACCTCCGCTACTTCCGTCTGGAAGACCACGTGCGCCAACTCGGTCTGCCAATGACGATAGAAGTGGAGTCCAGGCATTGTCGAAGACGCTCGGAAGACATTCCTCAACGAAACACCGACCTGGATCGTCGGAGATGCCGGTTCTTCGTCGACAACTTGCGAGCCCAGCACATCTGGTGTCCAGAATGGAGGCAGCCTCGATGAAGATGCCGAAGACTACGAGCCCCATCATGAAGAGGATCAGATTGTCAATGTGGACGATGGAGAACCATCAATCAAGATGGCCAAGCTGTACCGAATTCGTCTTCCTTAAATTCCACCAACGTAATTTCGGTTTTTAAAACCAATCGTAGTAAACAACTTTCAGATTCTCGACCCAGTTCATCGTCGTCCAATGGTCCCATCTCTCGGTAATCCAGCAAATATTGAAAAGTCCTGCCTTATTTTTCCAACTAAGTGTTTGTTATTTATATTTGAAATTACTATCTACTGTTCATGATCCTCTTTTCTCTAACAATCTTGTTTTTTGAATATTCTCGAGTTACCGATAAATAAAAATCTTTTTAAAAAATCGTCTGAAGTTTCAGTTGATATGTATGTTTTTCCAATTTCCTTGCGAATTACCTTGTTATTATTTTTGTCGCTCTGATGGACCTCTTCATAATTACAGATATCAATAGACAGCAAAGAAAAAGATGGAGTACAGAGACAACGAGGTGCCCGTTCTGCCGCCAGCCAACGAGGTCAACGAACTCGAACCGTCCGAAGATAAGACTCCCGCTCTTGCCGCAGCCAATGCCGTCGAGGAAGCCGTTGCGGTCATACAGTGAGTTTAGATAACGGTTCAAAGGTCATCTGACCGATTCATTGTTTTAAACAAGCCGCAGTTGCTCAGCAACATCTGTGAGTTTGAAGAATGATTTTTTGAAAGTTTCTGAAAAATCGGAATTCAACACGTTCTGTTGTTTCAGACAAGAGGAAGATCGAGTTGAAATGGGAGACCGCGCTGAGGAAGGGCCAGAGGAAGTGGAAGACCGCGCTGCGGTTGAAGTCGTCGCTGATTCATCAGAGTTCTATCATGTTTATACTCAATTTGAAGCTCTTTACTTTTTGAATTCAAGTATTTTTTCAAAACTGAAATCGGGAAGAAACTGGCAAAGTTCTGATGCAGCAAAGATTTTGACTGTTTTGACCTTATTACGCCAGATGTTATCGTCTCATCTCGACCATTCGAATAGCACCCTTCGATCACATGGTGTTTGACCAGCAAGCAGGAGAGAGTCCACTCTGTCTCCATCTCTACCTCTCTGCGTCTCTCTCACTCTCTCGCGCACCTGTCCATCGGAGCGTTCGCGTCATTCTATTAGCGTATTCACAGACAGAGAGGTCGCGTCCATCTGACACCTCTCTTCTCCACCAAGGGCCCCATCTGTTCTAGGGGCCCGTCTTCATTGTTTTTTCTAAAATTGTAAGTTGTAATTGAAATTCGAAATGAAAAATGGTTTCAATTTTTAGATGTCTTTTCTTGCTGTTCTGTGCTAGAGGTCGCTTTCATCTGAAATCTCTCATCTCCAAGGGCCCCATCTGTTCTAGGGGCCCCTTGCCTTCTTGATTTTTCTGAAAATGTAAGTTCTATTTGATATTTCAAATGACAAATTAGTTTCTCTCCGAAGTCCTCATAATCCCAGTCGTTGTTTTTCAGAAAAATAATGGACTTGAAAAAGTACGATGCGTTCATCGAACGGAAAGGCGGGTATGCGCGCTGCAAAATAGACGGGTGCAGCAACAAATCTGCGGTGCTCCGCCTTACCGAGCCGTATTGGATTCGACGCCATCTGTCCACATACCAACCGGAAATCCAAGCCATGGTACTTTTCTTATAGAATTCATATTGACTGGAAAATTGCAAATTCTCATTTTAGATTGCCGAGGATGACGAAGCTGTGAAGATAACACCTCGCCCTGTCCACGGAAATGTCTACGATGTCCACGATGCCTCTTCGCCACGTCACATTTCTTCCAATCAATCCGGCACCAAGATTGTTGGAGAGATAATGGAGGACGAAGAGGACAGAGCTGATGGCTATCAAGTCCGTGAAGATGATTGGGATTCAGACTTCGATTTGAAGGATTCACCGAACTGTCGCCAACGAGTTGAAGGTGGTGGAACTTCTCCGTCCCGTCGCACTTCATCCTGTAGTTCTGAGTCCGACATCGATGAAGAGTTGAAGCGTTATAGATGTGGTGACGATACACCATAGTCTCACCAATACGCTACGATGGTCCAGCGGATAGGATTCTGCATCAGAAAATAGACGTGCATCCCGAGTACGACGAAATGGAAGAATACGAAAAAGTTGCATCGAGGGACAATAATCCCTCCGCTTCTCTCACAATGATCGAGAACCCGCATCTTCTCGAAAAATTGCACAAAAGCGGAACTCCAATCGAAACAAAGTGCAACTCAGTCGCCTCATTTCTACATTCATTGCCTCAATGGACAGTCAACCGAAACTTGGAACTTGGCGATCCACCCCCAAAGGAAGCAAATAATTCTTTATGTTGAATATTTGTTGTACAACTTTTTCGTAAAGTAAACTGTTCCTTGTGTTGTTAATTGTATTTGGACAAATGGATTCTCTGTGATCCGCCGTACATAAACTGGTAAAGTTGTGACGTTTTGAAAGCCTGAAAATAGATTTCGTCAGAGTTCTATCATGTTAATACTCATTTTGCAGCTCTTTACTTTTTGAATTCCAATCTGTTCTCGAAACTGAAATCGGGCAAAAACTGGCAAAGTTCTGATGCGGCAAAGATTTTGACTGATTTCATCACGCCAGATGTTATTGTCTCCTCCCCATCATTTGAATAGCACCCTTCGATCCGATGGTACTCTGCGTCTCCATCTCTACCTCTCTGCGTCTCTCTCACTCTCTCGCGCATCTGTCCATCGGAACTTTTGCGTCATTCTATTAGCATATTCACAGACAGAGAGGTCGCTTCCATCAGACACCTCTCTTCTCCACCAAGGGCCCCATCTGTTCTAGGGGCCCGTCTTCATGTATTTTTCTAAAACTTCAAGTATTCCGTGCTAGATGTCTTCCGATTGATTCCAAAAATATGGTGAGTGGATTTTTTTATTTTCAACTTTCTTGCCGCACACGTGTCTCACTAGGGAAGGTTGTGAACGGAAATAGAAGAATTCAGTATGTGATTAGTATCATTGGAAAGAGAAGGTTTCGAAATGTATAATAGCGTTTTCGAAAACTACTGTCGACTTCTAGAAGTAGAGTTATACCCTTTTGAAGTTGGCTTTCTGCACTCGAAAAGCTACCGGATCAGATTGTGGTTAAACCGAAAAAAAAAGAATGTGAGTTTTTTTGAGAAAAAAATGTTGTTCGTTTTTTTTCGGAGGTCTTTTCTGGCTCAGTCCTGGTCAGAATCATAAAATCTTAGAATATTAAAACCTCAGAATTGGAGTCCTTGACATAACATTTCCTGATGTTTTCAGCAGCGACCTGCAAGTTGACTCGACTCAAGGAGGATTCAAGTTGTACGAGTGGACATCCCTGGGAGGTTTCTCGATCCACCAGTGCCGATGACAGAGAAGGAAGAAGGTGAAGAAACGGAGAAGCAAGAAAAACAAGTCGTTCTGAGTGCGAAGGAGCAAAAAGAAAAAGAAGAAGTCTGGCAGGCGTACTCCAAATCGCTCAAATCGTTCGCAGAAGGTAGTCGTTATGCACAGAAGCTCATCTCAAACCTCTTTTTTTTTCAGTGTTAGAGGAAAACAACCGATATTTACAAGACATTGCCGTCAAGCCACACAAGGAAATCTTCATCCAGATAGTCTATCCGGCGTTCATTGCTGACCTCCAGCAGGAGACTGCCGCTCTAAAGAACAGAGCTCAGAAATCACTGCCACCCGGCCCATGAAAAAATTGAACCATTTACAAGCTCGCGTGGCCGAGAAAATTGTTTTGTGAGCTTGTCGTGGTTATTTTTGTCTTATCATTATTGTCATACCTTTCACCTCTGCTCCAAAATTTTTCATGTTCCCCCCACCATTCATCTCAAACTGTCATGTCATTATTGCAAATTTTTAACCAGTTTTACCAAATAAAATCCAATTTATTATTTTAGTGTTGCTTTTGTAGAACTGATACCTTTCCAGCGATAAATGTTTGCAGGAATTCCAGCCATCGAAGTTTCCGAGAAATGAATTTGAATTGATGTATGACTTGAGGCGACATTGAACCGCCTTGGGTCTAGTGAATGGAAATGGGGATTGACTCTCGATGACGAGAATCTTCTCGAAACGGAATACAACAATTTTTGAATGACGAATGAAAGCGAATCGACCAGCTCTTTCAGGCTTTCAAAACGTCACAACTTCATCAGCTTTGATCCGATCCTAGTTTCAAAAACAGTTTTGTATTACAGACGTCGAGAGCTTCAAAGCGAGTATAAACATGACCTCACTTTGATTCAAAATTGGGAAAAATAGGTTTCGTCAGAGCTCTGTCGTGTTTGTACTCATTTTGAAGCTCATGATTTTCTGAATTCTAATATGTTTTCCAAACTGAAATCGGGCAAAAACTGGCAAAGTTCTGATACGGCAAAGATTTTGACTGGTTTCATCAAGCCAGATGTTTTTGTCTCCTCCCCATCATGAATAGCCCTTTTCAATCCCATAAGATTTGAACGAGGCACTCTGCGTCTCCATCTCTACCTCTCTGCGTCTCTTTCTCTCTCGCGCACCTGTCCATCGGAACTTTTGCGTCATTCATCATATTCGGAGACAGAGAGGTCGTTTCCATCTGACACCTTTCTTCTCCACCAAGGACCCCATCTGTTCTAGGGGCCCTTCTTCATTTATTTTTCTGAAAATGTAAGTTGTGATTAAAACTTCAATTGAAAAATACACTATGATCTGATTTTTTTCAGAGCTCACTTCAAGAAGCCAGAATGGTGCCTTGGCCTTATCAAAGGAGTTACTGACGACATACCGATCGTTGCCGTTCATGGAGTGGAGAAAAAGAAATTCGTGAGTTTTTCAGATGGTCCATTTTTACCTAACTTGCAAGCTTTTCAGATCTCCTTGACAGCAATGAATCAACTCGGAGTCCGCCAAGATGCTCCACTGCTCTCCTACAAAGGACACGTTGGAGAAGTAAAGTGTATGAAGACCACCAAGGAACTACTGCTCACTGGAGGAGAGGATGGCAAAGTCGTTGTGCAAATTGCCAACTTCAAGTGAGTGTTGTTAGGAACTTTCACAAATCAATTTTTCGATGTTTCAGGAATCCCAAGTTCGGTAAAGACGCCATTGAACATCACCGATTGACGCTCGACGGGGACTCAACAAGAGAGGCCGCGTGGCGCCGCAAACTGGAACGCGAAAAAATGCCTGAAAGACCGATGACTGACGAGCAGAAGAAGGCGTATGAAGAGCGCGAGCAGAGAATGCTCGCGAAGTTGGCTGAAACTCGCGAGGAACGTGCCATCCGCAAGCAGAAGGCTCGCGAAGAGAAGAGAGCGGCTCGTGAGGAAGAGGAGCGTCGTGAGAAGAGCAAGAAGCAGAAGCGTGAGGAGAGAGATGCTGGCGAGGGAACTCCTTCTAAACGTTCTAAAACCCACTAGAACTGTTCGGTTCACAGGGTCTCTCAGTTCTCTCCAATTGTGCCATGTCCTTTCACTGTATTACTTTTCTTTCAGAATCCTTGAAACTTTTTTCAGTGTCCCTACGACACTTTTTCTACCAACATCTTTTTTATTATCTATCTTCTGGCAGCTTACCCCCGTTACTCATTCCCGCTGTGATCTTGATCTCTAATTCGTACTATTTTTCACCACATTATGTTTTCTCTTCCAATTTATTTTGAGATCCCTTCCAAGGAATGCAAAAATGAAGAACTTGGCATGCATACTTAGATTTCAAAGTATTATTGGTTTTGAAGAGTTCGGACGCTGCCTACGCTTTGCTCATTTTTTCAAAAAGTTTCTGCTATTAGGAGTTTTTCATTTTCAGGTGAAGGTCTTTGACTGATGAACTACGAGTGCTCGTAGTTTACTAGGAAGTCAGTCTTAGAACACAATCAAGGCTTTTCTTCGAATTGGCTCATCTATGGAAATGGTTTTTCGAATGTGTTATGTGTAGTCCTGCACAAACCTCTAGAAGTCGAGAGTTCAACACATTTCGGACCACATATCTCAAGTTCTAGAGACTTTCGCAGGGTGCCATATATCACATACGAAAGCTTCTATTCTGTTCTATATATGGGCTTACTCGGAGAAAGTCTCACAGCTTTTCCAATGCAAACTTCTGGTTAGAGGAGTGGTGTTGGGATCTACATTTAAACTATCATCAGCCCGATGGTAAATGTTTGAGAAAAGATTTACAACGGTTTGTTTTGTTATCGTTCCTCCCGATGCCTGGACTTCCATGGAATTTCAAACTGAGGGTTTCCTGTAACAGTGAATGTTTTGGACAGACTGTTTCATTGAAATCATTCTAAAGTCAAGAGATTCAAAAAGAGTACACACATGACAGCACTCTGACAAAATCTATTTTCAGGATTTCAAAGCATCACAACTTTACCAGTTTACGGCGAATCACAGAGGATCCATTTGTGCAAATACAATTAACAACACAAGAAACAGTTTACTTTACAAAAAAGTTGTGCAACAAATATTCAACAAAAAATCAACAGTGGTTGCAGCCCGAAGAATTATTTGCTTCTTTTGGGGGTGGATCGCCAAGTTCCAAGTTTCGGTTGACTGTCCATTGAGGCAATGAATGAAGAAATGAGGCGACTGAGTTGCACTTTGTTTCGATTGGAGTTCCGCTTTTGTGCAATTTTTCGAGAAGATGCGGGTTCTCGATCATTGTGAGAGAAGCTGAGGGATTATTGTCCCTCGATGCAACTTTTTCGTATTCTTCCATTTCGTCGTACTCGGGATGCACGTCTATTTTCTGATTCAGAATCCTATCCGCTGGACCATCGTAGCGTATTGGTGAGACTATGGTGTATCGTCACCACATCTATAACGCTTCAACTCTTCATCGATGTCGGACTCAGAACTACAGGATGAAGTGCGACGTGACGGAGAAGTTCGACCACCTTCAACTCGTTGGCGACAGTTCGGTGAATTCTTCGAATCGAAGCGTGAATCCCAATCATCTTCACGGTTTCCATAGCCATCAGCTATGTCCTCAGAAAACCTCGACTCGTCATTGTAGGCTGAACGAAAAAGGGTCAGAAAATCTCGACTCGTCATTGTAGGCTGAACGAAAGTGGGTCAGACAAACTCGACTCGTCATCGTCTGCGATTCTAATCTGACATGTCTCTTGGGAGAAGCTGTTTATTATTTCAGTTCTTTTTCTACAGATCCAGATATAACAATTCCTACCCCGAGCCCGTCATGGTTCCTCGTGTGCCAAAAAAGCCAGCGCCAAAGCCCAAGTAAATGATTCATCCAGTTTCAAATCAACGAAAAGATTTTTCGGCTTCTGAAAAACTGTGAAGCAGCCGGTTGTCCAGGCCCTGCAGCCTGTCAAGAAGAGAAGCTCTTCCGAGAGAGCAGCGATTTTTGGAATGGGCCGTGCACTGAGTCCAATGACACGAGCAGTTTGCAATTATACTGCCTTTCCAAAACAGCCAACGACCAGCACTGCGAACTCGAAGGCAGTGTCTCGACTCTCACCGCTGCCGAGAAAGAAGACAACCATTTTTGAATGACGAATGAAAGCGAATCGACCAGCGGAATGAACGTAGCCTATTTTCAATTTGCCAGGTGGAAAATTGGAGGAAACCGACTGTCCTATTTGTCGAAAATTTTAAATCAAAGTGAGGCCATGTTTATACTCGCTTTGAAGATCTCGACGCCTTTAATACAAAACTGTTTTTGAAACTAGGATCGGATCAAAGCTGATGAAGTTGTGACGTTTTGAAAGCCTGAAAAAAGATTTCGTCAGAGTTCTATCATGTTAATACTCGTTTTGCAGCTCTTGACTTTCTGAATTCAAATCTGTTTTTGAAACTGAAATTGGATGAAAAATGACATAGTTGTGATGCAGCAAAGGTTTCGGTTGTTTTGACCTTATCATGCCGGATGTTATTGTCTCCTCCCCATCATTTGAATAGCACCCTTCGATCCCATGATATTTGAAAAGCAAGCAACAGAGCGTCCACTCTGCGTCTCTTTCTCTCTCGTTTTCTGTCCATCGGAAACTTTGCGTCATTCTATTAGCATATTCACAGACAGAGAGGTCGCTTCCATCTGACACCTCTCTCCTCCACCAAGGGCCCCATCTGTTCTAGGGGCCCGTCTTCATTTATTTTTCTAAAACTTCAAGTATTCTGTGCTAGATGTCTTCTGATTGATTTCAAGACGTTGCGGTCTGCTCAGGTCAAAGTCAAGCTGCCCCGCAACTTCACCATTCCACCGACGGACATTACTGTATACGGCGATCTCGTCCTGGCCTACATACACTATTTCATTCGCACTGAAACTGTACGGTTTCCCCGGAAACATTGCACTCTGATTCAATCATGTTCTCTTTGCAGGTGCTCGCTGTATAATCCATTGGAGCGGGTTCGGAGTACTATCAGCTTTGGCAGGATATCGATTCAGAGAGGAAGAATTTGATGATTCAGAATAGTTCTAATATGTTGAGGTGAGTGTCACAGTTGAATTTGGCTTGGCGAGAGCTTCAAAATGAGTATAAACACGACTAGGCTCCGCCCACTTTGAGCGTTTTTACAAGACACGCGACGCGACTGCGAAAATCGATGTGGGCGGAGCCTAGTCGTGTTTATACTCATTTTGAAGCTCTTGACGAGACAAAACGATTTTAAAGCATCAAAATCTTCAGATCCTTCTTCCAAACGAGCTTGGACTGATGCAAATGCACGCGGAAAAAGTGCTGAAAGCGCATTTCTTCGTATTGACACTATCGGTTGCTGGAATACAGGGAGTCGTGTACGCGCATCCATAGTAAGTTTGAGCATAACTGTTTATCGGAAAAAAAATCAAAACTGTCTTCAACTTTTCAGTGATAGCTCCATCTACCTTTTCGGCACGGCTAAAGATTGGAGTGAACCATGCAGAAGCATTCGTTCAATGTTGGATGAGGAATGAGATATGTAATTACATTATTTTCCAGTTGTATTATCATTTCATTTTGAGTTATTTGTATTCGCTTCTCTTTGTATTAAATAAATCTCACTCGTGTTTTCTGTTCTCGAAGCCAAAAAACTCAACTTCAAACATCCATATTTTTGTTATTTTTCATCTAAATTCGACAAAAACTTCCCAGTTGATTTTGTCTTGGCAAAAGCTTCAAAATGAGTATAAACACGACTAGGCTCCGCCAACTTTGAATTTCCAGGTTTTCGCACGCGACGCACGACCGCGACGCAACTGCAAAAATCAAAGTGGGCGGAGCCTAGTCGTATTTATACTCCTTTTGAAGCTCCTGGCAAGACAAATCGAACTGTGTAAGTATTGTTGAATTTGAATCAAGAATAACAAAGTTATGGATGTTTGATACCAGTTACTATTCTATCATGTTAATACTCGTTTTGCAGCTCTTGACTTTCTGAATCCAAATCTGTTTTCGAAACTGAAATCGGACGACAACTGCCAAAGTTCTGATGCAACAAAGATTTTGACTGATTTCATCACGCCAGATGTTTTTGTCTCCTCCCCATCATTTGAATAGCACCCTTCGATCCCATGGTGTATGATCAACAAGCAGCAGAGCGTCCACTCTGCGTCTCCATCTCTACCTCTCTGCGTCTCTTTCTCTCTCGTATGCTGTCCATTAAAATTTTCGCGCCATTCTACCATCACATTCGGAGACAGAGAGGTCGCTTCCATCTGACACCTCTCTTCTCCACCAAAGGCCCCATTTGTTCTAGGGGCCCTTCTTCATTTATTTTTCCAAAACTGTAAGTTGTAATCGAAATTTCAAATGAAAAATGATCCCATTTTTTAGATTTATTCTTCTGCCGTCCGGTGCTAGAGGCCTTTCGATTGATTTATATCAAAACATGGTGAGTGGATTCAATATTTTCAACTTTCTTGCTGATTAGGAAGTCTGGGTCGTAATTTCGCAATAGTGTTAGTGTGAAACAATGTGAAACTGTAATCGACGAAATACTTTATTCTGAAGCGGAGTATCTGTGTCCATAGTTTCAATGGGTAGAACATATATTTAACCTGTCAATCTGAAACAGGCCGAATCGAGCCCAAAACAGGTCAACAAACGATTCGAAGGCAAAACGAGAGAAACCGCAAAGATTTTTTGATGATTTTGTCAAACATAGAACGATAATTCATCCTGTGCTATTTCTATCTTTCTTGTCATTGATAAGTCATTTTCAGATATGACCAGATTTGCTGTATTTGTGATGTGTTTCACCTTCTGCGAGCGCGTGCTCTTCTCGGTGCTTGCTTTGTCCAGCACTTGGCAAGTCGTCCACATGCCAAGTGAGTGGTTTAAAAACTTTAGTGTTGACATACAAGCTGGGCTGAATCTCTAGCATTACTCTATATCACCCTATCATTTCAGATGCGTTGCTTCCCATCAATCTACCAAGTCCCCCATCGAACTGCTCGAATTATGAAATGGTTTTTGAGGCAATGACGATCATGCCGGAAAAGGTAACGATTGAGCCGGAGTTCTCATCTTATTATTTTTGTTCAGATTGGCGACATGATTCATAATGAATGGATTGTTATGTACCAGATGATCAATCATGTACAATTCACAGCACATCCCAGAATCCCGAAATATAAATTCGTGGTCGTCAAGTTCCTCCTCTCTCTCTCGCTGCCGTCGTGTACTACTCAGTCCTTCTATTTTATCGAAGCTCCAATGCCGGTGAGACTTCCAACACAATCACGTGTAATACCTCTTTCTTATAGATGTTCTTGACCAATTCAAGAATCTCACTCTTCTGGACGCCTGCGACATGCTGCCATTGGAAGTCAGAGAGCGGTATCGATTCTACTCAGACTTTGATGAGAGGATTCGAAAGCAGTGGCAATTCTTGCTGCCTTCAGCTATTTCGACTTTGCTAAATACCGTCCATCGATCCATGCTCTTTCTGCGTCGATCGTCCCGTGTCCCTGCATTCCATTATGCTAACTTGTGAATTCCTACCTCTGCTTGATGCTCGTTGTCTGTTTGTATATTGATTTTTCCCACAATTATGCAAATGCAAACGGAGAGCGATGCATTCTGCTATACAGGTCTTTTCATCCCCACTATCACTTGGGATTAGATGTATTAGTCTTTTTATTATCCATATTTTAATGAACCAGAAAAAAACGTATGCTTTCTTAATCGACATTTTCATGATATTCGTTTTTTTACCGGTTAAATCCGTTGAATTTATCTCGCTCTCTTTTTCTTCTCACTGTAGTCTTTCCGTTTTCCTCCCGGTTACCTCATAATGTTACACAATTTTCCAGAGATGGACGACACCTCTATGCATCGTGTCCGCGCACCGATCCTTTTTTGCGACCGGATTCTCCATCTTCAAGAGATTCATCGCTCTGATTGTGTTCTGTAAGTGAGGGGGTGTTAAAAGGCTAAATACCGACTCAAAATCGGATGGAAACGAGTCCAAATCGGGTTAGCCAAAAACTCGCCGTCAGAACAAGATGACTTATGTCTTGAAGAGCTCTATCTTACTTCACAGAACAAATCAGCACAATTTCTAGCAACCTTCTGCAGGCCAGGCTGTTAAAGTTGAAAATCCGCCGATTGTTAAAGTTTAAGATCCGAAAAATGCACTATCTTCATTCATAAATTTCATCGCGCATCTTTCTGCAAGAAACTAGGGCTGTGAGTGTCGCGTTGGGTCTTGCCACGAACTTTGATAATTTCCCTTTTTTTGGGTCGTCTTCGAGTATCTGCTCCATTGTTTCTGCGTCTCTCGCTCAGTTCATGGCGATGGTCTTACCGCGCACAGACATACAGTAGCGAGAAGTGGTGAGTGTACCTTTGCTCAGCGATTCATAACTTTTTTATAACTTGTCCAAAACTCATAAACTTTTCTGTAAAATGTAGAAAAAGTCTTCAGCAACACATACATAAAAACTTTTTCAACGTTTGTCCATACAGGCTGTTTTTTGGATATAATGTGTCTAACAGTCTCAATAGTCATTATGGAAAGTTTGGCGCAGTTTGAACGACGGGCTCTCAAGTTATGATGCTCGGAGCCAAAAAGGTATGGTTTTTCTCGTTGGCTATACCTCGGCTGAAAATAGTTCAAATGAGCTCAAATTTTCATGAAAGGTGCGTTTTAAGTTCTACAATGTTCTATAAAATCTACAATGTCCTATAAACATTTCAAAAATTGGAAAAAAAAAGTTTTAACGTCTAGTTCAACTGTTTTCCTTCAAAATGTTAAGTACTGGACCAAAAAATTTTTCTTCCAATATTTGAAACGTTTATAGAACATTGTAGATCAACTTAAAACGCATCTGTCATGAAAATTTGAGCTCATTTGAACTATTTTCCGCCGAGTTATAGCCAACGAGAAAACCCATACCTTTTTGGCTCCGAGCATAATAACTTGAGAGCCCGTCGTTCAAAGTGCGCCAAACTTTCCATAATGACTATTGAGACTGTTAGACACATCATATCCAAAAAACACCAACTTTGAAAAAGTTTTTTAAAAAATTTCCGGGTGACGTCTACATCTGAAAGTATTCTGAAAATTCTGAAAATGTTCGACGTTCAAAAAACTTATCGGTGTGTTGCTAAAGACTTTTTCTACATTTTACAAAAAAAGTTTATGAGTTTTGGACAAGTTATAAAAAAGTTATGCATCGCTGAACAAAGGTACACTCACCACTTCTCGCCACTGTACATTCTTCGCCCGCCCCTCACTCCCCTCCCGTCTCCCCTCCTCATTCGCGCCACCAGCAGAAGCAAAAACAGTTACTTTAACATTGATTAAATCTGCTCCTCAAGTTAGAGAGGTTCGAGGTGGGCCATCGTTCGAGCCTGAAAAGACGTGCAATTCCGTGAAGGAGCGTTGACTCAGCCTGTCAGAAGAGCCCCTGCTCCTCCAGATGCAAGACTCTCAAATGAGGTGAGATAAATTGAAATTTGGAAAAAAAAAACCTGAATTCAAAATTCCAGAACTATATGGAGTTTCTCCTGCACCGCGCACCAAGCTCGAGAGTGGAAAATTGGCTTCTTGGCTTCTCAATGCAGATTATGGCTCGAACATCAAAACCGACGAAGATACCCTTAGAGCGATGGGTATCATAGATTCTGAAGACGAATCAATTGATGATGAGGAAAAAGACGACGATTCTGATGGTCAACTTGGCTTGGAAGAAGATCCGGATGGGCCGAGGAAGATGGATAGTGAGGGTTTTGAGAAAACTCATATTAATACTCTGAAAATTAGGCCAATTTTGTAATTTTCCGTTGCGATCGATATAATAAAATTCTCTGTTTCACTTCTCTTGTTTCCTCGTGCATTCTAAAATCCAAAGTCCAAAATAACCGACTAGAGCCAAATTTTGTTGTAATCATGTCGATATAGAGCTCAAAGATCTCTGAAAATGGCGTTTTAAAGTTGATCGACGCAGCGGTAAAAACTGACAGTTTTTCAGTTCTGAGTTTGTCCTAAAATGTTCTGTATTTCCTATTACTTTTTTTGTTAGTTTGCGGTGTCCTGATGGACAGTGGATCTTTCTATTGACGAAGGGTAATTAAGCCTTTATTAGGAAAGATATAATGCAAGCTATAAGGACAAGATATATACGATTCCCATAGTGGGTCCTTCCGGTTGGGCTCCGAGCGCTGAACCATCTCCAATCATCTGAAATTTGGAATTGGTTAAAAAACAATAATGAAATCCATAGAATATTTTTGATAAGGGTTACAAAACTTTGCGCGGCTACTCACCGTCCAGAGTTCTCGATATGTCTCGAGCCTTGGCCAGCTGCTGGTCCCAATCTGGAAGAGTGCAATTGACAATGGTTTAACTAATCAAACAAACTCACAAGTCGAAACCTCTTGCCCGCGGAGCCTGAAAGCGCCCATTTCTTCGCAAGGAAGTTTATACCCCAAAATGGGTCTCTTTCAGTTCCATGCGAAACGCTCTCTCCTTTTCCATCGCAATTGCCCACGTTGCGTTCTTTTCCTGCTCGGAACGCTCATATTCTGGTTGCCCAAAATATGGAAGTTGTTGGACCGTTTCATCCCTTGCCGTTGCGAGGAAGCGGGGTTTCTGAAAGTAAATTTTTTGATTCGCTAACTTTTTGCGGTAAGAATTCGTTCTCTTTTACGCTTTTGCTCTCATTCTGGCTGACCTCAAAATCACCCAAATTCAAATGTACATGTGTATTCATGTTTATATCTGCCTCTGCACTCAAATCACAATTGTATATACATTTTGGATGGTGCGTGTTAATCGAGAAGGATTATATTTCTAACACCTGCACATGTTGTGCAACAGTTGCCAGATGGTACTCCGAGAGCAGAGGAAACAGTAGAGGAACAAGAGAAGAGAACACGAGAGGTCACCTTGCGAAAGATTGATTGACAACCTACTCTAACAGTCATAGGACTACCGAAGAATTCAACAAAATCCCAGAAACGAGAATTGAGAAATATGAAATATAAAATAAATGTTACCTCTTCTTTGTCCATGTTATCCTCCAACATTTCTTTGAGCCTCATCTTCTCGTCGGCAGTCATTTTTGGAAGCATTCTTGTAGACTTCATCTGAAATTTGAATAAATTGACAGATGTACAAATTTTGACTGGAAAATCAGAAACGTGTTCACAAGAGCCAAGTTTTGATTGGCAACAATAACTTTTAGCACTAACAAAAACAATTGAAACATACCGGCGGTCTACGCGGGGCCTCGTCAACTTCCGCCTTGTCCTCGAGTCCATGCACGTTGAGCACAGGCGATTCGCGGTCCATGTTTGAGTCTGACATGGAAGCTCTGTAAAGAAGGATGATGATTTTTTTTCCTTCTAGTGCAATTCAGGGCTGATCTCCAAGTAAAGTTTGCACGACATTCACTACAAGCTGAACAGCGAGCCGCAGGTATTCGCTTGAACTCCTGTATGGCTTCTACACCTTCATTTTTTAGACACACTTAACATCTTGGAATCCCACTTAATACTACCAGTCTGGCAGGTCATTATGGACATCCAATGATTGACCGAGTTTGTGCAAACGCGAACGACCACGATTATTCGCAAACAGAATGTTATCAGACACGTTCTCAAATTTCAGTTACAGTAACTATTTCAAGTCGATGAACAGTGACTCACTCAGGCCATCCATCGGCGATTCACGTCCAGCAATTGGTCGGCCGTCGGATCCAGAATGTTCCATGTTGTTGGCAGTGTCCTTGATTGATCGGGAAAACCTGTAAAACAACATATAATTTACNGAGAACCTCTGGCCATTTTCAACCTAGTTTTGCTCAAAGTTTTGAGAACCTCTGGCCATTTTCAACCTAGTTTTGCTCAAAGTTTTGAGAATCTCTGGCCATTTTCAACCTAGTTCTGCTCAAAGTTTTGAGAACCTCTGGCCATTTTTGACCTAGTTTTGCTCAAAAGTCTGAGAACCTCTGGCCATTTTTGACCTAGTTTTGCTCAAAAGTCTGAGAACCTCTGGCCATTTTTGACCTAGTTTTGCTCAAAAGTCTGAGAACCTCTGGCCATTTTCAACCTAGTTTTGCTCAAAGTTTTGAGAACCTTTGGACATTTTTGACCTAGACCTTTGAGCAAAACTAGGTCAAAAACGCTCAGAAGTTCTCATACCTTTGGGCAAAACTTGTAGACCAACCAACCCCAAGGAAAAAACGCGTTCCACCAAAGTTGGAAAACAAGATAACTCTAACTAGGGACTGGTTCACACATAGGATGGAGTTAAAGAATGTGGCATATATCATTCGAAAGCTTTCAAAATTTCCAATCTATTCATTATTTCAGTTTGTGCGGCGGAGTCCGCATTATTGAGAAAATCGGGTTAACAACCCAAATAAACAGTTGATTTGTACTGACAATTACACGTTATTTTCTCAAAAGTAATCTGTGCGTGAATTTCTGCACAAATCAACTAGTTTTTTGGGCTTCAAACTCAATTTTCTCGAGAATGCGGAGTCCGCCGCAAAAACTGAATATAGGAATGGATTGGAAATTTTCTAAGCTTTCGAATGGTATAGGGCACATCCTATAACTCCAACCTGAGTGTAAAACATTCCCTAGTAAGCACTCAATTTTCAGTCTAATTAGAATTTTAATGCTAAAATGCAAAAAAAATATTGAAAACGAAAACTTAAGAATAGATTTTCAACCTCAACTCAATCGGCCAAAGCTCCAAATACTAAGCGACACCCTGAATCGACAATCATCCGAGAAGTAACCTGAAAATTCTCCAACTTCAACGAAACTGCATAAAAAGAGCTGAAATTGCTGTCTAGAAGACGAAACAACAGGAGGGTTTACTATCAAAAATTTTTTATTATTTTGCAATATTTAGTTTTCTGAAAGAGAAACAGCTCACCAGATCTCAAAGATCTTCTTACTAGATTGAAGTTTTTTGTTTTGTTTTTGAGTACGTTCTCCGCTTCTTACGGAATCTGGGATTCAAGAAATAAAAGGAGAAGTTTTCAAAATGCAACTATTTGTTCGAACAGAATTCATAAAATAAAATAATCAATGATAAGAAACAACTAAAATACTCTTGTCTTCTTCTGAACTCGGGCGACGTAGCCAAAACTGTTAGCCACCATCAGCAGCTGCCCACTTCTGTGGAAGGAGACGTCGTGTACTTGGTATTGATGATTCAGGCGGACTGAGCAGTATCTTGAAAAATAGACTGTAACAAGACCTCATTCTTCAAAACTCACGGTTGATTGGACATCTGATTTGTCCCGTCGTAAATGTGGAGGCTGCCCTTGCCTCCACAAACGGCAATCCATCGTTTCTCGGGCGACACTTCAAGCTTTGAGAAGTACTGTTCTCCATCTTCGACTTCTTTCGACCACATGAAGATGTCGGATTTGCCATCCCGTTTGGCCAAAGTGTCCACCTTCTTAAAGCCACCAGCTCTCGACATCTTGATTCTTTTCTCAGATCCAGTGGCCCTGGAGATGATGTAAGGGCCGCCCAGTTCGATAGCCCTCACACAGTCGACGCATTCTTGATGAATGTTTTCGTGAAGAGGGTGTGACCTTCGAGATCGCTGAAACAGAAGAATAATTATTGGAGGTGGGAGATTTTTGGTGTCTACCAAAATTTGAATGTTCGGATTGAGGCTCAGCAATTATAAATTGTAAGTCTCTAACAACTACAGTAGCAATCAAAAGGTTGTTGGTTCTGGGAATTTTCAGTAAAAAATTATTAGGTTTCAGTTAAAGAGTATGTTCCGATTACTCATTTCTTCTGAAAGTCCAAACGCTCAAAGTAGACCGCTTGCATTGAAAATCCGCAGAATTCGTACTGCTATGACTGGTAATGTACACCGATGACAGGTTAAGTGACCCATGTTCTAACAAACATCATAATTCTCGTCGAAGTTCAAACTAATTTTGCAATCGATAATTTCCCATCAAATTAAACGGTTTGGAATTCAACCGATATCTTCCCCTCTACATTCTGGTTGATGACATTTTTAGAATTTAAGACTGTGAAAACTTACAGGCACGCTTCTGCTGCAGATGGGCTTTTGGAGCAGTTGCTGGAAACCATGACTTTGTTTTCATTTTGGAATGTTTTTCAAACAGCTTACATCAAAGATCCGACAGGCTCGTCTTTGGCGATCTTCTCGAGGCACAGGTCCATGTGCTCCTGCACTTCCGGGGTGGAAAGGTCCCATACAACAACTTTGTGATCGACACCTCCACTGTAGAGCGCAGTGGCGTCCGTAGACCAGTCGACGGAAAGGACAGTATCGATGTGAGCATGGGCATTGAAAAGAATGAAGAGACATGTATCCTCTTTGATGTGATAAATTCTTACACTGTGATCAGAGGAGGCGGTGGCGACGATGCATGTGTTCTTAGGGGAAGTGCGAATGTCGTTGACGGCGTCGGTGTGCCCGGGGAAACCACTTTTAACATTCATGGTAGCAGAATCCACAATGTAGATGCAACCTCGGGCTCCTGCGCAGACGATGATGTGCTTCTGTTCATCCAAACACCAGGTAACGGTGTAGAGGATCTCCTTAACACCGACTGCCTGCTCATATGGAATGTCGAAGGGTTCCAACCCATCCTATAAAAATGATAATTAGCTTATTTCTTTTCGAATCTTCTCTTACCAGATTCAGCTCAAGCTTGGCTTCCAAGATGATTTTCCTGGTCTCCGGTGGAAATTTGTATAGATTTATCTGCAAAATGTGAGAACCATGAGAGGGTTTTGAAGGCTTATTGATGAATTGCTAAACTTGTAGACGGATTCTCAGAGTTTACTGAAGTGTTAGATCCAAAAATCGTAAGATCGAAGTACCACATACTAAGGATCTAAAAATCAAGAAAACTGAGATCCACGAACCCCAAGGACAAGAGTGACAAGATTTTCTATAATAAAACTTGTAGCTTCCTATTTTAAACTATCAAATTTTGGTGCAGTCAGATAAACTGTTTACTCACGATAGTTCCTCCGACTGCTACACCATAAGGCACTTCTTGGCGCACTTTGAACGTCGGGCTCTCGAGTTAGAATGCTCGGAGCCAAAAAGGTATGGTTTTTCTCGTTGGCTATAACTCGGCTGAAAATGGTTTAAATGAGCTCAGATTTTTATAAGAGATGCGTTTCAGGTTGATCTACAATGTTCTGTAAGAATTTCAAGTTTTTAAGAAAAGTTTTTTTTGCCCAGTTCATCACTTTCAAAAAAAAAAAAAAAATTGAAGAAAAAAAAGTTGAACTGGACGAAAAAAATTTTTTCTTCAAAATTATATATTTTTGCAGAATATTGTAGGTCAAGTTGAAACGCATCTTTTATGAAACTCTGAGCTCATTTGAACCATTTTCAGCCGAGTCATAGCCAACGAGAAAAACCATACTTTTTTGGCTCCGAGCATCATAACTTGAGAGCCCGTCGTTCAAAGTGCGCTAAATTTTTCAAAATGTCTAAATCTTTAATTTCCGGGTGACGTCTACATCTAAAAGTATTCTAAAAATTCTGAAAATGTTCGACATTCGCTAAACAAAGCGGCCCTCACTATTTCTCGCCACTGTATCTCTAATTATCACTTTATCTTGGTTTCTGTGAGTCCACTGACTAAATGTTCAGGACCCTCAGAAAGAAAGGATTCTCAGAATTTCAGAACCTCAGAAATCCTTAGAATTTCTGAAATTCTTAGATGTTCCGAATCCTTAGATTCTCGGGGTCCTCAAAACTTCAGAACCCTTGAAATGTCAGAATTCTTAGATTTTGGAAATCTCATCATCCATCAGAATCTCAGAATCTCAGAATCCTCTCAGAAAAATCAAAATTCACTTACCTTTTCTTTTCAGAGGAACCAACATTATCCTGGAGAGGCGATTATCACAAGACGTCGAAATAACACATCTAAAAATCGAGAAAATTCTTGTTTTGAAATTTCAATTACAACTTACAGTTTTAGAAAAATCTATACAGAAAGGGCCCCTAGAACAAACGGGGCCTAGGGAGAAAAGAGGTGTCAGATGGATGCGACCTCTCTGTCTCCGAATATGATGAATGAGGCGAAAGTTCCGATGGACAGAATATATAGAGAGAAAGAGACGCAGAGAGGTAGAGATGGAGACGCAGAGTGCTGCTTGCTATTCAAATCTTATGGGATCGAAGGGTGCTATTCGAATGGTGGAGAGGAGACAATAACATCTGTCATAATAAGGTGAAAACAGTCGAACACTTTGCTGCATCAGAACTTTGGCAGTGTTTGTCCGATATCTGTTTTGAATTCAGATTTGAATTCAGAAAGTTAAGAGTTTCAAAATGAGTACAAACATGATAGAACTCTGACGAAATCTATTTCCAGGCTTTCAAAACGCCACAATTCAATCAGTTTCGATCCGATCCTATAATAAAAACGAAAACTTAAGCATTGATTTTTAACCTCAACTCGGTCGGCCAAAGCTCCAATACTTAGCAACACCCTGAATCGACAATCATCCGAGAGGTAACCTGAAAATTCTCCAACTTCAACGAAACTGCATAAAAACAGCTGACATTGCTGTTTAGAAAACGAAGCAACAGGAGGGCTTACTATCAACAATTTTTTATTATTTTCCAAAATTTAGTTTTCTGAAAGAGAAACAGGGTAAAACAATGAGATACATTTAGAAAAACGTAGAAGGCAGACGGAAGGCTTGATGATGACGAGAAGACGATCTGAAAAAAGTGTACGGAAAATTAGTTTGGAGACCTTCTGCACTCACCAGATCTCGAAGATCTTCTTAGGGATTCGTCCTCGTGGTCCATTCAAGACCAAGGCGGCGGCGTCCTTGGCAGCTTTGGATGCCTTGGCGGTCTTGGATGCCTTGGCGGCCTTGGCTTTGGTGGCCTCGGCGGCCTTGACGGCCTTGGCTTTGGCGGCCTCGGCGGCCTTGGCTTTGGCGGCCTCGGCGGCCTTGACGGCCTTGGCTTTGGCGGCCTCGGCGGCCACCGCCTTAGCCTTCGCCTTGGACATGGAGCTGGTGGCCTTCTTCTGAAAAGAGCAAGAGATTGTTTATAAGTCATATGCTTCAAACTATGCTCTATACTGCTCAAATTCAATTGATAAAAAAACTCACGGTGGTGATGGCGTTCACCGGACTCGGGCTGGGGCTCCAACGAAGTGGTGGCCGGGAGGCACGTTTTCCAGTGGTGTGGGAAGAGGTGGCGAGGCGTCCGGTGGAGCGACGTGCAGGAGTGCGCTTTGGGGCCATTGTTCTGAAAATGTTTCGATAATATCGTTTTTTTTTTTAATTTTTCGATAAAATGAAACATTTTCGATAATAAGACGAATAGAATATTTCCGACGTCAAGGAAAATATCAACTAGCAACAAGGATTTGGGGAAACAGGAGAAAGTCAGAGAGTGAGAAAGACAATCCAACACCCTTCTGAAACGTTTCAAAGGGTGTTACAGTACGTGATCAGCCTATTATGCCAATCTGAGCGAATGTCACCTCTGGCCGAGGCGCGCCGACTTCCCGCCTCTGATATCTCGCCACGAGAATAGCTACCGTAATCTCGGAAATCTGGCAAGGCTGATCAAGAAGACTAGATGGAAAACAAAGTGACCCTCACCATTTCTCGCTAGTGTACCTCTAATTATCACTTTATCTTGGTTTCTGTGAGTCGGCTGGCTAAATGTTCAGGACCCTCAGGAAAAAAAAAAGAATTCTCAGAATCTCAGAAATCCTTAGAATTTCAGAAATCCTTAGAGTTTCAGAAATCCTTAGAATTTCAGAAATTCTTAGAATTTCCGAAATTCTTAGATTTTGGAAATCTCATAATCCATCAGAATCTCAGAGTCTCAGATTGCTCACAGAACCCTCTCAGAAAAATCAAAATTCACTTACCATTTCCTTTTCAGAAGAACCACCCTGGGAAGGCAATTAGCACAAGATGCCAAAATAATACGTCTAAAAATTGAGATCATTGTTAATTTGAAATTTCAATTACAACTTACATTTTCAGAAAAATAAAGAAGGCAAGGGGCCCCTAGAACATACGGGGCCTTTGGTGGAGAAGAGTGGTGCCAAATGGAAGCGACCTCTCTGTCTTCGAATACGTGAATAGAATGACGCGAAAGTTTCGATGGACAGAGCACGAGAGAAAGAGACGCAGAGAGGTAGAGATGGAGACGCAGAGTGCTGCTTGCTATTCAAATCTTATGGGATCGAAGGGTGCTATTCGAATGGTGGAGAGGAGACAATAACATCTGTCATAATAAGGGTTAAAACAGTCGAACACTTTGCTGCAGCAGAACTTTACCAGTTTTTGTCCGATTTCAGTTTTGAAAACAGATTTGAATTCAGAAAGTTCAGAGTTTCAAGATGAGTACGAATATGATAGAACTCTGAGAAGAAATATGAACAGCTGACATTGCTGTTTAGAAGACGAAGTAACAAGAGGGTTTACTATCAAAATTGTTTTATTATTTTGCAAAATTTAGTTATCTGAAAGAGAAACAGGGCACACAATGAGATGCATTTAGAAAAACGTAGAAGGCAGACGGAAGGCTTGATGATGACGAGAAGACGATCTGAAAAAAAGTTAGGGAAATGATGACAAGGATTTTTATAGTCCGCAGAAGACAAAGAAAGCTCATTCAGGTGCGCACAGTTGTGTAAACGTGCGGGAGTTAAAAAATGCATTTTTTCTCGCGTTTCACCAAAATTGTGTGGATTTCTATGTGATAAACACTCACCTGAGTCCAAATTCTTCATCACGAACTTGTGTTTCTGACTGAACCACGGCCATCGGGTTTTCACTGCTGCAAGTCGGTTGAGAAGATGTTCGACGTGATCCATGCGCATCTCTTGGAAACCAAAGGCGTCCATCAACTTCACCAGTGACTTTCACTCCTGTGAATATGCTTCATCTATAATTCAACAGATCCTCATCGACCTCCGGGTGCGATTTGATGATCGACTTGACGGCCACCGCACACCGACGGATGGTTCAACATTCTCGACAAGTGCTGCCGGGCCTGTCGCTCCGCCCACTTCTGCTCCATGTTCGAGGGCTCATGCACCGCGTTGGTCAGCTTGTTCGGCGCCGTCAACACTGGCTGCCTCAACAGTCTCGGCTGCACCTCATCCATATGCTTGCGATCGCATCCTTGAAGCCACAGCGGTAGCAGTTCGACAGTGTTCGTTGGGTTTCAGGATGATTTCGATTTGAATTTCGCGGGGATCCATGCTGAGACTCTTCATGTGAGACGTAGCTCGAAAGTTTCCGGACCACGAGAGGCGATCGGGTAGCGCGTGGTGCCGATTTTCAGCGAGTCCGGACCGTTGAGGCCGTCCACTTCGACAGGGATCATTTGAACGATTTGGCTGGAAATTAAAGGGTCGGTTGGAACTGCGTAGAAGCATAGGGCTAACCTCTCTTGGAAACTAAAAGCGTCCGTCCACTCCACCAGTGACTTCCCCTCCTGTAGATAGGCTTTCCTCATCATCGTGTGTGATTTGATGATCGACTTGAAGGCCACAGCGCACACCGACGGATGGTTCAACTTTCTCCACTAGTGCTGCCGGGCCTGTCGCTCCGCCCACTTCTGCTCCATGCCCGAGAGCTTCAGCACCGCGTTGGTCAGCTTGTTCGGGGCCGTCAACACTGGCTGCCTTAATGGCCTCGGCTGCACCTCATCCATATGCTGAGAACATACATAATCTCCGTGAGCTGCTGATGGCCTCCGACGTGTCTGCTCACATCCAAATACTCATGCACCAGCTGCCGAAGGAGCGCCTGCAGCCGATACTTGTCTCTCATCGTCTTGTTCTTCGCCTTGTCGTTGTACACATCGAGAGCAGCAGCTTCTTGCTTAGATGGTACGCTGACAAGNCTCTCTCTCTCTCTCTCTCTCTCTCTCTCTCTCTCTCTCTCTCTCTCTCTCTCTCTCTCTCTCTCTCTCTCTCTCTCTCTCTCTCTCTCTCTCTCTCTCTCTTCTCTACTTGAAGTCCTCCTCCTTATTGACTTTTTTCGATCATCCAAATACCATGTTCTAGCCATTAACATCAGCCTTTCCCACCAATTCCACCTTTTCGATTCCAGCCCTTGACAAAACCTCACTTACCGTCTTACTGGTGAGTCACCGTAGGTTGGCGTGGTCGGGTCTTGGCGTTCCCGAGAAGCTGACGAATAGTCCCGACCATTGGGACTATACGTCGGAGAAGTTTGGTCTTGGAATTCCGGAGGACCCTGACGAATAGTCCCGAGCACGGGGACTATACGTCGGACTTGACGGACCTTGGAATTCCGGCGATGGGCTTCCTGAAACCTCTTGAATTGGTTACGCGTTTTAGACACACTTCACATCTTGGAATCCCGCTTAATTCTACCGGTCTGGCGGGTCATCATGGACCACTGATGACAGGTTGACGTTTTCAAATTTGACACACACTAAGAATCTCAATTACGAAAAAAAAATTACTCACCCTGACTTCGACCATCGTTCGGCGATTCACTTCCAGGCCGTCGGATCGAGAATGGTCCATGTTGTTGGCGGTATCGTTGAGGGATCGAAGAATCTGTAAGAGAAATTTGAAATGTACGCGTTTTATCACAATAAACATTTCTCTTCGAAAAAGAAACAGCGAAAACCAAAAAAGTGAGTTCGTGTTTCTCAAAAGCCACCTGATAGGAATTAATGAGTTTGAAACCGGGAATCTATTTCGATTCTTCTGCTGAACTTGAGAATCATATTATGCGAATTGAAAAAAACGAGACAAGGAATGGGACTCCTAAACATGAGGGAAAAAATTGATTATACATAAATAGATTTTGAAGATTTCTATTTCTGAAAACTATGAGAATCAAATATTTCGAAATTCAATCCGTCAATTCGAATTTTTTCTGTGAAAAATCAATCGAAAGGCATCTAGCATAGAATACTTACCGTTTTAGAAAAATCAATGAAGAAGGGGCCCCTTGAACAGATGGGGTCCTTGGTGGAGAAAAGACATCTAGCACCGGACGGCAGAAAAATACATCTGAAAATTGGGATAATTTTTCATTCAAGTTTTAAATTCAAACTTACATTTTTAGAAAAATCAATGAAGAAGGGCCACAAGAACAATCGGGGCCCTTGGTGGAGAAGAGAGGTGTGAGATGGAAACGACCTCTCTGTCTCCGAATATGATGGTAGAATGACGCGAACGCTCCGATGGACACAATACGAGAGAAAATGACCTTTGAGAGACGGAGAGAGGTAGAGATGAAGACAGAGTGGACGCTCTGCTGCTTGCTTCAAACACCATGGGATCGAAGGGTGCTATTCCAATGGTGGAGAGGGGACAATAACATCTGGCATGATGAAATCAGTCAAAATCTTTGCTGCATCAGAACTTCGCTAGTTTTTGTCCGAATTCACTTTTGAAAACAGATTTGAATTCAGAAAGTCAAGAGCTTCAAAATGAGTACGAACATGATAGCACTCTGATGAAATCTATATATTTTCAGGCTTTCAAAGCGTCACTACTTCATCAGTTTTATCAGTCATTTTCGGAGAGTGGATCGATCCTTCTTGTGGAACAGCCAAAACCCGAATAGTGGGATTTTCGAATATTCCAAAAACTAGGTAACGTGAGAAAGAAATAAATTCCATTACCTAAAAGAATTTTTAGACTTGAACATTTTTCATGATGCTACTTTAGTCCGAGAAAAATTGAACTATTCGGACTAAAAAGTTTCAGAACCTGGCAGTGATGATGCTCTTTCAAAAGCTGTATGCGTCCTCTGCTCAGAATTGTCTTCAGAACTCCAAACGGAAAAAAATCTAGATTCAAGGGTGTCCTAATTGCTCTCAACTTCCTCAATACAAAACTGTTTTCAAACTGACATTGGACAAAAACTGGTAAAGTTGTGACGATTTGAAAACCTGAAAATATATTTCGTCAGAGTTCTATCATGTTTATACTCATTTTGAAGCTCTTGACACTCTGAATTCAAATCTGTATTCAAAACAAATATCGGACAAAAACTGCCAAAGTTCTGATGCAGCAAAGATTTTGACTGTTTTGACCTTATTATGACAGATGTTATTGTCTCCTCTCCAACATGCGAATAGCACCCTTCGATCCCATGATATTTGAACAGCAAGCAGTAGAGCGCGCACTCTGCGTCTCTTTCTCTCTCGTATTTTGTCCATCGGAGCGTTCGCGTCATTCTATTAGCGTATTCGGAGACAGAGAGGTCGCATCCATCTGACATCTCTCTTCTCCACCAAAGGCCCCGTATGTTCTAGGGGCCCCGTGCCTTCTTTATTTTTCTGAAAATGTAAGTTGTATAATTGAAATTTCACATGAAAAATAATCCCAATTTTTAGATTTATTATTTCGGCGTCTTATGCTAATTGCCTCCCCAAGATAATGTTGATTCTTCTGAAAAGAAAATGGTGAGTGAATTTTGATTTTTCTGAGATAATTCTGAGATTCTGATGGGTTATGAGATTTCCAAAATTTGAGAATTCTGACATTTTAAGGATTCCGAAGTTCTAAGGACTCTGACAAGGGAAAACTTTAAGTTATCCGGCTGACTCGGTTAAGTGAACCAGTGTAGCTCATAGAAGGATATTGGGGCTATCCATACAAGTTTTCAAAACCTGCTTACGAGACCTCTGAGTAGCTGAAATTTCGGTCTGAAAATACCCCGTTTTTAACATTGTTTTGCCTTGTTTTCCGTGAGGGGTCCTCACATTTTTCCCTCCTTTATATTCGCCCTTCGTTTCACCATCGAAATGTGTTCAAATGGCGCAGTGGCTGTGGGCGCGGGTGGTAGTCTGGTGGTGGTATGCTCGACTCCCTCATACTGTTTTTTATTTTGCTTTTTTCGATTTTTCATTCCGTTTCATTTTTTAAAGTTTTTCTTTGATTCTCACGAAAAAATTCATTGATCAGCACACTTGAAAATACAATTGGCTAGAAAGCTGGCAGGGTTCGATACTTTCAAGATGCCTTCGCTTCTTTGTTCGTGCCCTGTTTATGATCATGTACCAATTGAAAGGTTAGACCTCAATGAATTTTTTCGTGAGAATCAAAGAAAAACTTTAAAAAATGAAACGGAATGAAAAATCGAAAAAAGCAAAATAAAAAACAGTATGAGGGAGTCGAGCATA